>OZ018320.1:76082304-76290968 GCA_963969495.1 Ceratothoa steindachneri
TCATAAATCCAAATACGAATGTATGTGGTGAACACCCTGATGAACGAACTCGAATCCCGAATATGGATTCATAGGATAGGCAAAAGAAGAAATATTTATTTCCTTGGGACTGGCAACCCACTTCTACCTTCTCCTCTCTTGCTGCTTATATATATATATATATATATATATATATATATATATATATATATATATATATATATATATATATATATATATATATATATATTTATATATATATATATATTTATATATATATATATATTTATATATATATATATATATATATTTATATATATATATATATTTATATATATATATATATATACATTTATATATATATATATATATATATATATATATATATATATATATATATATATATATATATATATATATATATATATATATATATATATATATATACGAGGGGTGGTCAATAAGTTTTGCAATTCGGATATAAGGAAACGAGATATGAGGAAAAGTGTTTTATTATTTTTCAATATAACTATCCTCGACTTCAATGCACTTGCGCCACTTGTCCCTGAGGCTTCGAATTCCCGCCAACCAGAAATCTCCCGACTGTTGTTCAATCCACTCCTGGACGGCGAGCTGGACATCTTCATCGTCCCCAACCCGGCTTCCACGCATTGCAGCCTTGAGCTGGCGGAATAAAAAGTAGTCGCTAGGGGCCAGATCTGGACTGTAAGGGGGATGGTTGAGCTCCTCGAATCAGCACTCGAGTATGGCAGCTTGTGGAACTCTGGCCTTGTGGACTTTGACGACGTTAAAGTCGATCATGGGGCGTGAGGTTTCTAGGGACCCAACGGGCACAGACCTTGGTCATGGCCAAATTGTCGTGGATGTTGTTGATAACACTTCCATGTGATATTCCAAGTTCTCGCTCGATTTCTTCGACCTTCACCGGTCGATTTTCGAGGATCCTCCTCTCCACACTGGCCACATTGTCCTCGTTGGTCACGTCTGACGGGCGTCCTGGACGAGGGTCATCTTCAAGGGACTCACGACCATGGCGGAACTCCCTATTCCAGCGAGCAATGGTTGCATAGGGAGGGGCGGTGTCGGTGTACACTGCAACCATGCGTTCATGGATCTCTTTTCCATTCTTGCCTTCCTTGGTAAAAAATTTGATCACTGCGCGGTGCTGAACCTTCTCCATTGTTGAAAAATTTGTGATATATATATATATATATATATATATATATATATATATATATATATATATATATATATATATATATATATATATATATTTGCTTTGGGGATACTTTTCTAATAGAATCTGTATAAAATAGAGTTAAACTGCATATTACATATTACCCCCTGAAAATAATGCTTATGGGGCAACATAAAAAATAAGGTCCATAAGGAGGCCGCAAACTGAAACTGGTTGGGAAACACTGGTTTAAACCATCCATATTTTCTTTTCTTTAAAATTACCCTCTCTTCTCCTGCCTACTCACTGCTCTCTAGCACTATAAGGCGTCGCCTTTGCTCTATTACCCTTGTCCATTTCGATTAAAGTCTCTCCTATAATTAATAATCTACGTGGTTTTAATAAATACTTCTCTTTTCATCAGATGTGTTGAAAACGTTCTACCGGAACTGCGCCCCAAGCAGTTCTTCCCCGCCCAATGAATGCCACACCTCGCCCACAACGACGGGATCCCACTACGTCTGCACCTGCGACTGGGATTACTGCAATTCCGCCCTCAGGAGCGTAGGCTCACTCTGGCTCCTCTTCGCCCTCCTCCTGATTATAAGTACCTTGTGGCTCCCTGTCTACGAGGTGCCTCAGGGATGGTTTGTGATGCCAGGTAGTTAGAGGGGAGGGAGAGAGGGAAGAAGGCAGCCTACAATTCCCCTTCTTGCCTCACAGGTGAGAGGAGGATGGGGGTAAGGGGAAAAAAAGAGAACGAATGATAGAAATTCCACCGGGGATTTTTATCGCAGCTGCTCTCTGGTCCTTTGTCGCTGCCATCGACCCCTATCCTCGCACAACCCAGTCCATTTTCACCGCGTACTAATTGCACCAACCCCCTACCACAGAGGAAGAACTCGACAGACAATTCACTTCGCCACAGTGGCTGAAAATGATCTTAAAACAGAGGCTTCATTGCGCAAAGGAACTAAAAATGGCCAAATCTAAATAGTGGGGCGCAGTCATCATTTCCTGCGCTCATTATAGTGATGGCATTCACACAATTACACTACATTGCGTCACCAGGTTCAGGCGAAGTGACTACAGCATCATGCCACCACACCACCCACAAGGAGGGTGCGGTGGGACGAAGTATAACAGTGTCTTCGGTGAGGGTTGGGAAGTATGGACAGGTGTGTAGATTTAATGACCATTTGATTCGCTTTAATAGTCGTTAATAAAGTTTCGTTGTCTTTGGCACCCGTGGCATCACACGTGTTCACAGTTATTCAATATATATATATATATATATATATATATATTTATAGAGATGATGAGGAGCAGCAGGGGCCGGTGTTATGAATTGTTGTACTCTAAAAGCATTGATATATATCACGCTAATGTAATATGTTCTATTCTATTTTATTATATATATATATATATATATATATATATATATATATATATATATATATATATATATATATATATATATATATATATATTATATATATATATATATATATATATATATATATATATATATATATATATATATATATATATATATATATATATATAATATATATATATATATATATATATATATATATATATATATATATATATATATATATATATATATATATATATATATATATATATATATATACATATATTTATATATATATATACATATATTTATATATATATATATATACATATATTTATATATATATATATACATATATTTATATATATATATATATACATATATTTATATCTATATATATATATATATATATATATATATATATATATATATATATATATATATATATATATATATATCACTTTCCTATACTTAACTTTTTTCACGAAGGTTTTATTCATTTTTTAAATAATAATGATATAGAAGAGAGCACTTTCCCGAATCGCCGCCTCCTCTTGCACCCACCATTAATTAAAACAGCAGCGACCCAATGAGGACGACGCCGGAGCTAAGGGCGCCATCATATTTTTAAAAGCTTTTCAATTTCCATTGGTCTCGGCCGAGAGTAAAGCAATAAATGGGGCAGAGAGGAGTAAGAGGAGGGGGCTGGAGGAAGTTAAGCAAATAAATCACCCTTAGACATTCCTCCTCCAGCTTTTCTCCACTTCATGATCTAGCGACGCCCCCAATGACTTGGCTCATTCGCGTTTCGTTTACGCTTTGCTTGCTTGGGATTGGCTGCCAAGTGTCTCAATTTGACCACGATTGGACTTCATGCGCACCAAAAACCACTACCTTTACTCTAAGCATCTCCCTTACTACCTGAGGAACACAGAAAAGCCACGAGGGTAATAGTAAACAATGCAATAGTACCATTATTGTACTCTTCGAAAAATCCCGGAAGGCGAGGTCAGCCGGGGAGACAGAAAATCAGTGTTCAGTCTCGAGATTATTTACTCCTTTGCTTCAACCCTGCCCTCCAAAGCTGGTCAGGTTCTGGACTTCCGCATATAAACATGGCTGTCCAAATCTGGCCATGTTCTGGACTTCCGTTGATCAATCCCGGCGTCCAAAGCTGGAAACGCTCTGGACCTCGGCAATCAAAACGGGGGTCAAAGCTGGACAGTTTATATTAGACTTCCGGTAATCAAACCGTGCCTCCAAAGCTGGCCAGGCTCTGGATTCCAGTAATTATCAAACCTGGCACCAGGGAATCCAAAGCTGCCCAGATAATGGAATTTCAGGTAATAAAACCTGGCCTACAGAGCTGGACAGGTTCAGTAACCTCAGTAATCAACCCGCCCTCTAAAGCTTGTCAGGTTCTGAACTCCTGGTAATCAACCCGGTCTTCAAAATCCTGTTAGGTTCTGGAATCACACTAATCAATCCGTTCCATAGGTGGTCACGTTTTCGACTCCTAGCATTCAGCACTCTTCTTTAAATAGAGTGTAAAGTGGTGATTCTAAAATCAAAGCGACTCTCTGTGAGGTAATCGGAATGGTAAATAATTCAGTTTGTGTCAATGATAAATAAGTTACAGCCCAAAATCTGGCTTCACTCACTCAACACAGCACTCCGGTTAATTCCCCTCGAGCTGGCTGACCTGAGCTGGGCGAGGAAGGAGTCTTATACAAATACTATTCTATTATTTCCTCGCGTGTGGTCAAGAATGTGAGTATGGTATGAAAACCGCACACAAGGGTACATATGTATATCCGTTTGTCTGCATGCGCCCCTATGCTGCATTTCTGCGCTTTCACTGTACATAATGAAGTGGTGGGTCAGAAAGTAAAAAAGTTTAAAGATCAGATAAATCCGCAATGTGAGAGAATGTTTCTATGGTTGGGTCTTCGACCTCCACTCGATGCCGATGTGAATAATGGAACAGTCCTGCTGATAATAGAAATGTTACCTTTCCAACTTCCTCGGTGATTTTTTTTTTAATTTTAATTTCCCTAAGCCTTTACATCCCCAAGGGTAAATACATAGGGTCACCCTAGAGTGTGATAGCACTGAGATACAAGCTCCCGTGAGGTCAGTCCGCGCTAGTTAATCATAAGTGGGAACTTAGATATGAATGAGCAAAGAAGGCATTTGATCTCTGGGTTATCTTCATGTTTCGAAATCTCATTGTTTTTACAAAGTGATTTTGTATATACAACATTGTTCATTTTGAGTTAAATAAATATATAATTAAAAGATTTGTAAATGTGCTATCGTTGTTGAAAGGGATATTTAGGCCAAGTACCCTCAGCAAACGTGGAGCCTGTATAAAAATATCAATGTAAAGTAGAACAAGAAATTCTTTCTAGGGGTCGAGATATGGCAGAAACCGTTAGGACAAGATCGATATATGTTGTATGGCTTCCCAGGACCAGAGGAACGCTACTCCCTCCACCGTTTGGGAGATTAACGGAGAAATCCTTTGATCCAAAAGCCTAAGTTGTAGCAACCCCACTGTTACCACAATTAAGTGGGGCCGAGGCTTTTGTGAGACTGTCCTGAGGAACCAGGTTGGAGTGTAGGAAGGCTGTTGCATGGTGTGAGAAGCTAGAGGTTCATGTAACTGTTAGGAAGTGAGAGTTCTATTGCAGCTTAATCTCATGCAAGTGGCCGCCTCATATCCACTTGGAAATGCCTGACCACTCTTCAACCGTATCTCGTGCCTTAGAGGGTGTCTAGAGTTTAGAGAACACAGTCTTACTTGCTGGGAGGTCCGGTAATACGTTCAGGTGGTTTTAAATTATCGAGTATCAATTCACGAGTACAAATTCTACAGCTTCTCGACAACATCGACACGATGAAAAGGGCAGTGTGTATGGACGCAGATATTCCGCTTCCGATAATTCGACTTTTTGTAGTTTTATTCCACTTCTGTATCCAAGAAAATTAAATTCTCCATTTTCTTCTCTTTCAGTAATGAAATCAATGTCGGGTATTAACTACATTCAGAAGGTTATTAAAAGTTGTTTTTTTTTATCACGTCAAGAATAGCTTTAGTTGAGGTCATGATTTCGAAAGAATAAAAATCCAGTTCTCTTTTGTAGAGGTTGATTTTAAAGCGTTTGCAATTTTGGTTTTTGCAAGCAAACCCATCTGAACCTTTTGCGTATTTGGACCAGTTCATTCTTTCAACACAAATGGGTCCTCCACAAGCATCGGAACAACAAGTCTTAAACGTATTGTCACCCGATCTTACCATGTCAAGCACAACTAACCAAAAGGTATTGGGTTCACTATTCATGACGTAACATGTACTACATAGAACACACCTAGGGTCAGGTCAAGCCAGGTACTTCACTATACTATAGCAGTACAAAGACAGAATAATCTTTCCCCCGGCACCAACATGAACCAGATGCGATCAAAGTCAAGACAACATCAAACACCTACTTATAGACTGCCAAAACCTCACATAATTACACACTACACACAAGATGTCCTCTCCTAGGGTCCAGTAGAAATACTCAGGGAGTGTCTTGGACTTTCTAGCGGCCGCAGACATCGCAGAAGAGAGGTCGGGGGGAGGCAAGCAAGTCTTCACACTACGCAATCGTAGAATGTCATTAACGCATGTAAACCCTAGAACATTATGAAGCCTACTAAATACATCCTAAAATGGATTCCAAATTCCTATCCCCAATTTCTTATAGCAATAATTTAATAAAACTGAACTTTGATATGTCAATTGGTAGAGATAGATTGGGGAAAGCTTCAACCCAAAATCCCTAAATATGTCTACAGGAACCCTATCGAAGTGAGAAGTTAAGTCTAAATTTATAGATTTTTGCTTCTGTCAAGCAACTCAAAATGTTCTAGAGCAGGAGCTGCTCATACGAAGGCCAACCGTGGGACGACCTGTAAGAGCCAAGAAATCAAGGGTCGGGAAACTTTTTTTGAGCCGTGGACGAAAAAGTAGACAAGAGAGACATAACTAAATAAATAAATCTATTTTTATGTATTCACAATCGGGTATGTATGTACTTAGTTTAGTCACATAATTGTCTACATTATTTGCGCACAGGTTTGAATTTTCCGGAAGTAGAGTTTATCTATTTGGTTTATACTTCACATCCCTCTTTGATATTATTTTTCTATTTTAGTTCCTTTCGTTGTATATGGGCGTGGCATTTCCCTTCTGTTTTACATATATATACCACCTTTGTCCAAATTTTTCGTTATTCCTTGAGAATGAAATGAACAAGTTCGAAAGTACTTGGAATTCGCCTTTCATTTTCCTGTGGGATTTTTTACATATATATATATATATATATATATATATATATATATATATATATATATATATATATAAGAAAACCGGTTGCACGCGTTTTAAGCTACTAAATCGTGTAAACTTCGTATCCTTGTATTATTTTCCCAGGAGTAATATGTTGATGGCGGAGAAGATCTGTCACAAAAAGACAATATTCAACCCGATTCGGAAACGTAAGAATTCTTCCACGACGCCATCTTGAAGTTCAATGGACGGCCTAAGTTACTTTCGCGCGTTTGTTTTTAATGTTATTATTTGTTATTTTTTATTCTCAGAACAACGATGTAGAAGAATAGGAGTATTAGCTTATTTAAGCATGTTTAATAACACGATCTGATGACGATTGTTTGGCTTTAATCTATAGAATTAATAAACATGTTATAAAACCGTTGCTCAGAACGGAGTAAAAACCCTTCAATGTTCCTTCCGTAACCTAAACAAACTGACCCTAACCAAAAGACAGAAAAGACTTACTTTATGGTGGTAGGTTGAGATCCGGAGCCGCAAATCCCACTCTTTGATTACACAGATTAGAGTTTCACTAGTTCTATCGGGTAACAGCATCATAAAAGTTCTTTTCGATTCCTGTTCGAACCCACCGAACACCCACACACCTTCGATAACACACTCTCGATTGTACTTTCGCTTCCCGAATTTGGCCTCGTCTCTTTCCACCGTTTTCCTTGAGCAGCCGATTTTCTCCGAAAGCTTTTGGAAATAATGAATTATGACCTCCGAAAACGAGTCCGCCATTGTTATGGCCGAGACTTCTAACTGTTCGCAGATTTCAGTCAAGGGCAGTTTGTTGCAAACAAACCAATGCACAATCCTCAAGATTCTCTCGGGGAAATGGTGTGCGCTCGAAAAAGAACCCCCACAAAAGCCCATTTATTTAAACCTGCACCTCGATTTACACACTTTCTTATTACCTCGGGAAATAACGTTTCTGTTACACCGAAAATGAAATTGTTCACTAAAGTGTCGACACACCACCTCTTTCTGTAGAAGTTTATGTTCAAAAAGGAAGTTAATAAACTTTGAATTCTCTTCACACAAAATGATTTAGAGCGCGAATGTTGGAAGAACAACCTTGACACACGGTTTCCATAATAAAAATGACATTGGATCGAGGTGAAAAAAGGCCAAGAATCGCAAACAAATCGTGAGACGCGCGAGCGAGTGTAACTTAGTCTGTCTCATAGCTTTTCAAGATGGCGTCGTGGAATAATTCTTGCGTTGCAAAATCGAGTTGAAATATTGCCTTTAAGGACTTTATAACAGGTGATAAAACACCTCCGTCATCAGCATATTACTCCGAGGACACTAATACAAAGATAAGAAGAAGTATTAAAGGATTTAGTAGCCTGTGGATGATTTAAAGAGAGTCATGTCCATGGGTTCCCTTGAAAGCGAACTAGTAACTCGAATATGATGAGTTCAAGGACGAGATACTTTCCTTGCCATCTCGAACGCCTCCTCTCGATACCTGGGGAAATGAACATCTTACGTGGTCGGCAAACAAAGCAATGACAGAAACTAATGAGTCCTAAGAGTATATTTCAGACTTAATTATGTCGGGTGTTGCCATTACTGTCCCGAGTGGTGGTTGGTTGAAGCTTTCTTGTATGAGTTGGGTGTGTTGGTAAGTATTGCGGTTGTTGAGTGTAAAGGAAGGAATCCGTGTTGATAGTCATCTAGTAAGATGTGGGTGGTTCTTTTATTTAGTGCTAGACGTTCCATGATTTTGGAAGGGCTGCAGATTGAGTGGTATGCATGGTCGGTGGATGGTGTGTTTGGGTTGAGAATGGGTAATGTGCTGGCAGATTTCCAGCCATTTGAAATAGAATGACTGTAGTTGAGTTGTTGAAGATTCGTGTAAAGGCGTCGATACCTCTTGGACCGAGGAGTTTTAGGTGAATGTTTGCTAGGTTGTGAGGTCCAGAGGTGGGGGGAGGTTTTAGCTGCCGTGAAGCCTACGAGGCTATTAGTGTAGTGACTTGTCTGGACATTTTTGGTCAATTGCAAATAAATTTAGTTGTTTGTTTGTGGTTCTATTTTTGAGGTCAGAAGTTTTGTTACTAATTTCTGAGTAGTTTTGTGTGAGTGTTTGTTTGTCTGAGGACTTTCACCTTCATTACGCTCGAGTAGATGACTTATTGTCATTGTTGGCGGATTTGAGTTGGTAAGCCTCCTTAGAGACTCCTTAGAAACTCTTTAGATACTCCTTAACGACACCTTAGAGACTCGTTAAAAACTCCTTAGAGATTGTCTTGTGGTTTAAAATGTCCAGCAAATCTTGCAGGTGTCGTTTATTTTGTTATTCAACAGTACTTGGATGTTTCTTAAAATGTTTTTAATGTTTTCGGTTGTGTCTTGTCTTTGTAGGTTGTCACTGGTTTTTGTGCCAACATTCTGTCCACAGCCAGCAACAAACACATTCTTATGGAAATAAGGATGTGTTTGTTACTGGCTGCTGAGAGAATGTTGGCTGTATGTGTAGGCCTTGTTTGTCACTGATCTTTGTGAATGAGAAGCTTTGGATTTTGTTCCATTCTCGTTTGTGAAGATGTTCAAGTCACCTTTGTTGTAGTTATTGTAAGTGTGTGGGGATTGGTGAAGATGTTCAATTCACTTTTGTTGTAGTTAGTGTAAGTGTGGGGGGATTTGTGGAGATGGGGGCTTCTCGAGGACTGATGTGTGAAGATTGGAAGGTGGTCAAAGAATAGGGCATTCTGGGGTTGACAGGTTGTTTTGGTCAGTAGATCACGTAAATAAAAGATAATGTCAAGGAAGGTGTCTATGTGAGTAAGTATTGAAGAGTTTGCGTGTGGGTGTAGAAAGTTTTTTTTATCAATAGGTGGTTTGTGTTCTATGATGCTGCGAATGCTTGCGTCTCTATCTTTGGGTTATAGCCATGTGGGGTCAGTGGTTTAGAAGTTACCCGCAACGAGTGTGTTATTTTGTTATGTTGGGAGGTGTTCGAGTGAAGGCTCGTGGTTTGGTGGACAGGATGCATGGGTATGTGGTCTGTTCTCGTAAAGTGTGAGAGAATGAAGGATTTGATGTGCAATTTTGTCTCAGCTTCCGTCGTTTCTTTCTGTCATGCCTGATGTGGAGGTATTGTGGAACTCTTGTGATGCGAGCGTGATGGGTGAGCTTTAATTCCTGGATGAAGGCTTGGTGTATATTGGGGTTGACGAAAAATTCTAGAATTTTATTTGTTTGTTTTATATACTAATGATGCTTAGTTGGAAGATGTTGAGTAAGGCTCTCGGTGGTGTGTTTCCTAGCAGGGTGAGCTAGGAAAAACGAGGTTAGGGATAGGATTTTGCATTGCAGAGTCGGGGGGTACGTTGGTTTGTGATGGAGGGGCACATAGACCGGTTTTTTGGGTTCCGTATGGTGGGAAAAGTGAATGGGGGTGTGATGTGGGCGATGCCGGTTCGGGATACCAGCACCGCGTGCGGTGTAGTGCGACGAGCTTCCGCAGTCTTCACACTGGATTGCGGTTGAATAAATTCTCTCATCAAATGACCCGTAGAGTAAAGGGCAAAAAGTAACAAAGAAAAATAGGAGAGTTTGACCCAAGCTCAACCAGGACCATTCGTTTCAGTGGTCAATAAAGATCCATTTTGCTAATCAAACATTTGCCACAGCGAGTGATTCCATTCCACTGATCAATCTTGGGGCCTTTAGATATGATGGCACAGCGCCAGCCGAAGCATTTGTCGGAACACAATGTTTTTTCGCTCTCGCTCGATTTATCCAGACTTAAACACATAGCTCAAACTAAAATTTCCGATCTTTCTATATCAGGAGAAGACCCACAGAGTGTATATATATATATATATATATATATATATATATATATATATATATATATAGGGAAGAAAATGACATAAATTCCTCCAAATTGAATTGTAAAAACAGATACATAAAAAAGGATATCAAAAGGTCAACACACACTAGTCAGTTATGCGCCCAAGGGAGAATTTAGCGTCGAATCAGTAGATTTCTCGGTGTTTCTCTTCATTAAGAGGGCCAAGAGTATATATATATATATATATATATATATATATATATATATATATATATATCGGGGAGTCGAGGAAAGTGGGGGTGTTTCCGACGTCTCCTTTTGAAATTCCTTCGGGGAGGGAAACTGCGGATAATTGATACTAGATGTGGCTCTCTCTCAAGGTCGGTAAGTGACCAGTGAGGGACTGCTATTCTAGGGAACGGGAAGCTGATGGAGTCCGGCGAGATGAGGCCATAAAAGAGAATGTAGATGGGGTGTTGGCGAATAATGGATGAAAAGAGTGGCAAGTGAAGGGAAGCGAGGTCAATTAAGGACAACGGCAGGTCTTCCGTAGGAAGTCGGTCCTTTTTGGAGGTCACTGCATCCGACCACTCTAAAATCTGTCCAGTAATGAAGGCTCTTAACTCTAATTGGAAATGGAAGGAGGGTCATTTTAGATCTATGGTTGCCACGCGACTTGTAGATACACTATATGTCCTATAGTTAATGACGTTTTCCTCTGTTGACCTGTTTCAGTGTGGCTAAATGCCCCGCGTTTACGTGTATATTACGATAATGAGCAAGGTATGTAGTGTGATTTTTATTTATATTATTTTTTTTACTTTTGGGGATATTGTGGATAAAGAGATGGGGTGGGAGAATGATACCTTGTTGTGTGTTGGTTTGTTGTTTTTGAGGTAGATGTGGGTATGCTGTTAGCCATGCCACGGACTCGGAAGAAACTTACATCCACCCAAGAACAATAATACACTGTTATCCCACTTATCTATTCTCTATCCCCTGCCCTTGTGCCAGCCTCAACAGAGAGGTATTCTAGCACCTTCAGAACCTTCGAAATCACTCGGTCCTGCCGGCACACACATCGCACGCAGCCAAAGAACAGCTACCCAGACGCACCGGAGTCGCCTTATTCAGGCTTATGTCTAGCCACCCCCCATCACTACAGTAGTGCAACCCAACACAGCAAAGAACACATAATGTCCAAGGTGCAACCCACCACAGCAAAGAACACATAATGTCCAAGGTCCAACCAAAACACAAAACACCTGATAGAACACTGCCCAAAGGTTGAACCCCGCTGAGGAATACAGGTCTTCTAGTCCGAGACTCTGGCAGCTGCTCACCGCGGGGGGCGGCTTTCCTGGTAGACGAGGGTTGACCCCTAGGGCAAAAGAGTAAATAGATGTGAATCCCTCCTACAATCTTACATACTTCCTGCTTGGAAACATTTCCCTCTTCACGTTGGTTGCGTCGCCCGAAGAAGAATAAACTAATTTATTAAGATGGGTAAAAGGGAGATTTAAATCACGGCTTCGAGAAGGAGCGGCATGAATCCAATTAATCTATGCCTAGCGACGAAGCCAAAATGTGTGAATGCTTCTGAATAACTATGCCTTTCTCTTTCCTTCTATTCACTATTATTGATAATTTCCAGAGTAAGACATCACGCTACCCCCTTCTCAAAAACTAATAAAAATCTATGTAACCGAGTCATCTCGTTGTCGGATTGCACTGTTCCGCTCTTTATAGAACAAAGATCCTCTCACCATTAAACTATGTTTATTCCCGGAGGAGAATTGAACTTCTCAAATAACCAAATCTTACATTCTCAATCTTTTTCTGCATGCAGTAACATTTCGACCATAAGGAAGAAACTAACCCATAAATAGGAATTAAATTGTAAAGAATGGGGCTCGCATTCCGAGAAAGTACGTCATCTAAACCAGAACGAACGATTATTTTTCTGCTAAGAAAAAATTACTTCTGTGACTATAAATATTTTTCCCCTATCTTACAAAGTTCGCTGCCTACTCATATCCCGCTATTTTAAGCCTTTCAATTAACCATTTATTAATTTCCTTAGTAGGAAAAGTGGCCCAAATAAATATTTCCCAATGCATATAAAAAAAATATCGTGACGCTGTTAGAGAAAAATTTAATTACCTCGATAATAGTTAATAAATTTACTATTATCTACAATATCCTTATTTTATTATGCTGATTTTTATTACTATTATTGGAAAGATAAAATACTTTCCCCTATCTAAGCAAAAACTATTTTGTCGAAATGGAAAAAAATGAGAAAATGTAAATTCGAAATCTCGACAGACCAGGTTTTATAGAGATGATCAAGAGCTCAGAGAATTCCAAACAAATATTCGAACAACCTTTAATATATAGGCTATATATATATATATACATATATATATATATATATATATATATATATATATATATATATATATATATATATATATATATATATATATTCACCTAGATTTCTTCTACAAAGCTTGAGTCTTATATTCAGTCATTGTGAACCGACCATGTATGTAAGTTAATGTTTCAGTGTCTATATTTTAGTTTCACTTCTTTCTTTTGTATCCAATTCTCAATTTTTCCATTTGAATTGTTTCATTTTGTAATATTACGTTTACTTTGTTTGTCCTTAATTGATAGTATCTCTTAGCAAATATTTTGCTGTTCCTTACCTCACTATTTTGTTTGTCCATTAACGTAACGTTCAACTTATATTTTCAACCTCGTTTTTTGTGATTTTCTCTGATCTGTGTTTTTTAACTTTGAACTTGTGCTGTTATTTATGTTTTTAGGCTTAGATAACTCATTTAGAATTTGTTTTTAGCTCCTGAAGATGGGTTTTGTAATAACCCAAAACGTTGGAATTAAAGATGGGACCCGCCTTCTTTGTTTTGTCCTTTTTACTGAATATATATATATATATATATATATATATATATATATATATATATATATATATATATATATATATATATATTGCTAATGAGGAGTATGAGGAGTAATTAAGACTCTCCGATTCACTAGTGACAAATGATTTTTTTCCAATTTCATTGTGGAATCGGGTCGCCCCATAGTTTGTTGTAACTAGTCTCGTTTGATTATTATTATGTGCTAAACTGCTATAAATTATATTTCTATTTCTAATACACTGCCACAACTCAAAGGTTATCAATTTCTATGTAGTTCACAATTAAATGTTGCCATATTGAGTCTTCTTGATTTTTTTCCTTCGTGAACAACTTTATTTTAAGCGTCGGAGAAAAACCCCCGAAAACTGATGTTAGATTTCGCTTAAAATCGCTCACGAAAGGAGAATTTGGACAAGGAAATATCGGTGAAAATACATTTCGAGACTTCGTTTGATGGGTGGAGGGTAAAAACGAACACCGGCCAATACTCGGGGTAACGGGAATTCTTTCAAAAATCTGTCATCATGCCCATCTTGTACCTAAAAGCGTAGGAGGGGGAGGTCATCCAAAGTCACTAAGAAGAGAAATGATAGGAAGGATCTCCCCTGTCTATTGACATTCAGAAAGTAGATGAAGGAAGCGCCCACTTGCAGAGGGGCAGGCTCTAAGAGTAAATCGAAAGGCGACATTGAATGCAAAATTCATTGATCACTTCGAGACCTTCGGATGCATTCCCGATGATAGGTGACAAAAAGTTGCTCAGAAATTAAAGTATATTTTATTAGAATCTTTACTTATATAACCACTGATGGACTTTCTGCTGTGTAAAAAAATAGAGGGTCGGCAGATTAAAGCTTTTATTCTTTATTTTGCACCCCACCCCAACTGGTTTTCTTCAACCAAACCCTACAGCGGTCAAGAATTCCAACGTTTCCTTAAGAGGTTAAATTGAAAGTGTTTTTGAGATGATTAAAAGTGAATGGAGGGATGGAAGGTTAGGATAAGATGTGATGGGCAGTATTTTCAAGTTGCTGAAAGTTGCAGCTGGGGTCCGCTGGAGTAGGAGTGTCGGATTTTATCCTGCTTTTGTATTCAGGAAGGGGTGGATTGTGTCTTGATCGCAGGTGGTTTGTGAAACTGAGGTTGGCGATCTAAAGATGTTTCGGGTTAGCAAATGTCGGAAGGTGAGGAGGAGGGGGCTTCTTTGCAGTACGGTGTTTTGCGGCTGGTTGAAGTGTTATGCGGGTGAAGTGGGGCGAATATGTTTGAATGAGTTCTAGTTCTGGGAAGGTTAACTAATAATTGGGTGTTGGTTGCTTTGTAGTTCTGGCGGTGGTAATGGAGAGGGCGTGTAGAGAGGGCAAGGGCCATTGTGGGGTTGAGTGCAGCCACTAGCGATGGCCATAGCAGTGGAGTCTCTTGTATCTCCTTCAGCCCCAATCGTTTAAATTAGGTTGGATATTTTGACTATAAATTTCACCACAAGAGGAGGAAGGGCTCATAAAGAGACCCTATCTCTGTTTTGGACTTTTGGTATCTTTTTGTAAGTTTCTTTTGTGTATGGTTGCTGCCCAGGCTCGGGATTCGTAGCTTAGCGTTGTGTGGAAGAACTGTCTGTATTGATTGTTGTGTTTATTTGTGTAGCCCGAAATTTGTGTTTGTAAGTGATGTGACGGTGTTGAGTTTGTCTTTCGCTTTTGAGGTAATTTTGTGTGAAGCGAATTTAATCTATAGGTATGGGGTGACACCCGGTAATGTGGAGATTCGGTTGGGTGGGAGAGATTGGCTGTGGGGCAATATATGTGGGTGGTATGTTGACTTATGTTAGTCAAGTGTAAAGAGAGCGTTTGCTGATTTGGGGGGGGGGAGGTGTGTGGAAATTATGTTTAGAGGATTTTTTTTTTGGGGGGGGGGGTGTAGGTAGCTGTTCGTTTTCTGGAGGCTGTGTAATAAATGTGGATTGGGACGTGATGGAAGGATGTCACACATGAAGAGGTTAATGAAGGTAATGGAGAGGATAACGCTGTGAAGGACTTGGATGGGAAGCATTTTCCTTTTGGAGGAAGACTTGGCCATGTCTATTGAGGAGGAGAAGTTTTTTATCTATTTTTGTCGTCTGGTCCTACAAATCGTGGATTTGGGGGTAATTTGATAGTAATTTTAATGTTAAAGGAAGTTGAGACTGCGGGTAATTTGCGTGGGTGTTTTGAGTGATTTTGCTGTTTCTCGATTAGATTGCTGATTTGCCAGTAGTGTGTCATGAACAAGTAGTATTATTCAGATGAGCTAAGAATCTTGATGATTCTGATGAGAAGAGATTCGTGTATTTGGAGGTGGAGGACTTATGTGATGTGTACATTTTTTATTTTTAGCCAGAGTTGGGAGCTGTTTGTTTTTAGGTTTGCAATTTTCTTGTTTGTTTTGTGGAGATGAAAGTATCAATTCTTCCTGTGAGGTTGGATTTTTTTTCCAAGTTGTTGGGCCGTTTGAGCTCTGTATGATCTGAGTCTGTTCATTTCTTTTCTGGGGTTGTCCACTTCACGTGTGAATTTGGGGTTGAAGCGTTGCCTGTGTCCTTGGAGCGATATTTTTCTGGCTTGATGGTGGGTTTTGGTGAAGTGGGAGAAGATTGGGTAAAGGGAACAGAAGTGTTCAAAGGTGAAGGTGGATAGAATATTTTCTTATGTATGATGTGAAATTAATCCACTTAGCTATCTCGTAATTTGTATGATTTTTTGCTTTAGCTTTGTGGATAGGCTGACGTAGTTGGTATGTGATGAGGATTTGGAAATGATCAGAGCGGGTTAGGTGGAAGGTTTTTCTGGTGCTTCGATTGTGGAAGTGAGTGGAGAAGAGAGTTATATCTGGGCAAGTTGGGTTTTGATTGCGTTGTTGGTTTCTGTTGGTCAGAATGTTCAGGGCCCGTAGGAGATCGAGGGTTAGGGTGCTTTTTGTTCTGCCAGGCTCCGAGGTTTACTATTCATGCTGATGGGCGTTGAAATTGCCCAGAAGAAGAGGTTTGAGAGCTGTGATGGTGTCGCTAACTTGGGCAAGAACCTCCCTTGGCCATTGTTAGAGGAGGCGAATGGACTGTAGAATTTGATGGTGTTATGTGCCTTTGTAGTTTCACTGGCCTTTGATTTTAGTTTTTAGGAGGGTTTCAGTGTGTCTGGTAGTGTTGGAAATGGTGTCTGTGTATATATCAGGGCCTTCAAAAAGTTCCCTGAAAATATTTCCCATCCACGTGAAAAGGCACGAAATAATTCTTGCAGTATTCTGTAAAGACATGAACCTTTAAAAGTAAAATTTGTTAAAGTTACATAATTTACAATTATACACCCTCATGAGCAACATGGAAAAGCAGAAAATTGAGTCAGATGCAATATCAAATTTTACTGAAACTGAGTTGGAAATAAAAGTGGTATTGTTGAAAGTGTAAGGAAAGTTTATGGAGAAACTGCTCCCAAGAAGACAACCCTTTATGAATGGATAAAGCGTTTTTCAAGGGGCCTAAAGACAACGAAGATGGAACTCAAAGTGGAAATCCCTCAACCTCCATCAACAAGAAAACATCAATCGTGTGAGAGAACTAGTAGAGGAAGATCGTTAAAATTGTGTCGAATTTATAGCTGGCAATCTAACCATATCGGCGGGATCGACTCATTCAATTTTAAAACACCATCCCCACTTGAGTAAGCTTTCTGCCCGATGGGTGCCGCAAATGTTGCAGGATCATCAGCTTGAAATGAGGGCCACTCTTTCTCACTTCAAGCAAGTGGGAGGATAATCCAGACGATTTTTGCAAAGAATTGTGACTGGAGATGAAACGTGGTTGTACCAGTATGATCCCGAAGACAAACAACAATCTAAGCAATGGTTGCCGAGGGGGGCAAATGGGCCCATCAAAGGAACAGTTGAAAGATCTGTCGCAAAGATTATGGCAACAATTTTGGGGGGATTCTGAAGGGAAGGTGCTTTGCTAATAGATTGCCTCGAAGCACAAAAAATCCCTATTATGAACGAGATCTGGATAAATTACATCAAACAATTAAGAAAAAACGCCAAGGAAAACTTCCTGACAGAGTTTTGTTCCATCACAATAACGCTCCGACTCATTCATCACGACTTGTAAGGGCAAAACTGAGAGATGTTGAGATGGGAATGGCTCTCTCACCCTCCTTACAGTCAGGACTTAGCTCCCTCCGATGCTTTTTCTATTCCCTAATTTAGAGAAACACCTGAAGAAGACTCATTCATACTTAGAAGAGGTGAAAAAAGCAACAACAACCTGGGTTCATTCAAATGATGCTCAATTCTACAGGTAAGGTTTAGAAAGCTGGAGGCACAGACTCCAAAAGTGCTGTGATACTGACGGTAATTATGTAGAATTTTTTTCGTACACTTTCAACTTTTCTTTTTATTACATTTTTCATGGAACTTTTGGAATGTCCCACGTATTAAGGTGAATAAGCTGTATGTGTTTGATGTACATCGTTACTTAGTGTGTAGTAGTTGTTGAAGGGTTTTAGGAGAAATTGGGAGGCTAGGAGTGATTCCCGGAATAGGGCAATGCGAATCTGTTTAATATTTTGGAATTCTTGCTGCATGGGGCGGATGCAGTGCGGATGCGGTGCGGGTGCCATTTGTGTTGATTTGGAAGAAGTTGAGTGAATAGGTGGGAAACGAGGTGTCTATTGGAGAGAGTGTGTGAGTGGCTGAACCTGTGTCGCAGGCCCACTGGGGTGTATAATTATTTGGAGAGTATCAGTGCATCGGAGGTGGGTTGATTTGTTGCACAAGTTGCAGAAGAGGGAAGGTTGTGAGTGTTAGAGCTTTCGTTCACAAATGGGGCATAGATAGGGGAGGGGGGCAGAATTCTGTTCTATGCCTCTGGCTAAGGCGAGGAAGAGACAGGTCGTCAGGTCAGAAATTTACAAGGAGAGATGTGCAAAGAGTGATTGAGCTGGAGAAAGTGAATGGCAGCCGCAGGTCCTCCTCCAGGCATTGGTGCTGTGACGCAAGCTATTGAGGTTGGGGCCAGGAGGGTACCCTGTCCTTCAACTGTCAGCCAGAAAATGGTTGCTTATGATACACCGGGCATTCTCCTGAAGGTAGTGAATGTATAGAAAGGAGGTAGAAGGAGGGAGGTGGACAGAGATCCCGGTGATGCCACGCCGGACAACAGCATGAATCTGTCTCTGTTACAAAGGGTAGAACGGCCTATTTGGCCTTTGCTTCTTGGTACGAAGTGTTAGCGTCTTTTCTTCTTCTTCTTCTTTTTTTTCTTCTTCTTCTTCTTCTTCTGCTTCTTCTTCTTCTTTTCTTCTTTTTCTTCTTCTTGTTCCTTCGCAGGTTCACCCCTGGTAGCACTCATCGTTGAACCCCAAAAGTGATTAACACAGGGAACATGAAGAACTAAAACCGGAAAGATTTTAAAATTTCGGAAGTACGGGGGGTGATCAATAAATTTTGCAATTCGGATATAAGGAAACGAGATATCAGGAAAAGTGTTTTATAATTTTTCAATATAACTACTGTGAGGGAATTCCACGTGGAATTTCTTGTCCAGCACGGAACTTCCATGCGCTGTAGAAGGTTCTGTTAGGCTTAAATTGGTAAGCCTACATTCCCCCCTTTCACAAGTGGTAGCCTCGAAACGCGTCCACCACGATTCACCTTTACACGGGTTAGGATAGCTTCGGCAAGAAGATTCGAGGCCATTCGAGAATAGAGCTGTTTCCCACTACCCCCCCCCCCCCGCGGGGAGAGCCTCAGACAAATATAGTGCTTGTTTCCCATGAGACAGACACAAAGTTGAGAAGTTTCGCCTGGACCCAAGAAGATTTCCCTAGTTCCAAGTCAGGTGCTAACAACAAAGCAAAGTGACGGCCGAACTAGTTGTGTACTGGAATTAGCCCCAGCCAGTGAGGTAATTCCATTTAACTATCGCTACCGAGCGGTTTTTCCGACTTCACCCATCAACTGTCGAAGCCCTCCTCGTTCGCCCCTCGTTTTCGGGTGACCGAAATACTCTTCGCTGGCCTGGACGTTACTGCTCCCCCTGCCTTTTTTGGAGAACCGTATTCACTTTAAATTCCCGCTCAAAAGCTCCGAGCGGCCTCGCCTCACGTGCAGAAGACATCCGTGAAGCCTTACCCCAACGTCTCACCCGGAATCCTCCGTAAGCTAACCCCTCTCCCCCTTCAGTAACCTATTTGAGTTAATTCCCTCCCCCCATTTGAATAGTCTCCTCCTTTAATACCATAAATTTTAACTTCATAATCTGATTCATAACTACAATCCCCCCCTCCTCGTTCATCTGATGTAATTTTGCCCAATAATTCTCTGATGTAATAAAAATCTCTCATTATTTTTATGTAAATAAAATTATATTTTTGTCATACCTCTTTAAATAATCTTGAGCTGTGCCATTGCCCAAATTTTGCCTGACCTCGTTTTGCGCTCTATTCTCGCTGCTCCGCCCGTCGAAACTCGTGGCGTTCCGCCCCTTTGTCGGTTCGCCTTTAAGTTATTAGTCCCTTCCTCGTAGATATAATATGGCATTGATATAATATGATGTCACACCACGACATATATATTTATTAATATACATATTATATAATTCTAGTGTCAAGTGTGTTTGGGTTTTTTACGAACCCATGTCATTTTAATTCCGACATTATAAGTTCCCTTGTTATTCACGTCTACCCCTCTCCTTTTAATTTTTGTATTGTACTGGCAGAAGGCAAGTTCAAGTTAATTGAAGAGCAGTGTAACGTAATCTATTTAGATTTTGTGTTGGACCCTAGGTAATTAATTATTTATTGTGTTTGAATTTTGGAGACTGCTGGTTATTAATCCAAAAGAGATAAGGTATTTGGTGTTCTAATTCTGGTAGGACCATTTTAATTTTTTTCCCCGCTTAGAAACAGCAGAGGTAGGTAGCTGTATCATAATTTTTTTTGTGTGTGAACAAGGCCTTCACGAATATTCAAGTATTCGTTTCGCGTGGGTAGTGTCCTAGCTCGTTCGTGTGTCAGTGTTCCCTCAGTTAACTGCGTAACAATGTCATCCTTCGAAAAATTCAAGAGTTAGTGTGAAATGTTAGGTCTTTCGGGCAAAGACCTGCTAAATTACGTACAGGAAGAAGAGAGGAACGAACGGGCAGAACGAAGGGATGAGGAACTAAGAAAAACGGAGATGGAGAAGAACAAACTGAAGATGGAGGAGTACAAACTGAAGATGAAGATGGAGGAGAACACACTGAAGATGGAGTTGGAAAAACGTGAACAAATTAGGCAGCATGAGCTGGAAATGAGCCGAAATTAAATGAATTCTCAGTCCATCGGTTCCAGGGCTGAAATTCACCAAACTCCCTCAGTCCACCTTCCCGCTTTTAATGATGGAGATGACTTTGGGTAATTTTTTACTCATTTTGAGAGAATCTTTCAGATGAATAGATGGAATCTCGAAAATGAGGGCGTCGTCGCTTACTTTCCCTCTTAAATGCCAAGTTAAGGGATATCTTCGTATCCCTTCTCCCGGAAGCAACTTTGGACTATTCCACGTTAGGGTCCGAATTGTTAGCCGCTGTTCATATGAATAGCGAATTCTACCGCTCCCGATTCCGCCAGGAAAGGATCCGCCCTGGCCAAACATTTCGACAACACGGGTACATCCTCCAAAGACACATTCAGTGTAGGCTGGACGCGTGCAAGATTCCCCAGGTCTACGAGTCCCTTCTGGACTTCTTCCTTAGGGATCAGCTTTTAGCTGCCGTGGCTCCCGAAATTCGCGCCTTCATTAAGGATAAATGTTGCGCCACTTTCAAGGAGTGTTTGGAAGAGGCCGATGTTTACGCGGGTAGTCACGATTTATACCCTAAGGATGTTACAAAGGCTCCCCAAACGCACCCGGAAAACTAAATTTTATGGCCCTAAGACTCCCCCGAAATTGGTTCCAAGATTTTCCAAAGTTCTTAGTCCCTCGAAGCCAAGAAACTTCCATCCATGGGAACACCGAGACGTTAAGCCCCTAGTTTCTTCTCCCCCGGTTGTGCCGTACCAAAAGAACCAGATCGTCTGCTACACCTGCGGAGTTTCCGGCCATTACCGCAGGAACTGTCCTCAAAACTCCCGATTCGCAAACTCTCAGTCCCACCAAGTGCACCAAATCTGGGCCGCCCCTGATCCTCCTCCATCGCCTCAGGACACTCCCGATCTTCCCTCGCCCACCAAAGACCCGGTCCATCAGGTAAACTTTCTCTTTAATGAGAACAACCCTGGTGGATTCAAGTTCGAGAACGGAACTGTGAACGGTCGCCGAGTATCCACCCTCGTCCGTGACACCGGGTGCACCTGTATTATAGGGTGTGAGGACCTACTTCCCCCTGTTGGGCCCGACCACAAGAAATTTGCGGTGGTCAACGACTACCTTGGCCGGGTCAGTCGTTTCCCAGTAATTCTTTGTCACATCGAGTGTGACTATATGTCCGGTTTTTCCGAAGTGGTAGCGGCCCCAATCCAGTTCTGCTCCGTTTTATTCGGTCAGAACCCCGTAATTCACGACCATCCTGTGGCCCAGACCGTGATTACCCGTACACAGGCAGCCCTGGAATCCCGTGCACCTGTTTCCCTGGAAATCCCTATCAACCCGGAGTTCCAAGCCCTCCGGAGCGACAAGTTTTCCCGTGTCCAGAAGGAGTGCGCAACTCTCCCCCCTTTGGGAGAAAACTAAAGCCCTCGAGCGTGAGTCCACCCGAGGTAACAAACGAGTGTCGTATCCCGTGAAGAAGGACTTATTGAGAGGTATAAGACTTAATTGGACCTTAAGTCACGAGAACGAAAATTCAAGCCTAACACGGAGGTGCTGGTGCTACTTCCCACGGAAAGCAACAAACTCCTTAGCCAATGAAAGGGACCCTAGCCCGTCTTCGAGGCTAGAGGACTGTTGGATTACCTCATCCATACTCCGGCGGGAGCGAATGTTTTCCACGTGAATTGTATATATATTATCTCATTAATGTTCCTAATTATGATTTTTTGGGGTGTCCACTAAATTGTTTAGTCTTTAGTCCCATGTTTATGCCTCCATTTAATTGTATCCTTTTTTTTGGTTCCACTGAAATGTCGCCAATGTTCTCCTGTGATTTTTCTTTTGTTTAAAATTGTACTAGTTAAAATCTCTAGAATTGACCTGTTTAAGGCTTATGTCCGTAAATTCCCCGCTGAGCTAAGATTTACGTTTTCTTTTGTGTGTACACCTGTCCTAGCAGGTCAGAATTTCCCTAGACCCTTAATAATTCTAGTTTGATGGGTGGGATGATCCTTTCCTACGCAACTGCTCTGTAAAGCATCATCTTTCGGTTGGGAGATGTGTGAGGGAATTCCACGTGGAATTTCTTGTCTAGCACGGAACTTCCATGCGCTGTAGAAGGTTCTGTTAGGCTTAAATTGGTAAGCCTACCCCCCGCTTCCCCTTGCACAAGCGGTAGCTTCGAATGGCGCCCACCACGATTCACCTTTACACGGGTTAGAATAACCTCGGCAAGAAGATTCTAGGCCATTCGAGAGTAGAGCTGTTTCCCACTCCCCCCCCCTCCCCCCCCCCTCCCCCGCGGGGAGAGCCTCAGACATATATAGTGCTCGTTTCCCATGAAACAGACACAGAGTTGAGAAGTTTCGCCCGGACCCAAGAAGATTCCCCTAGTTCCCAGTCAGGTGCCAACAACAAAACAAAGTGACAGCTGAACTAGTTGTGTACTGAAATAAGCCCCAGCCAGTGAGGTAATTCCATTTAACTATCGCTACCGAGCGATTTTTCCGACTTCACCAAACAACTCCTGTCAAAGCCCTCCTCGTTCGCTCCTCGTTTTCGGGTGGCTGAAATACTTTTTCCTGGACTAGACATTACCGCCCCCCTCCCTTTTTTGGAGAACCGTATTCACTTTAAATTCCCGTTCAAAGGCTCCGAGCGGCCTCGCCTCACGTGCAGAAGACATCCGTGAAGCCTTACCCCGACGTTTCACCCGGAATCCTCCGTAAGCCAACCCCTCTCTCCCTCCAGTAACCTATTTGAGTTAATTCCCCCCCCCCATCAATTTGAATAGTCTCCTCCTTTAATGCCATAAATTTTAACTTCATAATCTGATTCATAACTACAATCCCCCCCTCCTCGTTCATCTGATGTAATTTTGCCCAATAATTCTCTGATGTAATAAAAATCTCTCATTATTTTTATGTAAATAAAATTATATTTTTGTACATGCCTCTTTAAATAACCTTGAGCGTTGCCATTGCCCATATTATACCTGACCTCGTTGCACTCTTATCTCGCCCTCCGCCCGTCGAAACTCGTGGTGTTCCGTCCCTTTGTCGGCTCGCCTTTAAGTTATTTGTCCTTCCCCCCCATAAATATAATATGGTATTGATTTAATGTAATGTCATACCACGACAACTACCCTCGACTTCAATGTACTTGCGCCACTTGTCCCTGAGGCTTCGAATTCTGGACAACCAGAAATCTCCCGACTGCTGTTCAATCCACTCCTGGACGGCGACCTGGACATCTTCATCGTCCCCAAACCGGCGTGCACGCAGTGCAGCCTTGAGCTGGCGGAATAAAAAGTAGTCACTAGGGGCCAGATCTCGACAGTAGGGGGGATGTTGAGCTCCTCGTATCCGCACTCGCGCAGGGCAGCTTGTGCAACTCTGGTCTTGTGCACTTTGACGACGTTGAAGTCGATCATGGGGCGTGAGGTTATTTAAGGACCCAACGGGCAGAGAACTTCGTCATGGCGAAATTGTCGTGAATGATGTTGATAACACTTCTATGTGATATTCCAAGTTGTCGCTCGATTTCTTCGACCTTCACCCGTCGATTTTCGAGGATCCTCCTCTCCACACGGGCCACATTGTCCTCGTTGGTCACGTCTGACGGGCGTCCTGGAGGGGGTCATCTTCAAGGGACTCACGACCACGGTGGAACTCCCTATTCCAGCGAGCAATGGTTGCATAGGGAGGGGCGGTGTTGGTGTACACTGCAACCATGCCTTCATGGATCTCTTTTGCATTCTTGCCTTTCTTGGTAAAAAATTTGATAACTGCGCGGTGCTCAACCTTCTCCATTGTTGAAAGATTTGTGGCTGATGATCTGCGATCAGCTACTGCTTCTTAAATAGACGAGGCAGGAGCGTGCCGCTGCAGGTCCTGACTTGTCATAACTTGTCCTAACACCCCCACAAACAGCCATCCCCCTTCTTCTGTTTTTCCCTACCGATTCGCAAAACTTATTGACCGCCCCTCGTATTCCTCGATAATCTTCGATAAAGCCTAGGATGTTGAGTCTTATAAACACCCAGAGCAAGTTCAAGGAACGCAGGCATTTCCAAGTAACAACTTGAACCTTTTATGGATCTTAGACACAAAAACAGAAACTAAAGAGCCCTTGCTTTGACTGAAAAGTCAACGGCCATTTAGAAGACAAACATATATATGAATAAAAAAAAATAAAAGATCGAATAAAGATAACCCTTCCCTTTTCTGTTCGAATGGATTCTCTTTAGCTGGTCATTTATTTGGCGGGGTCATATCTACTTGGCAAAATAGATAGAATTGACGTCATAAGGTAAAATTGCCTCGGTATAGGCCTGGCTTCGAGGTTGTGACGTCATTATTAACTTTTGAAAAGTGACTGTGGCCGACATGTTTAGTTTTCTGGGCGAAACTTGTAAGAACCATTTTAAAAAGAGAACTCCATCAAACTTTGGCCCCCGAGAAAAATTGTGCATACCGATGAGAGTTGTTTTAGCCATAAGCCAAGGCATCAACGGGGAGGTGCCCCTCCTACTCCTTCATCGGTATCCGGAATTGTTGATTCTTCCACATCTGGGTTATTTGGAGATTGTTGACTCACAGAGCGCAGCAACGCTCTTGCCAATGACCGAGAAAGAAGTATCCGGCCCGAGAACAACCCTGTACACAGAGACCAATGGAAAGCTTATCGAAACATCAAAAATGTCCTTGGCTATATCGATTATACCGTCAGTCATAAATTAATATTAAATATTTAATTAAAATAAACATTTATATTGACTAAATAATTAATATTACATTATTTCTTTAAATTCTTTCACTTAGTAATAAGATCCTTTTCATCTTTATCCTTATGTCAGACTACCCACTTTACTTTCTGGTGGGGATTGTCTTGGTCATTTTCGGAAGATTATCTTTACTAGTGTGACCTGGTAAGGATCAATTATCTTTAGCTGATCCCCCCCAAAAATGTGACAAAGGAGAGAAAATTTACAAACAAATTATCCCGACACTACTAAAAAGAAATTAGTTCCTAGCTTATTTTTTTGGAGTTCACCGCGTTACACAGCATTGGCTGCCAAGATAATTCTCAGGATGATCAACGCTGGAAAAATCGAACTATTACCACCAATTGCATGCCTAGTAGCACTGAAAAAGTAATGAAGTGTGTTGATAACTGTTATAATAAAGTCAGCTCAAGAGGTTTGAGAGGAGAATACGTTGCAGATGATTGAAAAGATGAGGAATTTTCATAGCATTGAAGAATCTTGGAATGAACACAATTCACCGAATTCCCGCATTAAAAATTTTGAAGTATTTCCACAAAGCACCAAATTACAGTGAAATGGAGATAGAAACACGAAGAATATATTGTTAAATAATTGGGTGCATTCAAAAGAGTTCAGCGCCACACTTCGGAGATTACACCCCTGAATCCCTGTTATTGGGACACAGGATAATATAAATCGATGTACAGAGAGATGCAAGAAGTACATAGTTACCATTAAAAAATTTTAGTGAAATATTTTGGCATTGCTTCCATCTTTTAAGAGTTTATTATTTTATTTACTAAAGAGGCTTAGAAAATAAAGTTCCAAGGAAAGTTCCGATTTTTAAAGACGAGGGAGAGTTGATCAAGCTGAGGCTGCACTTGACATAAGACAAATTGGTAGGGATTTTGAATTATCACTTTCTTCCTTAACAAAATTTAGTTCTATATAAAGAAAAGGGGAAGACTTCACCAGAGTCACGATTTGGTTATCCTGGGTCTTCTGAATGACGTCTTTTTGCTGTTGAAGATCGATTGAAAACAATCTTCATTTAAAAGATTCTGAAGTGACAAAAAGATTCCAAATCAGTCCAAGAACAGCAGTACATAAATTACCTGCTATCTTTTTGATATTATGGAGGTAGAGGTGGGAGAAAGCCTCTTTTAACTATGACCAATAATGTGAAACAAAATTAGTGGACTGAAAAAATAAGTAACAAGACATTTTAAAATTTTGTATAGCATATTTATTTTCTGACGAATCAAGGTTTGCTCAATTTTCAGACAGTGGGCGGTGACGGATTTGGAGATTACCCCCTCCACAGTTTGATATAAACAGGTTACTAAAGCCAGCGAGGAAAGGATGGGGTTTCTGTTATTATGTGGGGAGCAATTGGAAATAATGGAAGGTTAGATTCGATTAAGTGTGTTTGTAATATCAACTCCCAAAAATGCATTTCCATTCTTAAAGAAGGACTTTTACGAGTGTTTACAAATTTTGATCTGATTGTGTCTGCAACAACGACTCCCACCAACAGTGTTTCGTGGTGAAAGGAGGAGGGGCCGGGGACGTCAGGAACAGGGTGTAAATGAATGAAAAGGCAAAGGTAGAAAGCATAAAGAACCAAGGACAAAGAAGAACTCTCTTCTTCAGCAAAAAAGGTGGAAGGGGAGGACAGCGGATTAGAAGCCTCCAAGCAGTGAACCAACCACTCCAACAGGCAACACTGGATTCAAATTCGCGTCCTCTAGCCATATAATGAGCTTCACTCTCTCTCTCTCTCTCTCTCTCACCTCCATTGCATCATGAAACAGAGAACCCCCTCTTTTCAAAACAACGGATTGGATCAACCCATGTGCCTGGATTCTTAGCTCCCCATTTCCATTCCACTCTCATTCTTCCACTCCAACTTTTTCCTTCTGCTCAACAGCAACATTTTCCCTTGCTTCACCCTCTCCTTTAAAAATAGTTTCTCATCAAGAAAACTTTGGCTTTAAAAAAGAACCGAGGTTCTTAAATTAATTACCGTTCCTTTTGATGATTTATTTAATTTTATTTCCCTATTACCTTAATTATATTGAGGTAATTTTACTCTAGTGGACTATAATGAAAGCTCTGTGATTTTGAATTATTTCCATAGTTTAAAATGAATATAAAAATAAATGCTTACACTCTCTCACACGTACACACTTTATGTATACATACACGCGCCCCAGCATCAAAGGAGCCATTGACTGGAAACAGATCTAACGGAAAATTAGCAAGAACAGGACATTAATTTACGCTTTAATAGTAAGGCCCTTCTAATCCCTAAAAAAGCCATAAAAAGAGTTGGGGAGGCTTGAAAAGATGCATCCCTGTATATATATATATATATATATATATATATATATATATATATATATATATATATATATATATATATATATGTGTGTGTGTGTGTGTGTGTGTTCCAAAAAAGTAATTTACAAAAATAGAGCTAGGTTTATGGGGAGGGGTATTTTTTGTTATTTAATTTATGTTTAGACTAGGTAATTTTGGGGTGTTCGTTTATTTAGTATTTAGTACGTTCTGTTTGGTTTTGATTGTTGTTTTTCAGGCGAAAACGAAAAAAACGTCTGCCTTCTCTGTAAAACCTAAGCTAAGTTAAAAACTTAATATAAGAATTCATTCTTCAATCTCCATTTGTTTCAATTTCAATAAGACGTTCTTGTCAACCAATTTTTATTTTTATTCCTCAGGTGTTATTGTCCAGGGAGCAATTCTCGAAAGTCAACTTTTTAATTTTTAAGTTTATTTTTTTTAAATTTCAAAGTCAACTTTTTAAAATTTGAAGTTCATTTTTTTAAATATGAGCGTCAACTTTTAAAATTTGAAGTTAATTTTTTTTAAATATCAAAGTCAACTTATTTAATTTGAAGGTGAAAAGGTGTAGTATCACATCAGATTCAACATGTGAAGTTGCGCTACCTTGTTGAAAATTTGCATCGGCTATCGTAACATCTTCGCACTCAACACGGAACATATTCATTAACATATATTTCTACAGTCATCGAATTCGTTTGCCGTTTTCAGGACCCCCTCACCCCTAAAATGCTTCATACAGCGAACATTCCCCCACTCAAAACAGCTTCGGAGAACGAAATTGTGTTTCCAATGTTCCCAGGGTTCTTTATCAGCTGATTATTTTCATTGAGTCAGTCTGGGGTATAAAGGGCACTATGCCCTTGTCATTAACAAACCCCGAAAGCGGTCAGAGAAGCAATTCCATCGGAGTCACAAACTCCTGCAAGAATACCGGAAGCGAACCCGCCTCCACACAGTAGCGTCCCCCGAGTGGAGACAACGTCAGATCCTTTTATTGATTCAACTTCAACAAATTAATTTTTTATTTTGTTTTTCTTATAAGTGAATAAAGCTACTGTGGCGGCCCCCAAATTATGGCTAGGCTACAGAAAAAAGTTGAAAATTCATCACCTAATTAATTTTCAAAAAGAAACCAACGAACAACAACAATACTTAAAAAATAGTATTGTTGACGTCCCTAATAGCAAGCAACAGCCCACCAACAGTATCAGGATTATTCAATCACGATCTAGCGTAATCTCTTAGGTATCAATCATTCATCGCAGAAACGTGTCCGAGAGCGTTCAGGCAGATTTCGCTGCGTTCTGTGAGTGTATCCGATTCAGAAAGGAGAGAAAATAGCTTGATACCTTTGAAGCATTCAGATAAAAGGTCCGCAGGAAGAGTCGGGGCGCTATGGTGCGCGACTTTGTATTCCCTTGTGCCATCCCACATCTTCTTTGCCAAGTAGTCCAAGTAGTTCGTAGGGCATCCTTAATCTTTGTCGTGTACTCAGTGAGGGAAGAGACAAACACCAATCCAGTTGTTCAGTCTGCGCAGACAGCATAGTTTCCGAACCAGAGTCCTCCTTCCCAGCAGAAAACATCTCGATAATCCTCCTAATAAGTGTGTAGTCACTGACACTGCGTTCAAGGGGATGTGGAGATTCCAAATTCCCCATTGGCACTTAGCGCACTTTTTGACGGTCTATGGATTAAAAAACGGTATTCAAAATGGGCAGAAAGTGTATTCCGCTATACGAGGTGTGGTATTGCAACAAGCTTAGCCGTGAAAACAGAGATAACGACTGTAAAAGCTGCAGCGGCTTCAAACTAGGGGTAAGGTAGATCAGAAGGCAACTTGACCGTTGGGCATGAAGCCATTTATGCACACTAGAACGGGTTCACTGCGATAAGAGACATGTTCCACCAAAAACGAACACAATACTCCTAGTGGTATGTAAGTTGGGGAACAGAGGCGTTCGTGGACGGTCCCGGAACCACCGCCACTAGGGTCTGCTCACTCGCTCGTGACTGAATACTCAATTTGCTTGATTAAACTAAACTTCAATATATATTGTCGCAGAATGACCAGCACACACACGCACACGCATATATATATATATATATATATATATATATATATATATATATATATATATATATATATATATATATATTCAGATGGAGTGAGGGGTGATAAGGAAATGGGGTTTCCCAATTCGAGCACATGGAAGGATTTATCTACAGAATCGAGTGCAACTGGCCGTTAGTATAATAACATAACATAACATAACATAATTTCACGGATGACAAAAGCCACAATGGCCTATCAAAGGTCATCCGCATCCGTCAAAACCCACCCACAAAAAACACCATCGCCAGGGGAAGACAAAATAAAAGTCCCCCACAATATAATATAACAGATGACAAAAGCCACAAGGGCTCATCATAGGTCATCCGAGTCAAACGGCCTCTTTTTTAAGGCACCCAAACTCCCAGGAAAACTACATCTAGAGGATTGCATCCACAAACAAGGGTATCACCAATCAAGGCTTGTCAAGAACCAAATTATGCAGCTATAGATATATACAAAAAATTTTAATATATACAAAACTTAGGAACCATCACAACCTTCCCTCCCCATAAACTCATCCAACCTACTCTTAAATACATTTAAATTTGGACTACCTAATACCCTCCGCGGCAATTTATTCCAGAAGTCCACCACTCTATTTGGTGAAAAAATATTTTCTTAAATCCAACTTACACCCTTGCTTTTATATTTTCAAGTGGTGACCTCTAGTCCGATTTCCATCATCCAACTCAAAAAACTTACTAACATCCAATTTATCTATCCCAGAATTTTTTTTAAAGAGCTCAATCATATCCCCTCTCACACACCTCCTTTCGAACGAGAACATATTTAATACCCTCAGTCTATCTATATATTCAAGGTGCCTCAGGGAAGGAATAATCTTTGTTGCCCTCCGTTGCACTGACTCGAGAAGGTTAATATCGTGTCTAAAATGTGGGCACCATGCCTGTATACAGTACTCTAGATGCGGCCTAACATAAGAGTTATAGAGTTTAAGAATAACCTCCTTACTTTTGTAACTGACATTTCTCTTAATAAAACCCAGCCCTCTAATTGCCCTATTTCTTGCTTCAATACACTGCTTAGAAAACCTTAATGACTTATCTATTACTACTCCTAGATCTTTCTCATCCTCTACTGAGCTCAGCCAATGCCCATCCATTTCATAGTTAAATTCTCTATTATCTTTTCCCATGTTAATAACTTTGCACTTATCAAGGTTGAAAGTCATTTGCCAATTATGTGCCCAGGATAACAATTTATTTAAATCCCCCTGCACTTTAAAATTATCATCAATATCTTTAACTACAGCTGCTAATTTGGTATCATCCGCAAAAATTGACACTTTATTATTAACTGCCTCCCCAAGATCGTTTATATAGATAACAAATAATAATGGACCAAGAACTGATCCCTGAGGGACCCCACTGATAACATCCCTCCACTCTGACTTTACACCATTTAGCACTACCCTTTGCTTCCTGTCTTTCAGCCACTCAGCTATCCAAATTGAAACACCCCCACATATCCCAATCATTTTTAATTTATGAACTAGTCTCCTATGTGGTACCTTATCAAATGTTTTACTAAAATCCAAGTCAATTACATCTACATTCTCTCCCTTATCTACTTGATTTGTTACGAACTCCAGAAAGTCTAGTAAATTAGTCAAACATGATCTACCTGATCTAAACCCATGCTGAGCATCGCTGATTAACCCTTCCCTCTCTAGATGTTGGCAAATGCCTTTTTTAACTATTTTCTCAAGAATTTTACAGACTACAGGAGTTAGGCTAACCAGTCTAAAGTTATTTGGATCCTCTTTACTACCCTTCTTGAAAATGGGGACTACATTCGCTCTCTTCCAATCCTCGGGTATTTCTCCATATTCCAGCGACCTAGTATACAACTTCTTCAGAGCTATTGAGATACTTTCTACCCCTTCTTTAAGTATCCTAGAATGAATATTATCAGGGCCGGAGGCCTTGGTAGCATCTATCTCACCTATTACTCCTTTTATCTTTCTACAATCCACACTAATGGTAGTAAACACCTCTTTCCCTGACCCATGAGTACTATACATACGACTATTTAGTTTCTCCTTTGTAAATACTGATGCAAAATGACCATTTAGTACCTCAACTATTTCCTCATCAGTTTCTCTCACAACCCCTTCATATTTGATAGATCCTATTTTAACTCTGCAAGACTTATTATTAATTTTATAGTAACTAAAGAACTTTCTAGGATCTTTGTTGCTATCCTGAGCTAATTTAATTTCTGACACCCTTTTGTTCTTCTTTATAATCTTATTTAACTCATTCCTAGCCATTATATAATCACTTGAATTTTGAATATTATTTTGTACCTGTAATTTTTTATATGCCCTTTTCTTCTCTGAAATTTTTCTAGCTATCTCCTGATTCCACCATAATGGTTTCCTACTTTTGTTCCTAATGGCCTTCATTGGGATATATTGCTCTTGGACTACATTTATTATATGTTTGAAAGTATCCCACATCCCATAAGCATTTTTACCTCTGAATTCTACATCCCAGTCTACAAAATTTAGCAAGCTTCGAAGTTTTACATAATCTCCCTTATGAAAATTTGTAACTTTTACAGCATTCTGGGTTATTTTACCCTTCTCAATTCCTCAAGTTAAAACGAACTATCTGATGGTCACTATTTCCCAATGCTTCCCAAACAGTCAATTCTTGAACTAAATGAGCACTGTTAGAAAGTACTAAATCTAATATATTGTCCCCCCTCGTTGGCTCATTAACAAATTGATTCAAAAAATTATCCTCAAAGCATTCTATGAACCTGCCACTTGTTCTATCCCTATCTATCATATTTTCCCAGTCCACATAGTTTAAGTTGAAGTCCCCAATAATAACTGCATCTGTTTCACATCCCTTACTTATTTCCCGTATCATTAGTTCATCTATATCATCAGTCTGCCCAGGTGGTCTGTAAAAAGCTCCCATTTGCACCATTCTATTTTTACTGAACCTAATATCTATCCAAAGTGATTCAACTCCATCCTGCTTTATTGAAGTATTTAAACTTGAAACAATGTTGTTTTTTATATAGATAATTATTCCTCCACCAATCCTACCTGTCCTTTGACTAATGTACATATTATAATAAAGAAGGCTGCAGACTCTGGGGTTATGAAACGGAGGGTACCAAAATAATCTTTTACTAATTACAAGAGATATAGGATATATATACAAATGGAAAAGGTTGTAAACGGATATTTAGTGTTTACAGGGATCAGATTAAAGAATTACCGGGAGCGATTAAATAAACTCAAACGTGAGCTTACAAGCGGCTGCTGTTTAGCCAAGATACGAACATACACTTTACGGGTCGACTGGTTAAGAAACCACAATTTAGCCGCTGGAGCCTAGCTTGGGGCTGGAGGCTTTATGAAACGACCCAGTTGATGGGTGATCGAACGAGTAAATCGTAATCGATGGAGTTTAACCTCGAGGAGTGAATTAGAGGTTAAACCGAATCTAAGGATAGCTAATTGACTAGGAGCACCTTTGCAGTAGCAGTAATAATGCCTTTTACGGTAGTGACACAATCCAACACGCACCGACTCAGGAAGCCTACTATATCATTCATGATCAAGAAAGACTGTCGGATTAAATCTAGAGAGCATTTCACGCTGTTTCGCCACTTGTACAACATTAATCTAGTCCTGGTGGGACAGCTTTTTAGTAATATTATCGAGCGAGTTATCGATCAATTCCTTCCGATAGACTACCCCTTTTTCAGAATTTTAGTTAAAATTTTAGGTCATCCGCACTAAAATGACATTGAGTTTCCAAAGATTACAAAAGTTCCGACACTGAGCGTGATAGGTCACCTTAAACAAAAGGCTCCCATATGTAAAATAGGAAATCTTTGGTTCTCCAACTAGGAAAGATGCTAAATACTGACGTTGACGTAAGATATGTTTCATACATCCTTATCCCGTAGGTCTCGTGGATTAATAAAAATCTTTTAAATCCGCCAGGCTCACAGATGCAGGCAACCTCTCATTGAGGGTCCCTAACGTCTTTTGGGTTCCACCCATTTCGTTTTTTTCTTCTTTTCTAATGCGGAAGGATGATCATCTGATTCACTATCCCTTTCAAGACCTGATGAATCCTCTTCGTTCTTGCCTTTCACCAAAATAAGAAAGTCTCTCTTGTCTCTGAAGTCCCTCCCCTACCCCCTATACGGAAGGACGAGGGACCCTATTTTTCTTGTGGCTCTATCTTTCATCTTTAGAACCCTCACTTCCCTTGGAAAAGGCCTGCCATGTGTGTAATCAAGCTTGAAGTATGGCCACTACACATCATAATATCGCACAGGATGGATTTAGCCATTTGAGTGCCTGATCACCTTTGGAGTTGCAGCATCTCCAGAACATTCCCTTTCAAAGCAGCGAGGCTTGCATCGTCAATCTTAATATAGATCTCATCTTGGGGGAGGGGAAATTTTGGAGCTTGTAAGGCACTAAGTTGGATCATCTGTAGCTTCGGCACACCTGCCCTGAAGAAAAGCAGTGCGCTGACTGACAGAAAATACACTATTCTGTGGGATGCCAAAATTTAGGCAGGTTACAGAAGCGTCTCATGTCTAGATCGGTAGTACAGCTGCCCACACATTCTATTGTTTGGGACGTGACCTTGAGAGAGATGGGTGGAGTTCCTCCTACGCTCGAGAGGGAGTCACTTGTGAAAAGATTTCATAGAAGAAGAAATGGTAAAGAGGTAACCTTTTTACAGGGAAAGATGGGTGAAGGAGAAACCTATTAACCGTCAGCCATGGTAACTCTATTGGTAACTTAAATATCCATTCGTAGTGATTTTTTTATCGGCATCATCGGCCAACGAGGGCAAAGTCTCAGAAAGCACATAGAAATGTCTACGTTTAGGCTAAATTATAATAAACAATTGATAAAGATAATTATTGTTTCAATAATATCAGCTCCGATAGCATATACTTACGAGGAAACCAGCCTCATACAAAATATCTATATAACATTACAACCTGGTGTTCGAGAGCAATCCCCCTAATTTCAGAAACAAGCGCAGCGGGAGGCAGTTCTTCCCTGCACTGGAAAAGCTACAGCACACGGTGGTCCCTCAGACCAGAACATTGAGTCTAACAGTGGAATATAGGTTGGGATAGCAACCAGCACCGCAGAAATGTTCAGGGGAGCGCAAGTATGACCGATTTGGGGAGGACAGAAACTCTCGAGGCACATGTAGGTCCACGGAAATTGTCGGGGATATACATCTTGATAATGTTCAAATGTGGTTCTTTCGTTGGCATAGACATCTTTGCGTTTGGTTTCGGACGAAAGGAGAGACATTTGAGATTGTGGAAGATGCTTATGCAACGCGTGCAAACACATCAAGCACTGCGGACGACTTAAAACGAAAGATATACTCACAGCGTCGACAATAGGCTTTCTTTTCGAGACCTGCGTGACACCAGTCAGCAACCACGAGCCGGTGTGGTGGAATGAATTCATCATCCGAAATTGATACTCGAGTGCAGAAGAGTAAATCTTGCACTCGGAGGCATTTTTAATCTAACAAAGGAGCGGTAAAAAAATAAGTAGGTTACCTCTATCAGCATCCCACTTACTGAACGCCATAGTGCGAAATTTTTCTATCCCGAGTACAACAGATTATAAAGGAATGAATGTAAGCCCCCCACCCAACACACACAAACACACCAGTTAAGGCGTCACCCAAATACAAGGCGAAAGGATGGGTGAAATTCCACCACGCCTAGGCAAACCGGAGTTAGGAACAGTTCCGGATCTGGATGATGCCTGTGATAGCAGCAGGAATGCCGGAAGTTGAACTTAGTTCCGCATGGCGAGATAGACGGAACAGATTATGGATGATTCGATCCTCCAGGGTAGATATTGTTACTGTATTTTTATTTTATAATCTTAGGTGGCGGAGCCAGCAAGGGTATATATGCCGTAAATACACTAGGTCTTTCTGTAGGGAAGGGTAATCCAACCCTAAACTAATAAAACCCTCACACTAAAATAGAAAAAGAAAAAATGTCAATAATTAACAATGAATAAATACTTACAAGGCAATCTAAAGTGTCGCAGGGTGCCCCTTCTCACTTAGGCTCCTGAAAATGCAGCTAACAATTTTAATTAATTAAATAACTTGGAGGTGGCGCGCTTCTCTAAAAACACAATCTCACCACAATCCGGTATGTAAGTTTCCCTCCCTAAGACAAGAGACAAGAGACAGCGCCTATCACGGTGCTAGGATATGTACCGCTCACTAAACTCCCCCAGACTAAAAGAAACAATCAAAAAGTATCGTACCGTCTGGAAGATCAGGTAATTTTGACAGAGAGGTCAGGGTAGCGCTCTATCAAAAGGGCGATGTGTCTTGAGAGTGTCCGATTCATAGGTGACAATAATGATCTGATACCGTCGCGTCAATGGTGAGTAGGTCCACAGGAAATGCAGGAGCGCAATGGCATGTAAATTTAAACGTGCCATCTTTTATCTTCTTTGTTATGCAACCCGAAGACCTGTCCTAATTTCTGTCACGTTGTCAGAGTGGGGAAAAGTAAAATGCCGGTTCGGTCGATCAGTCTGTGCAGACAGCTTGGCATCCTCTTCAGCGCTAATTTTCCGCATTTCCTGTATGTCAAGGAACCCAGAAGAAGACAATTTCGACATCTTCCCGCCTCATAGTAGCCATGACGTCACGGATACTATGAGATGTGGAGATTCCAATGCTTCAAGAGAACTTAGGGGGCTCGTGTGGAACAGTGAATTGCAAATCAGTCTCTTAACCGGCATAGTTCCAGTCTGATACAATATATGTTCCAAGAAATACGAACGCAATACTACTATCACAGTAAAAGCTTTGGGAGCAGAGGCATAGGGAGAAAAGTTCGAAGGTGGTATCCTCTAGGGAGGCGTCTTAGGTAACACCATCTCCACCATCGGGCGGAGAGTTACACTAAACTTTCCAAGGGGTTTCTTAACTTTAGAATTAAAAGTTAAATAACTTGATTGATTCTCTATTCAACATAGGCACCGTCGAGATTAGCCGCGAATGAAATGAGTGCCGATGGTGAGAGGGGGATAAGAAAAACCCACGCTTACAAGTTTATAGTGGACTATGAAGGAAATAAAGCAAGCGGCATCTCCTCTGCAACTAAAAGAAAGCTCTCTATATTGGCAGGACTTGAGCCCTTATTGACGCTAGTCATAGGGGCTGGGGTCCGAGAGAATTATAACCAGTAGAATGTCCTCATTCGATAGTTTACCAGTTCTCTGGCATAATCAAAACTTTTGCAAGAGTTCATTGTAGGGTGAAGGTCACCGAAACAGGTGTGTCATTGAATGTCCAGAAAGCAATCAGTTTGTCACAGTGGAAGGGTTGACCATATCAATCAAGAAGTTTCTCACCCAAAACGGGAGAGTCTTGGTGCTTAACAATTGGACAAAGCTAAGCCTTTGCTCTGGTGGAACTTGTGTCCTTCGGGTGACACTCTCACATCATTGGTAAAGGATGAGGAAACCGTTTGAAGCCAACAGGCTCAAAGTCCCGTATCAGTCTTTTTAAAAATGGCTCCGAGGTTACTGGAGCTCTGCTCTTTTGGTTTTTGTTTTGATATGGTTGAGGTTTTCTCTCTTTATCCCTTACTCAAGGGGCTCCTATGTGTGACATACCCGACTAGGCCTGGTTTTGGGGAGAGAGTCAACGTCCGTGGCAGCAGGGTGACGTAAAGTAGCAGGATTGTGCTCCGCGATGGCCTCCGTCCAGTCAGTGATCCAGAGCATGGGAGGACTCTTCATCCTGGAGCGAGACCGCTTTAGTCCCATAATAGCAGCCTCTGCCAACGTCCAACGCTGTTACTCCTCTAATTTAGTTGATAAACCCAGGCTGCGTCACTCCTATAACAGATGGTACCATCTATGAGATCAGCGCGCGGGCCCCTCTAACATCTAAAATTCCTGCTTTTATTATGTTATGAGGGGCTAAAACTGGTCTGCTATTTTTTGTTCACCCCAGAATATCACCAAGTTTTACCCGGCTTCCTGCCAGAGCGTTATTATCTCATCCCCTTCCTCCTTCTTATTCCTAAGAGAGGCTCTTGAGAAAGCAGAGTTGTGTTTACCTTCGAAATACACAGTGAATCTCTTGCACGCACCACACCGACGAAAGAAGGTAGAACGGGAAGTTCTTTGTCAGTTTGTGAAGGAGTGGAGAAAGCTCCCTCACAGTCAAGAGGTACCCCTAAGTAAAGATAGTTGTGAGTGCATAGGTAGTATAGAGTGACTCGCCAGATAGAGGAAGCTAAGAGAGTGTACAGGCCTAAATGAAGACAGTGGGGAAAGAGACCCTCCAACTCATAGGAGTGTATTCTTGCAGCTCTCGCCTCCCCCCCCCCCCCTGCAATTGTGTAAATCGATTTCGCTAGACATCGACACTTCCTCTTTTTGGAATTGATAGATTCGGGCAAGTGAATATAGAAGATTAAAGTGGTAAGCTATATCTCAAATACAGCAGCTCCTGTCTCGGATTTTCGGACCTTAAAGGTTGATGATCAGTACCTGTTCGCAATGTACACCAACCCGAATTTGCTCAGCGTTAGGTTTCTTTATTAAGGCGGCAGCTTTCAACTGATCAGCCAAAAAAGAGGAGTGTCAGCAGGGAACCCCTTAGTAAGTCCTAGTAGTTGTCAATTAGAGCGCCAAGATCTGAATATCTGTCATTTTTAGAAACCCAAATACAGGATCTCTGACCTTTAGTTGGCTGCACCCAACAAGGCAGTAAAACCTGCGCCCAATAGGCAGTATAGCATTAGGCACTAGAGAAGGTATGAGGTGTCCTACCATTGCACGCAGTGAGAGATTTATTGGAGAGTAAACCGTTCATCCCATTAATCGCGCCACAACGTCCTGGACATCTTAAGCATAGTCTCTCGCAACCTGCCTGCGTTGAAGGCAGGTATATCGATGTTTCAACGGGATTCACGGCATTTCTTCGAAAGTAATAATCTTCGACAAATCATTTCTTCGAAAAGAAATCCTCGAAATTTCTATGAAATGCGTTTTATTCGAATCGTAAAAATTGTAAAGGACGTTATTGTAAAAAAGGATTATTTAAAAATGTAGGTTATGCACTACTCCTTTCTAAGAGCTGCTAAAAACTTCTAAATAGTTGGATTGTTGTAAACGAACAAAACTGAAAAATTAAACTCAAGTTCACTTCATTATCAGTGCGCTATAAACCTTCACATTGGTCAGAACCTTCCATAAATTCTCTGCGATGAGTGACTTTATTTAGAGTTCGAAAAATAAACCAATGCTCGTATTAGAAGGCTGTGTGTTTGTGAAAGATAAGAAAGTTAGCGATAAAATCTATTGGAAAAGTCAAGAATTTGAGAGTAATTGCAAAAGCCGTGCAATGACAACCAATGAAGAAAGTTTCATGGGAGCATAATCATAGTGAGAATGCAGCCGAAGTTGAAGTGTATAAGTTAAAAGCTAAGCTAAAAACTCGAGCCGAAGATACGCGAGACAGTCCTCATTGCTAATATCTGAGAGCAGTCAGCAAATTAGTCAACAGGTTAATCCGATTACTAGAGCAGATTTAGTCCTTACTGGAGAAGAAACTCTAACAAATAAGGAAGAACAGTTTTTAATGTACGACTCTGACAATGATGATGAACGAATGTTAATTTTTGCCACGCAACGTACTATGCAATTTATTTCAACATGTCCTGATTTATATGCTGATGGAACTTTTAAAACAGTACCAAGCATCTTTAAGCAGTTTTAAAAACGGATTTTCGATTCCAACAATTTTTGCATTGCTTCCGGATAAAAGAACAAAGACCTACACCGAATTTTTGAAACAAGTCAAGCTATTATGTCTTAACTTAAACATTTCATATACGAGTATTACGACTGATTTTGAAATCGGAAGGATTGCGACAGTAAATCAAGAATTTCCAACAGTTTCAATTAGTGGTTGTTTTTTTCCATTTCTGCCAGTGTCTTTACAGGAAAGTATGCGAAAATGGGCTTAAAGTACGTCATGATACTGATACTGAATTTTATTTGCATATACACATGTTTACAGCGTTTACCTTTCTACCTTGTAATAAAATTGTTGATGGATTTCATCTATTTATCAATCAAAATATTTTTCCTGTAGAAGCCCAATCCATTGTCGATTACTTTGAAGACAACTTGCTTGATCGTTCTAAAAGACGTGGAAGACGGCGTGCTCCAAAATTTAAAATAGAAAATTGGTCTTGTTACAATAGAGTTATGTAAGATTTACCAAAGACAAATAACGCAATCGAAGGATGGCACCGGAGCTTTTTGGAACAGATATCTGCTCACCATCCAACTATTTGGAAGTTTTTAGCAACTCTTAAAAAAATTAGTCAATCCTAATGCTGATATAGTTAATTATTTGCGAGGAGTAGCGCATAACCTACATTTTTAACTAATTTTTTTCAAACTTTTTTATACAATAAAGTGTTTTATATTTTTTTTGTTTTAACTAACTCATTTTTTTTCATTAAATTTCATTTCATTCGAAATAGATTTTTGGAATAAAAAAAATCCGGAGAAATGATTTGTGGAAGATAATTACTTTCGAAGAAATGTTTTCGGAGAAGTGTTTTTCGATGAATTGTCGGGATACGTTCAAAGACACTCATCTGATATGCCATGTGGAAACTGGCCAGGGCCTACAAACTAGATAGATATGAAACAAGGAAGGATGAAATGTCACTCAAAGAGATATGAGTTGTATAAATGAGGATTTGAGAGAGGGCATCAGTTTCTCTTGGCAGTAGCTGCAGTGCTATAGTTACCACCAACACCCAAGCCTTCCTTGGAGTGTTGGGGGTAGGGTGAGTATTAAACCTTTCAAACAGAAGTCAAAGCCCAGTTGCCCTTGGATGAGCTGACACCCCAGGAGAAATATGTAAGAAGTAGTTGGAATAGAGTAGTGGAAAGAGGGCAAAACTTAATTCTAAACTGTGCGGAGTGCTGCCGTAGGTAGGACATGCCGCTTATTCAGATGCCGGGTGTGATCGTTTACACGAGGTTCCCCATTGCAGGCCCGTACTCCGCCAGAAGAGATCCAGACGTCGTTCACGATAATGGCTTGATGACATCTTCTGCCAGCATAGAGGTGATACCTTGAATTGAGAAGAGAATTAGAGTGGCTCAAAGGACACTTCCTTGCGGAACACCATGAAATCGCATCACCACGTGGTATCCTAGTTTTTTTTAACAAAATAATACAGTGGTAAAATGTTGGCTACGAAGGAAAGCCTTGCAAATATCACTCTACAGAGGGAGCTAAACATCTGATGGGGAGTGGAACATATGGATGCCACACTGTGCTGTAGATAGGCGACACACGTTATAAAGATTAGAAAGTAATTAATATTTACCAATTTATCCATCGTATTTTCACCCACAGGATGTCATGGAAGTTTGGAAGAAACTAGCCAGACTAGAATGATCTCTCCACAACTATCGAAAAAAACCCACTTCTTCCATTGGTCGGGAATCAGTGAAGCTAATCTCGGAGTAATTTTTTTATCTTAGCTATAAGAAAAAGCTAACCTCGATAGCGTAAGTGGTGAAGCACATTTTACGGAATATCGTCCAGGGAAGGGTCCGTGTTCAATCTTGCATCGAAACAAAACGGAATCTTGTCCTCGCAAAGTGAAATTCACATAGGGTGAAATTCAATTCACGGTGCTTATTACCATTTTTATTCTCTCTCAGAGTTATTTCACACTCGGCTGAACACCAATAAAGAGGCTGGCTTGCAAAACTTCGAGCAATAGAACCAAGGCCCGTAGCAATAAGTGTTACGAAAAAGAACTCGACAGCCTCGTCAATCGAACAATACTCACCAATTCATATACAGATGTCTGTCATTTCATTGAATGCGTTTCACCGTGCTCGATAAAACATCATAAAGATCAGTTTATAGCTTCGGCGGCCCACCCAAAGAAATCTGAATGGAAAAGTCTTCGCTTTCACGAATGTCATCGACCACCTACCATCGAAATCAAGCCTAAGCAACAGGAGAGTACAGGGACAAATTAAGACTGAAACGTGAGCCAATGCTAGGATATAGATGCGCGAACTAGTCCATATTAATGACATTGAACTCTAGCTATTCCACTTAGTCTTCTAGGATCCGGCCTCGGAACTTTATGTGTGTTCTCTTAAGAATTGGTGTTTATTGTCCAAGTCCCAGAGAAGGAGAAAAATCCTCCGCATCTTGCCAACGTTGCGGCGCAAACCGACACATCAAAGTTGGCTGCCGTAGAATGTACATAAAGAAAAGATACTACTTCTTATCCATGTGAAGCTGGACTACCAGCGCCTTGAGGGAGGTTTATAGAGCCAAACGAAGAACGGAAGCATTACTTAAGGTCTAAATTGCGCGCTAACCAGCAGCCCCCATCTCGGGGAATGAGGATACTGAAAAACTTATACCAGAGGACTGGTGGCATGTGGGACGTACCCAATGCCTTCGCCTGGTGGCAAACAGCTATAGAGAGATAACGACCATCCACAGCTCTTCCTAATAAGCATGCAATGTAAGTCTATTCCAGTGAAGGAAAATACTCTTGCGATCGACGTGGAAGAAGCTGTCGGATCTCTTCACGATAAGACGTTAACTGGATTAGCCGTAAGCCACTCGTAGGCAAATGTCTAGTGCTCTTTGGTGAAGAACGCTCCATTAGAGCTTCTTTCTAGAATTTAAAGTTCGATAGAAACCGATCTGAGAAGAAATCAGCGAATCTAAAGAGAGTGAAAATATGTAAAAGATATATGTCCTCAGATCCTCCTGCTCGCATTATGTGGCCAAGATGCCAAACTCTGGGTGCTTTGAACCGCGGGGGAGCACGATCATCTCCGGTGTCACATTCCATCCCCTTGCGGGGCCAATAGAGCTGACGCAATTAAGGAATTATTTGAAAAGGTTCCTCTTCTTCTTCTCCGATTTATTCGGCTCGTTGGACACATTTGGGGTCAACGCTCTGTTTTCTCTCGAGGGAACTGGCGACTCTTCGCACCCCGACCAGCTAGGGCTAGATGTGATGTAGTCAAAGCTCATTCATTGCTCCCTTATTTCTAGTTGGTAGCATTTGAACCGACAATTGTGAGTGTGTGTCAACTGTTAAATTCCTTGTTTTTGCCTCCTCGGCGTCAAGCTAAGTGGTTGATGAAAGTGGCCATTTGATCTTTTTCAAAGCGGCCAATTGCATAGTAGTGCGGTTCAGCGTAATTAGAATCCGCTGAAGGGTTTCTAATAGACTATAGCTACCACACTCGTCAACCTGGAAGGACCAGGAGTAGAAGGTGTTTGGTCCCCCTAAGAGGTGACTCGTCGCGAAGACCGTGACAGGAATATCTTATAGGCTTTTCTATACAAAATAAGGTCCAGGGTCTAAACACAAGGGGCCTCTTATTAAAACTCATGCAAGTTTCAAATCGTAGAGAAAGGAGGGCGTGATCCTTCATATTTCACATGTTTGTCTGTGCATGGAACTATGCAATGCTTTGTAGCAGATTAAGCAACTTATTTACTCGTATGGCAGAATCTGTCAGTCATAGCACCTCCTCATTGACAACGATACGAATGCCTTCATAAAGTAGCACCAACTCAGTAAGATTATTTTTTTTCCCTCTTTTTCTCCCCATCCTGAGTGGACTCTTAGGCTCTAAGAACCTGCCCCAGCACCAATTTTCGCCAAATAGATGAGGTACTTCCTGTCCCTGGAGACTCCATGGAAGAACAAGACCTCTTATTCTTCTTTCGCCCATTTTAAGGCAATGATTTTGCGGATTTATCCTCTTGTTCTCCGCTACCGATGGGCTAGAGGATAAAAGAATACTTTTCTGACTAGTCCTTCGCTGAAATGCCGGATGACCCATATGTTTCGGGATACCTCCTTCCCTCCCCTCTCGGAAATAGAGAGCCCCTATCCTTTTATTTTTGTCATGGTTTTTACATCCTTCGAACCAAGATCTTCTTGAGTCTGCCATACTCAGATGAAGTAACTGGCTTTTGGCTTGAACCTGCCAAGTAATAAACCCCTCTGGGTGAGGACATTGCCTCTTGGGGCATCTTCTAAGTCTTACTGTTATGGTTTCTGCTAATCTCTGAAAGTTGGCCCCCATAAGGAAGTCCCTTAGATGTGGCGTGAAACCCGTCTTGTCTCCACCGGCACAGGACGAGGGGAGGGGGCTGCCAAAAAATGCAACACTATTCCCAAATTTGTGTATTCGGGGCACCGGGAACTAATGGATAGTACATGGGTAAACCGGGATGCCAGCTTCCATAAAGTAAATATGCAAGGGATCCAAGAAGTATGGCCAACCCAAATAGATCTAGCTACCATAGGTCTCTCTTAAGAGGTTCGAACTTTTTTCGGAAGCGTAGAACCGTCGTCAACCCTTTTGTTTTATGGAGGAATCCATGTTGTAGCTAAGTAAGGTGGGGAAGGGGAGGCATCTTGACACTTGAAAGGGAGACTATTGAAGGCATCTACATGAGAGAAGGGGAACCTTCTCTACTAGAAGAGGTGGTTGATGGAGAAGCCCCTTCACAGTAAACCGTAATAAGTGTACTCTTCTGCGTCAACTGGTCATCAAAGGGATTGTCTTTTTTTTAAACTATCATCATCAGGCATAGAAACTGATGATTTTAAAAGGGAAGAAAAAGATAAACACCCTCTCTGATAACCATTTTTGGAGGAGTCGTTAGGGTACCGGTTGGACCCATTGGCACCACTTAGGCCAACTTTTTTGGCACGGAAACCAAACGTTCAGCGGCATAGGGCCTCACTTAGACTTGAACGAAAAATGATAGTGGCAATAGAAAGGAAATGGCTGTGAAGAATGTAGGCCTGTTAAAACTCGCTCCCTCAGAGGGAGTCAATACAAATGAGACGAAGTCGGCCTCCCTCCTCCGGCCCCGAACAGAGATTAATGGATGGAAGTTTGTCGACAATAGTCTAAGAAATTCGCCGTCGGCCAAGAAAAAGAGACGTAAAATGGATTTTAAAGAAGGGGGCGAAAGAAAGGTACAAGGAAGATGTCTACAAGGAAAAATGGCCAGGTATTTTAATTTAGTCTAAGATTATCGGAGGCACTGAAGCAAGAAGGCCTGCCGCTCCTCCAGGTAAGCGTATACATGAAGTGTATAGTTTAACCTCTGCGGGGTTAAATAATTTTTTTCAAATTCAATACCTCGCAAAAATGGTCTTTCCATTCACAACTTCTGTGACACTATGTCTCATGCTCCTCCCCGCACTTTTATGACATTAGCCTTGACCTCGTTGTTTCAACCTGACCAATCTCTATGGCAATATACAGTGTCTAAAATTTTGGTATCATTTGAGATATAACTTAAATTTGAATGAGAAATTCAAAAGTATGTCAATTCCATAAACGATTTCACAAATATTCAATTTGCAAACTGGATGAGATACGGCAAGCGTCAACTTGGTAGTACAGTTTCTGTTAAACATGCTCCAGTATGTCATCGGTAACAGTGTCCAGTGCGGCAATGATTGTCTGATTAAGCTCCTCTATATTAGCAAAAAGAGGAGGGCATTTAGGGCCTATAGAAAAAAAAACGTAAACTGTCAGGTCAGGTGGACGTGTAGGTCATTTCAACAGCAAAATCTCTTCATCACCAGCACGCCTGATCCATCTTCCTAGCAGTTTCTCATTGAGATAAGCTCGCAACGTGAGCTTACAGTGAGTTAGAGACACGTCCTGTTGAAAAATGAAGTCTTCATTTTAATTGCAATGAGCTCATCTATTAGCCAGTTTTGAAGCATCATTTGCTGATAACCATTGCCGGTCACATTTCTCTTAAAAAAAGGCGGGGGGCTATATAGAGGATTGTTGGAGATGGGGATAAATACATTCGCTTTCGGTTAGCCGCTTTTGTTCTCAAATGTGGTATAGGAACTTCCCTCGCCCCAAATGAGAACATTATGCTTATTGACTTTGCCATTCGTATTGAATGTGGCCTGATCACTGAAATCAAGATGTTCATCGAACTCATCGTCTTTGAGTTTCCTTTGTATGTCAACACATTTATTTGGGTTTTCGCTTATCATCTGCCTTTAAGGCCTGAACGATCTGCAGCATTCCATTAGGACACACCAGACAATTGTTGGATGAATCTGGGTCTACAGACTTGCTTTTTATGGACATTTTGGAGCTTCGCAATATTTTCGCGAACCCGCTGGACCATCTCTCCTGCCCTGCATGGGCAGCTTCCTCTTTGAACTTTTTGGGCTATGTTCAAATCTGCATTGCTTTTGGTGCATTTTTCGAGAATTCTCTCACAAATGGATGCTCTACAGTCTTGTTCGACTGCGTTCGGGCATATTCTAACACACAAAACGCTTTTTATCCAAGGAATGACTTTTCTATACCTGAAAAGATAAAACACTAATTAGACGTAAAATCTTTATGTTTCTACACACTGTTACAATTTGGAGTCAAAAAACGAAAATTATCAAACTTATTAGATTGCGAAATTATACATATTTTTTAGAAACACCGACGGAATTTTTCGAACACTTCATAATCCATTTGCGCTTTACTCTTTCCGTGGCACCAAGTCATCGCCCACATAAAAGTCTTCTGTCCTATTATCAGCGCATTTCGCTTGGTTCCTGCAACTGTCATTACTGTCTCCCTTAGCTTTGACGTTGCCATAACCCTCTCCTACTGTCTTGATTTCCACGTGCCACTTCTCCCACCCTTTCTCTTGTAGTGTATGTTCGACATAGTTATCTAAGCATAATAGTAAGACAAAGCAGCATGGGTGCGCTTCTGAGGGCCTTCTCCGATGTGTTCGCTCTTGCAGTAACGACACCTCTACTTCCTTCCTCATTTTCCCCTTTAGCAACTCAAAATTTCAAGTAAAACTCACCCATCATATCGTTTCTGAAGATAAATCAATTCACGAACACAATTAAAGCGTATTTCTCGTATTCTCTCAAGAAAATCTTCATTTCAGAAAATATAGCTCACATTCGTTCTAAAATCCTTCTGCCCTTAAACCGTGACAAGTGGTACCATTCTCCACCAAATCCTCTGACTATTTCATCCCCTGAATGAGTATTTTACCTCTTTTTCTATTCTAAAAATATTTTTTCTCTGTACGACTTATTTCCTTCTAGTCTGTATTGCTAATTCATTATTAATCTCCACTTTTGCTTCCTTGTCACCTTTAGCACTACTTCTGTGTTAACGGCTCCCGTGCTAACGAAACATGCTGTTATTCATCCTCTTCCAAAACAAATTCAGCCTTGACCCAAATGATCTCGTGGCCTATCGTCCGATCTCTAAAATGCTATTCCGTTGAAAGGTTCTTTAGTAGCTGGCACCCACTCAGATTCTTTTCCACTAGTCCTCTTCGGGTATTAGGTCGTATTTAAGACTGGTTACAGCACTCAATCTGCCCGTTGAACGTCACTGAATGTCTTCGTCGAGCTGCCTACCATGGACGGTATTCCATTCAGCTCATCATGACCACTTAGCTGCCTTCCACACTGCTGACAACATCGTTCTCCTTCTTACCCTACATTGATTTCTGGGGGGCTTTGGAACCGCTTTTGGTTATTTTAGGGCCTACTCCTTATGCGGCTCTCAATGTGGCCAAGTTGAAACTTTGGAACTGAAGCCTCAAAGGCACAGATGTCTGCTTTAGTGGTTGGCAAAGCTCGGGATTTAGTAATCTCCAGTTTTGTATCTATATTTTCCTTTTCGCCATATTTATGCATCATTCATTTGTGCCATTTCATTTATATGCCTTTGCTATGCAAACCTACCTCTCATCCACCCTTTGTTCCTATCTGTACTAGCGACTGCCAAACAAACAAAATAAAAAATCAAACAACAAAAACCCCCGCAAAGAAATAAGAAACAGAACAAAGGCCAGCAATGTATTGCAACCAGTTCGGTCGTGAAGAGGGACAAATCTTGTGGTAGAGCCCCGCTGACTTCAAATACAGGGAATACGGCGGAGAAGCCAACGCCTTCTTTGGACTTGGAGCCATACGTGTATATTGGTACGGATCCAGCGTGACAGGAAGTGTGCTCCCAAAAGCCCGAATACAATACCCTCACGCTGTAGAAGCTTTGGTAGCAGAGTCGTGACGACAAATATATTAGGGGGTACCCTCTATGGTGGCGTTCTGGGTAAACTAGAGCCGTTACCGAAAGAGAGTTATACCAAGCTCTCGATGGAGTTTCCTAGCCTTAACCCCGAAGGACATATGGTATGAATGGTGTCTCTCGGTGGCATAGGCCCACTCAAAGTTGGGCGAGGATGAAATTAGTGTCATTAGCGACTGAGCGAGACGTAGAGCTCGCGAGTACAAGCGGATAATGTACTGTGTGGAGGAATTCCACGGAGAATTTCATTTCCAGCACGGAAGTTCCATGTGCTGGAGAAGATTCTGTTAGGATTAAATTGGTAAACCTAACCCCATCCTTCCACAAGTGGTAGCCTCGAACCGCGTCCACCACAGTCCATCTTTACACGAGTTAGAATAGCCTCAGCAAGAAGATTCGAGACCATTCGAGAGAAGAACTTTTTCCAACTACCTCCCCCCCCCAAGGGGAGAGCCTTAGACGTATATTGTGCTCGTTTCCCATGAGAGGGACACAGAGTTGAGAAGTCTCGCACGGACCCCAAAAGATTCCGCCTAGTTACAAGTTAGGTGCTAACAACAAAGCAAAGTGACAGCTGAACTATTTGTGTATTGGAATTAGCCCCAGCCATTGAGGTAATTCCATTTAACTATCGCTACCGAGTGATTTTTCCGACTTCACTCATCAACTCCTATCGAATCCCTCCTCGTTCGCCCCTCGTTTTCGGGTGGCCGAAATACTCTCCCCTGGACCGGACATTACCGCCCCCCCCCTTTTGGGGGAGAACCGTCATCACTTTAACATCCCGCTCAGAAGTTCCGAGCGGCCTCGCCTCACGTGCAGAAGACGTCCGTGAAGCCTTACCCTGACGTCTCACTTGGAATTCTCCGTAAGCCAACCCCTCTTCCCCTTCAGTAACCCATTTGAGTTAATTCCCCCCAATTTGAATAGTCTCCTCCTTTAATACCATAAATTTTAACTTCATAGTCTGATTCACGACTACAATCCCCCACCCTCCCTCGTTCATCTGATGTAATTTTTCCCAATAATTCTCTGATATAATTTTTTCCATCAATTCTCTCATTATTTTTATGTAAATAAAATTATATTTTTGTACATGCCTCTTTAAGTAACCTTGAGCGTTGCCATTGCCCATATTATACCTGATCTCGTTGCACTCTTATATCGCCCTCCGCCCGTCGAAGCTCGTGGTGTTCCGTCCCTTTGTCTGCTGGCCTTCAAGTTATTGGTCCCTCCCTCATAGATATAATATGGTATTGATTTAATATAATGTCATACCACGACATACTGTGAACGGTGCAACGAGAGTGGCATCTCCCTGGCATCTCCCAGTAGGCTCTCAATGAGGGACTGGCGCAAGGCACCGGTCACCAAACGGACACCGGTGCGGTAGCTCGAGTCCACCTTCCACAATACACGCTAGGCAGCAGATGCATAAAACTCGCATATGTAGTCAAGCTTTGAATGAGCAAAGGATCAGTAGAAAATTAAAGCAGTAGCTCTATCAGCACCCCTGAGGCTGGACGCCACGGAACTAAGAATATCCATGGCGCGGATACAAGAGACCCCAAGACTGCAAATATGAGCCCTCCAGGTTAGGCATCAGTCGAAGCAAGACCAAGAAAATAGTGAAAGTTCACCACTTCAAGGTGAACCAGGTGTTGCAACAAGTCCGTGTCGTGATGGAGCCGTGGATGACTACAGAAGTGCACAACCTCTGTCTTAGCCAAGGAAACCGAAACCTGTGCACTTCGGCATAGCGAGAGACGCGGTTCAATTCTTGTTGGAGAGGACACTCTAGAGTTGGCATCTGGGCTGAACCAAAATATTTCCAAAGATCCTCCTGCTAGAGCGTAGCATGAACATCTTCCGGCAGTACCTTTCCCACAGATACCTATTTTCATTTTGTCGTATTCATCGGAATTTGAGAGAAGATTCACATTAGAACCTTCCAATCAATTCAACTTAACCGATTTCTTTGTCTAAAAATCAAACATACATAAGTTTGGCTTACCTCTCTGCACCTAATCCTATTGACAATGGCCAAATCAGTCATGTCCCTGTTGATTGTATTAAAAAGTTCAAACAGTAAGGATCGTTTTGACCAGTACTAAGTGATTTATCCCCTCTCCTTTTCACACCCCTATACCTCACTCTTCAACAAACAATCACATAAATCTATGAATCTTCGTCCCTCTACACTAAACTAACAAGCCACAAGCCATATACTGGCAATTCCGATTCTTTGAGTTCCTCTACTAAACTAACTAGCTTTTCTTGTCGTCCCAAACTAAGAAGACAGCTTGTAAACTCCAGCAATCAAATAATATAATTATCAACAAAAAGGGGGATCTCCCAAATTAAGAAGTGAAAATCTAAAAATATTACATAACGTAACGGATCCCCACTCGAATAGTACAACGTTCTTCAGCTCCTTGCCTGTGATCTCAAAATAATAGGTATCTGACGTCATTGAGATTTCCGCTAAAGAATTTAACACAAAAATGCCTAACTTTTCCGGATTCCTTTCTCCAAAATTAATGACTAAAAAAAATTTATCTCATTTCATTCGCCTTACCTCATTTAACTTTTCCCCTTCTAAAAGAAGAAAGAACGTCTTTTTCACTTCAATATATACTCTTTTAACAAAAATGGCGATGAGTTATTTGCTTATTTAGCTCAAATGGATATACAACCTGATATAATAATTCTCAGTGAAACATGGTTCTCCCCAAATAATTCTCCTGATATTCATGATTACATACTCTTCGACACTTTTAGAGACAGTAGAGGTTGAAGGGTTTCTGTTTATTTTTATAGCCTAGTATAAAGCTTCTTTAAAGCCGCCTGATTATTTTGTTAATGATATAATTGAACTCTGTTCTGTTCGAAAATATATTAACTGTTTGAACGTGACAATTGTAAGAGTATTTCGTCCCTCATCTAAGGATATACCTAGTTTTAATGAAACCCTCTCCACCAAACTATATGAATGCAATTCCTCATATCATATTGGTTGGCGACTTAATTATTAAAACAATTAATCCTTACAGCTTTTTCTTTCGTCCCCTTATTAAACATGCTACCTATTTCTTTTCCACAATTTCAACTTGTAGTGACCATATTGGTACGATTAACTTTCAAACACCTTTTTTTGGAATAATTAGAGCCGATATAATTGACCAGATGCCTATTTTTGCAACCTTCCCCTTACAAACTAAAACAAAGGTCTTCGTCCACCAATCACTTCTAAACCACAGACAAACAAATCTCTCTAAATTGAGTAAGCTCCATCTCCATCACCCCCACTCAATGCAACTTTCACCCCAACCCTTTATTGGTCAAGGAACCATATTTGGTAACTTTTGAAAATATCAAAATGGCCCCCCCTCGCCTCTCTCTGAGGTTGTAGAACCATGTAGATTTCTCCCAGCCAATCAGTGAACATCAGGCTATGTCATAAATGCAAAAAAGCCATGTAATATCCTTTACTAACTCTTTAGGGTCGAAATTTACAATTTCCACGTATTTTATTGAATGCCCTATCAAAGGGTTAAATCTATTTAATGACTTAAATACTGGGGTAGCATCCTTTCCTAAATCTTTCTATAACATATACGATGCAAACTGCTTTGTTCACTCCATAAACCATACTTCACATAATTCCCTTCCTTGGATTACCAAAAAATCTACCTGAATGTATCAACAATAAACATTTACTCTTCAAACAGTAAAAACGGGGAAATATTTATGCCCATAACACTTACAAATCATTATAAACTTCCATTGTAGGCAGGGCCAAAATAAATGATTTCCATCACAAATTTAGATCCACCTTTTTCGATAGCCAGGTCAATTGGAAAACTTTAAATAAACAATTAAACATACACTTCTTTCAACCGCTCTATTTCTAAGTTAATCCACAACTGTCAATCTCACGATAATTCTCCTGACATTGTTCAAAGATTCAACTCTTACTTTGATACTATTGCTACAGAACTAAATAACTCCATCCCATCATCTCATATCTTGGAGATGATCTACATCTCTGCCAAGCGTAACAATTCCTCCTTCTCCTTTCTTTCTACTAATACTGAAGTAATCTTAAATATCCTATAAGGTAAGAAAACATCTTCTTCCCTAATTCTATCCATACTTTCATTTGTAAATTTACCGATAATATATTTGCACAATAATATCTCTTATATTTAATAAATCCTTAATCCCAGGATGTTTTCCCTTCCGGTTTGAAATGGGCCCTGAGTAACGCCAATCTTCAAATCAGGTGGAAATAACCTTTTATCAAATTACTAGCCAATCTCCTCACTCCCAACCTTTAGCCAAGAAATTCGAAATGTTAATGTACAAAATACTTCTATCTTTTCTTTCTTGAAATGAAATATTATATCCTCATGATTATGGATTCCGTCTAAGCGTTATTCTTTTGAATTTGACGCCTATACTTATTTTTTTCTTAGACACCGACTCCTTCCTACGCAACCCGCTTTTCTTCCGTTGGAAATCTTAACCTTTGAAAATTCATTAAATCTACATCTCAAGATTCTTTTGTACGTTGGTCTTTTCGTATTTGGAGTCGTCTTTCATTATCTATGAAGCATTTTGATTTCTTTAATGCATTTAAGCGTCTTTTAAAACATATTTTACTATTATTAAAATAATTATCATAGTCATACCATATATTGAAATATTTTATATAACTGATTAATTTTAATGTCGTGGTATAGGAAGGAACGAGTAATGGATGGAGTTCGTACGTATGGGTTGGTTACGTACGTCAAAACTCCTGGATTACGTTTTATCTCTAAGAGTGCTATATATTTTTGATTATTATTGATTATTTATTATCTGATTTTCTGATTATTGCTTCTTTAAACTTTGAGGGTTCCTAGTGCCTTGCTTAGCGTTTCGAGGATTGAATGAAAATTTGTTAAAAAAAAATAAAACTTTAATTAACACAAAAAACATGAACCAACGAAATTTTACACCTTAACTACACAGAAATGAATTCAATAAATTTAAGTGAGGCTTTCTAAAATGACATACTGGAAATTACAGTGATGGTTGACCCACAGCTCAATTTAATATAAAAAAATGGAAATGGACTTTACAGAAACGGATACCGGGGTTTAAATACCTTTGTAGCTTCCTACTAGAATCGGGTTTGAGTCTGACCTTAAACTCAATGGTTACGTCACCTCAAGAATGTTGTTGCCTGGATGACGCGTGCCGCTTGTCCAGATTTGTTGTACGGGCGAAATAGCTTTAAAGCCACGGATGCCTTTGGCGCGTGTGGCATATGGAGAGACTCACGCCTTCGGTGGAAAATGATCTCACCACTGGGCAGTGAAAGTATTTTTCTTTCTTCTCTTCGGATTACTCTGTGGAATACTTCCCACTGGCGGGCTATAAGTCAATGCTTGAATCCTTTGAACTAGGGGAGTGCTGGAGTAAGTTCACTTGGGGTGTTCCTCAAGGGCGAGGGCTATTTCTTGGTGTGGGGAAACACCAGAATAGGGGGTTTTCTCTGACGAGAGTAAGTTAAACTTGCTTCTTAAATCAAGTTGACTTAAAGTTCAGTGTGACCACCAGGAACTGGCTCGAGGATAAGCTTCTTCTTAGTTCCGGTGTTCCTCAAGGGCAAGGACTATCTCGGTGCTTTGGGGAGCCACGAGGATAGGGGGAGTTTTCTTTGAAGAGAGTAAATTGAACTTGATTCTTAAATCAAGTTAACTTAAAGTTCGGTGTGACACCAGGAACTAGCTCGAGGATGAACTTCTTCTTAGTTCCTTTTGTTGGTAGCCCGGACCTCTTGCCGGGAACTCCGTCGCCTTGATGACTAACGTAATCTACCCTGTTTTTCCAAAGATATTTGCTTTTATACGTCACAACCCCACTAGGGTAGCAGCAGGAGGGGGGGGGATGCGTAGACATGCGTCATGAAGTCTCCTCCTCCAACGGTTTTTCTCAGGGCGTCGTACAGCTGGCCTGGAGGGGCCTTCTGGCTGTAGGGCGACGGTCCTCTAATTTCGCTTATGCGGTGAAATTGAATATCACCTCTCAGGGGAAATCTTGCTCGGGGCCGACCTGAGCTGATTAGCGTATTTTGTGGTCTCGGCCGGCCGTTCAGTTTTTCATCAGGACGAGGGTCGAGAAGGAAGGAGGTTAAGTGGTCGGCTACGGCGTCTCCACTGCCAGGATGTTGTGGTTAACGACCAGAGGCTCGCTTGAGAGGAGGGGGGGGGGGCATCTATTCCCTCACCATTACATAATTAAATTTCACCTATTACTGTCTTCGTCATCATATTACCGATCCTTGCCTTATCAGCGTCATGCTTGAAAGGCGTCACTAATGTATTAGGTATATAGGTGCTGGATTTTGGAAAATGGAAAAGGAAAAAACGATCTAAAAGGAATTAATTTCGGTTTTGAAAGGATTGTTTTTTTTAAGGGGAGACAAGAAAACGGCATTAGTTATCAGGTTGCGTTTCTGGGGGAAAATAAAGTTAAAAAATAATTTATTTAAAGGTTTATTTAATTATTTGAATAGGTGTGCACCATTGCCGTCTAAGTGGAGTTTGAAGTTTGATAATGAGATTTGAGTTAAAAAAAAAGTCTGCACGATTGCAGTCGGAAAATCGTTTGATGATTAGAAGTTTGTTACTAGAACAACGAAATAGTTACTTCTAATGTTGAATATTAGAGCATTATTTATATTTTTTTTTATTTTAGGAGCTGATCTGGCGACTGCCTACTAAGGCAAAAGTTGCCGTAATCACGCTAAAGCCAGCGGTACATCAAATGGCGGTGCGTCCCGCGATATTTGACGATTACGGAGATACCACGACAAATCATAAAAAGTAAGCACTTACCTTTCCGCTTAATACGAACTTAATTAACTTACCCTTAATAAACACGCACATGTAAGAATACTAAATAGGTTGAAAAGTGTAAAGAGGAATGTTTAAGAACGCCGATGAAAATTATGTAAGTTTGAAGTTATTCCTTGTAATCTTGTCTTCTGCATTCATCGGAGGTTTCTGTTCTTCTCAGAGAGAGGGAGAGCCGATGGTGTGAAACCTCGAAGATTTTTTACTTCAAAGCTTAGCGGATCAAAAGGTTCTCATACTCTCCAAGAGGGGGAGGGGAGCCCCAATATCGAAAGAAGAGGCCTCCTGCTATTATGTTTTAAAATGTTTGCCCACTCTTTCTGCTGGTCTATAGCGCCCACTCATGCAAATCTGTCGAGGTATGCCTGTGTAGACTAACTCGGCGCTCAGAGTCGTACACAAGCACGGGCAGACAGCTGACCACAGGCTGCTTGAGATAGTCCCGGGGCGATTATAATAAAAAGGGGCAATTTATATATATGTACAAAAGAGGTGAGCAAATTGATAAAGGTATTTAAATAAATTATGTGGAGATTAACGAGGTAATCTGGGGATGACAATACAAGATCGCTTTACCTTCAAGCGCCGGCGAATTGGAGGGGGGTGGAAGACAACGGCGAAGGTCTTCAAGAAGATACTTCCAGGAGTTCTGATGAGGAGGACTCGAAGATGTGGTTGGATTACTTCGTGATGAAGAATGAGATTGTCTCTGCTTCAGAGAGACGTAATGTCAACTCGAGATGATTCTGTAGATCGGCAGGGAGTCTCGGTCTCGAAAAAACGGGAATCTTGAAGGGTTGGTGAAGATGAGTGGCCCGCACAACTCTCCGGGAAGAAGGGGGTTCGATAGCTTTCCTCTGGCAAGATCTTCGACGAAATAGGACGACGGGTTAAAGGGGTTTACGGGAAACAGACGGCAGTGTGAACGGAGTGAATGGCGGGCTTTCAATCTCTTTGAGAGATGGTGAGCTTCGGGTTAAATACCCGGGTGGCTGATCCGATAAACGCCTCAAGGCCTGACGGTCCCTAGGGGATTCTGGGCACCAGTCTGCTAGTCTAAACAAACACATTTCATGGAAACCCGTCGTTCCTTGTCTCGTGATGTGGGGGTAGGGTTAATGTGGCTGCGCACGGTGTTATCGCAGGGAAAAGGGTGAACGAGCGGCGTCCGAAAGCAAACACAGCTGTGACGGGTGATTAAGCGAGGGACTAATTCTTTCTCGAACTTTCTGAAATTCCCACGCTGGGTGCACGTGTTCTTGAAAGAAGAGAGAGGTATTTCTGAGGGGGCTTACTCTCACGGCGGTCCTTCGATGGCATCCCCTCACAAAATCCCTTTGATTTTTTTTGGGGGGGTGTGGAGACCAGAGGCTCCACTCTTGGAAAAGGCTGGAACTAGGGCGAATGTGAGAAACCTACCCCTTCAGGCAGAAAGCCCCGGTTCAAAAAAGGGGGAGAGGGGACACCCCAGCCCGACCTACAGGATCAGGCAACCATAAACACCAGTGCGGCCTTATAACCAAGTTTGGAAGACAATATGATAAACGGTGGTCAACTACTCGGAGTCCTCGAGATGCAGCTTGAAGAAGTGTTAAAATAGACAGACAAAGAGTTTAGGAAGACGAAACCGAGGTATGAAATAGGAAAAATCCACAGGTTGAAAATAAAATTTTAACAAATGGATTGAAAACACACTTGTATAAAAAATCTCAACAAAATTGTCATTGAACTACTAGTTAAAATAATATGTAACCTTATATCAATAAAGTTATTATTATTAATTATTATTATTATTATTATACGAGTCTAATGACCTCTATAGGTTTGGGTGTTTATCTTGATCACCATAACGTATGAACACCGAAATTACGTAAAATCAGAATAAAAAGCTTGAAATGTAAAAAAAATAAATATATAAACAAATTTATGTTATCAATAATAATAATAATAACGGAACATTTAAAAATAAAAAATCACTAAATCACAAATTTATTAAAAAAAAATGTTAGAGGGCGAAAATGAGCTGTCCTCTGTCAATCTTGGACCATCTCTCCAGACCAGATAACGAAAGTCACATAAAGATCAGAATGCCAATCGGATAAAAAAAGGGCATCGAGAGCTGGTTCTCGTGGCGGTGTCTGGCGAAGTGTGGACGAGTAGTATTACTTTCTTTTAGTATCATCCAGTGAACAGGCAACCGTTCGTGGTCCAAGGGCGGCCACCCGTACCCCATCAAGGGGGTTTAGACTTGGAAACTCCTTAAACAGGTTCCGAGACGGAAGAGTAATGTATGCAAGCGAAGAGAGGAGGAAGGAAGCGACAGAGGTGATTTTGAAAGATGTAGATGAAACTGACTGCACTCACGCGATAACGCAACGCCAATTGGCAACTATCTCACTACGAATCCGGGGTACAGGGGTTGTCCGCTCACGCATGGATTCGAACCTAGTAACTAGGGGTGGAAATCTAACTCCATATACATTCAGCTATATAGAACTCTTCTTTTATTTTATATACATATGCTGATATAGTCACTTTCCACTCCCTTGCGCCACTCCTTTACAAGATATCGAGTTGGCGAGAGTTCATTTGTGCATGGATTTCGTAAAGCAGCCATCGATTGTGGAGGAATTAATCCTTCAGAGCGAACAGCAGCACCATGCGCCGGCATATCCTTATCCAGCCATGCGCATACTAATTTGGGAACCACTTCCCCGGCTTTTAAATCCAATGGAGATTTAATGCCTTACACTTTCTGAAGTCTCCTGTGAAGGAAAATACGCCAATACGAACATATGGCGTATTTTCAAACTAAACCCTTCTCATTACCACATCGCGTGGATAATCCACTGCGTGAATTTTCGCCAGGTATCGGGGTGGAATAGGTTAGAGTGGGGTAGGGGTTTGAGAGGGGGGGATGCAAAACACGTTTGAATCTCATTCAACGCGAAATCCGTGATTATGGCTTGAGGACTTAATTGTGCTCCATATTATAATGTAGGGTGTGTCGAACTTTTACATAAGTATTTGTATAAGGCTTCGCTCTTTCTCATCATTTGAATACAGAAGAGGGAAACCCTTTTTGCAGTTTTGAGCCAATGAGGGCGAGGATGGAATATATCTTGTAAAATATATTAGGCGATTTTTTAGCTTTATCATCAGGAATCCAAAAGGAAGCTTGCTATATTTTTTGCTTGTTCCTTAGAAGAAATCCTTCAATGTATATTCTTAAATTCTGGACGAACTTAAATTTGACCAAGAATCCTCAGTTCAGTCCGCAGTTTATAATGTTGAATTTTTTCTAAATATTTTACAAATCGTATTAAAAGTATAGCATGGCTATTTTTATATGGTGCTTTGTGGATTTGAGTGTTTAAGATACATAAATATCTTCCCATTTGTGCACAACTTCTTGGAGGGACATATCAAAATACAGGTAATTTGACGGTCTGTTTAAAATATTCTTTAATTTTCTAATGAGTCAAAATTATCAACGTTTCTAGAATTCAATTTATTGTAAACCTGGTCAGCTGGTGGCCAGTGTAAAAAGGGGCAGAGGGTCGCCCGTGCAAGACTGGCCTCTTCTTCGAAGCTCGTTTGGTAGGCTTAAATCTTTAGTGTTGGGGGTTCAGCACTGGCAGGCACAACGGATTATCGTCACTCTAAAATATTCTAAAATAGTGTATCATTTATGCATTTAAGTTCTACTTGAATAAGTCATTATTATATCTGAAACAAAAGATGAATAATCCCATGCAACAGAAAATGAGGAAAAAAAGGTCCCGAGTGTAATCATTGATGTTTTGAAGTCGAAGGCTGTCATTAGAGTGTGTAAGCCATTGTTCTAGTGTGTTTATGCATTAATGCAGTGTTGTGGTCGCTGTGGTGATTTTAAGTTTTTGTGATGTTATCGAGACTTTGGCAGTGGCCATTGCGCGAATACCGGTTTAAATTTACTCATAATTGTCGCGTGACCCTTGACAGGTTTTTTTTTATTTGGGTCTACGTTTGTTATATTTTATTTACCCAATATATATATATATATATATATATATATATATATATATATATATATATATATATATATATATATATATAATTATTCCTACAATCTAGAATTCCTTCAGAATAAGATTTTACTTTCAGTGGCAGATCCAGGCTAAAAATGGGGATTGGGGGCTGACGTTGAATTCCACCCTCTGATAGTCTAAGAAAGGGCATTGATGATTAATAAATAAGTTTCTTTGGACGTCAGCTAAAGTATTATACTGAATTAAATAATTATTTCTTGTGATTTACTTGTAGTTTAGATATGTATCATATAAGATACATTCGATCACAACGGTTTAAACCGTTTATATATATATATATATATATATATATATATATATATATATATATATATATATATATATATATATAACTGAATCACGAAAATATGGAACGCGATGAATATATAAATGAAGTCACCGGCACGAAGGAAAATGAAACACGGGAGATCTGCGAGGCCTCTCGACTAATCGTCCTTTACAAAGCAAACTGAAGCAGAAAGAAAGAAGACGAAATTTTTACAAAAAAGACACACACCCGTATATGACAGATGAGCACATTAGGATTATAAGGGTATTAACAGATACCTGGAAGCTAACCCTATTAAAGAATTAAGCCTGCTGAAAGAGAAGGTGACCATTGAAAAAGGGTTTACAAAAAAGAGGAGGGGGACTCAAACCGTAAAAACTAAATTATAAGATTACAATTCAACCTCAGCCCCGGCATGCATTTTTTGGACACTTGTATTACAAAAATGTTCAAGAATGACCTTAAAGATAATACTAGGCGAAAAGATACATCAGGAAAACTTTAATAGCATACAAATGTGCTTTGTATGCGATAAACTCGAGGACCATACTACGACGACATGCCCTGACGAAAACAAACTGTGATGTAGTGAATGCGCCACAGAGGGACATCGATTTGACAAGTGCGAGAGCACTAAGAAGAAATGACTTTACTGCAAATAGGAACATAAGACCATGTCTCTAAACTGCCCCAAGCGCCGAGAGCTCATAAAAAGAAAGGAAGAAGAAGAGAGGAAAGCTAACTTGGGAATTGAGAAGGGTAAAATAACCGAGAATGCTATAAAAGTTACAAATTTTCATAAGGGAGATTATGTAAAACTCCGAAGCTTGCTAAATTTTGTAGACTGGGATGTAGAATTCAGAGGTAAAAATGCTTATGGGATGTGGGATACTTTCAAGCATATAATAAATGTAGTCCAAGAACAATGTATCCCAATGAAGGCCATTAGGAACAAAAGTAGGAAACCATTATGGTGGAATCAGGAGATAGCTAGAAAAATTTCAGAGAAGAAAAGGGCATATAAAAAATTACAGGTACAAAATAATATTCAAAATTTAAGTGATTATAGAATGGCTAGGAATGAGTTAAATAAGATTATAAAGAAGAACAAAAGGGTGTCAGAAATTAAATTAGCTCAGGATAGCAACAAAGATCCTAGAAAGTTCTTTAGTTACTATAAAATTAATAACAAGTCTTGCAGAGTTAAAATAGGACCTATCAAATATGAAGGGGTTGTGAGAGAAACTGATGAGGAAATAGTTGAGGTACTAAATGGTCATTTTGCATCAGTATTTACAAAGGAGAAACTAAATAGTCGTATGTATAGTACTCATGGGTCAGGGAAAGAGGTGTTTACTACCATTAGTGTGGATAGGAGGAAGATAAAAGGACTAATAGGTGAGTTGGATGCTACCAAGGCCTCCGGCCCTGAGAATATTCATTCTAGGATAATAAAGAAGGGGTAGAAAGTATCTCAATATCTCTGAAGAAGTTGTATACTAGGTCGCTGGAATATGGAGAAATACCCGATGATTGGAAGAGAGCGAATGTAGTCCCCATTTTCAAGAAGGGTAGTAAAGAGGATCCAAATAACTTTAGACCGGTTAGCCTAACTCCCGTAGTCTGTAAAATTCTTGAGAAAATAGTTAAAAAAGGCATTTGCCAACATCTAGAGAGGGAGGGGTTAATCAGCGATGCTCAGCATGGTTTAGATCAGGTAGATCATGTTTGACTAATTTACTAGACTTTCTGGAGTTCGTAACAAATCAAGTAGATAAGGGAGAGAATGTAGATATAATTTACTTAGATTTTAGTAAACCATTTGATAAGGTACCACATAGGAGACTAGTTCATAAATTAAAAATGATTGGGATATGTGGGGGTGTTTCAAATTGGATAGCTGAGTGGCTGAAAGACAGGAAGCAAAGGGTAGTGCTAAATGGTGTAAAGTCAGAGTGGAGGGATGTTATCAGTGGGGTTACTCAGGGATCAGTTCTCGGTCCATTATTATTTGTCATCTATATAAACGATCTTGTGGAGGCAGTTAATAATAAAGTGTCAATTTTTGCGGATGATACCAAATTAGCAGCTGTAGTTAAAGATATTGATGATAATTTTAAAGTGCAGGGGGATTTAAATAAATTGTTATCCTGGGCACATAAGTGGCAAATGACTTTCAACCTTGATAAGTGCAAAGTTATTAACATTGGAAAAGATAATAGAGAATTTAACTATGAAATGGATGGGCATTGGCTGAGCTCAGTAGAGGATGAGAAAGATCTAGGAGTAGTAATAGATAAGTCATTAAGGTTTTCTAAGCAGTGTATTGGAGCAAGAAATAGGGCAAATAGAGTGATAGGTTTCATTAAGAGAAATGTCAGTTACAAAAATAAGGAGGTTATTCTTAAACTCTATAACTCTTATGTTAGGCCGCATCTAGAGTATTGTATACAGGCATGGTCCCCACATTTTAGACACGATATTAACCTTCTCGAGTCAGTGCAACGGAGGGCAACAAAGATTATTCCTTCCCTGAGGCACCTTGAATATATAGATCGACTGAGGGTATTAAATATATTCTCGTTCGAAAGGAGGTGTGTGAGAAGGGATATGATTGAGCTCTTTAAAAATTTTCTGGGATAAATAAATTGGATGTTAGCAAGTTTTTTGAGTTAGATGATGGAAATCGGACTAGAGGTCACCACTTAAAAATTAAAAAGCAAGGGTGTAGGTTGGCTTTAAGAAAATATTTTTGGACCAATAGAGTAGTAGACTTCTGGAACAAATTGCCGCGGAGGGTAGTAGGTAGTCCAAACTTAAATGTATTTAAGAGTAGGTTGGATGAGTTTATGGAGAGGGAAGGTTGTGATGGTTCCTAAGTTTTGTATATATTAATATTGTTTGTATATATCTATAGCTGCAGGATTTAGTTCTTAACAAGCCTTGATTGGTGATACCCTCACTCTCTACTTGATTTACACCGCTGATCTCTCAACCTCTGTAAGCCCCACTTGCCTTAACATTCAATTCGCCGATGATTTCACCCAGATAATCACTGAGTAGAAAAGCCGCTCTACACATGATAATAGAAATGTTTTTTACCCAAACCAAATAAAAAACCTGACCGAGAAAAGATTACATAATTGTAAAACCTCACAGATCAAGACTCAAATTTACCGAACAAGACATCCACGAAAAAACAAAAAAACACTAAAATATATACGAAACAAAGACAGACTCTAAGCACGACACTAAAGTAATTAATAAAGTAATTATTACCACAACAGCAAATGCGCATATCATACCCAAGGACATTAATTGTTTTTCGAAGACAAATGACTTTAACGCCATATTATATATATATATATATATATATATATATATATATATATATATATATATATATATATATATATATATATATATATATATATATATATATATATATATATATATATATATAACTAACTCAAAGACAACAACGGAACCACAAAACCAAATATACTTAAAAGCAATAGGCCTGATCACCAGGCACTAGCATCTATTTGCACCCTTCCACACTTCTTTCTCTTTTCACCAGTGGTCTATTTTCCGCTATTTGTCCACCCCTCCTATCTCTCTGCCCTACCCACACCTACTCTTACTACAACAATTCAAATATATACTCTTCTACTTATTCCTATGTTTAATATATTCTTGATATTTTTCATCTCTTATAAATTGTTATTGCTTCTCAAATAGAAGAATTATGAAATTGAGATCTTCTAATTTAGTTTTGACGGTTTGAGTCCCCCTCCTCTTTTTTGTAAACCCCCTTTTTTCAATGGTCACCTTCTGTTTCGGTAGGCTTAATTCTTAAATAGGGTTGGTTTCAAGGTACCTGTAATGCCCTTATAATCCTAATGTCCTCATCTGTCATATACCGATATGTGTCTTCTTTGTAAAAAATTCTTCTTATTTTTCTCCCTGCTTCAGTCTGCTCTGTAAAGGACGATTAGTCGAAAGGCCTCGCAGATCTCTCGTGCTTCATTTTCCTTCGTGGCTGTTGACTTTATTTATATATATATATATATATATATATATATATATATATATATATATATATATATATATATATATATATATATATATATATATATATATATATATATATATATATATATATATATATATATATATATATATATATATACATATATATATACACCAAGAAATCGCTTCGCCACTCTAACCCCCGGGGAGAGCTTGCGCTTCGCTACTAAGATTAAAATTTAAAATCTAAAAAAAAGCAGCCATGGTTAAATTTTTATAAATCTTCTGAACCTCGCCAATAAAAAATAATTATTAAAACGGAACTAAATTTTCCCCCTTTTAAAGTATCACGTTGCTAAAATATAGATATAGATATAAGACAAATTTTCTGAACTTCACCATTTGTAATTCTTTTCGTTTTAAAAATTCACAAAATTTCGATACTTATATTTATTTCTGAACTTCACCATTTTTTTTTTTTTGATATTATAAAATAATTATTAGAAATAACTTTGATAAAAAAGCCTAAGTCATAACCAAACTAAGATGAAATTATTATTCAATTACTAAAAAATACCCCCTTCTTAAATTATATATATATATATATATATATATATATATATATATATATATATATATATATATATATATATATATTCTATATTATTACATATGTAACTCTTTCTGAATAGCAGAATACAAATATTGCTTAAAAAAGAAATTTAAATATAAACGTGTCTGAAATTGGGGGAGGAGGTTGCTTCAGCCCCCTATCCCTTCCCCTATATTCAATAGGTATTATCTTTCTCGATTGCAATGTTAATTTCCAAATGTTTTTTCACTCTCTTAAAACGCTAACCATAGAGGCTTGTATTATTATAATTATTTAAAAACTTAGATTTCACAATCACCTCCTATAAATTTAAGTAATATGACTTTCGCTCGCTGATTGTCATCATAGATTGTTACACTTAGGCCTATAAATTCTACACATAAACATAATGGTTTAAATCTCTAGCCAGTCTAGGTTTAGTCATTCAAAGGTAGAGATTGGACTTGTGTTTTATCGTTAAAGCTAAGTTGTGAAAACATACGAGCATTTAATATATCCTTCCTCGATCCAAGATAGACCTCGTATTTACAACGCGAGGAGTTATATTTATAAACGATAGAGGACCTATGAATATGAAATTAGCAAAAAATATTGCATATGAAATTTTCTCTAAAAATAATAATAAGAGTAACTTACTAGTACCTGGTCACTTTGATCGTGATTAATATTTAGGGCATCTTGAAGATGGATTACTAAAAGTGGAGAAAATTCTGAGGACTGGAAGAATTTAGTGATAGTGCCATTGCAGAAGGTTAAAGAAGGAAAATATGAATGCAAAAATACAGGAAGGTAAGTCTGTTGGGTTTTGTTGCAAAAGTCTATGGAAACCTTCCGATTGAGTTTAAAAGAAGGATAGCTGAGGAATTAATAGAAGATGAACAAAGAGGGCTTAGGGTGGGTAAGTTATCCTTACTATACTTCTTGATTGGTCCAGGATCGTTCCGGTTTGAGGGGTCTGTCCCGGTGTCCCGTCAGGTTTATTAAATTGCCCGGTTGTCCTTAAATTGTGCCCGGATGTCCCGATTTTAATCTCTTAGTTTTTAAACTACTTCCAACTTTATTGTGACATATATATCGCATGTTTCCGTCTACCTTACTGACTTTTTTTTCTTAAAAGTGATGGTTCAGGCAACATAAAATTCTCCTATCTCATGTTGCCCCTTTAACGATATATAAGTCACAACTCTACTGCTTGATATCGTGGAAAGGTAAAGTGATCACATTCCATTTCATCCTTTGTCAGAACTAAATGCAAATAAGAACCCTCTTCGAAATGAGGCTATGGTAATATATACCTCTATATCTAATCACTCAGAAACAATGAATAAACAACACACACATTTACCACCAGAAAACGTACATGTTCATTGCGCAATATACAAATGGTAATCTTTCTATAGCACTCATCATCACTTGCAACCAGGAGCTTTCACTCGATGTAATAACCTCATCTCCAATCCAAAGTGGTAATATCACCCCTTCTTGCGAATCGTTCACATCTGTTATTCCATCGTATTCAATAATTAACTATTAATTTAGCCCCGGATACCATTGTCTTCGCTCCGAGCTTGCATTTGGGAACGAGTCCAACATTAAAGTCAATCAAGAGCAGATTCGTTTAGAAAAAATATGATGAAAAACGCCGGAAAATAGATTGAAACTGCTTAGACTGCGAGAAATCAAAGCTGAAGAGGCATACAAAGCCCCAATGCACGCAATTTACTGGATAGGAATAATTATTCTCGTATAAATTATTGCAGGTATATTTAAAATGCAGCATTTCCTAGATAATAAGAAAAAAACTGTATCCATTGCTGAATCCAAAATCGCGCTCTGATCCTGTTCATGTAGGAGGTGAGCTTTGCTATTCAATCAAAAATGTATAATGAAGACAAATATGGGTTTAATGAATGATGTGTAATTATAATCAATTTCTTAAGATTTTCTGTTTATAAAAATAGATGTTTGAATCATTTTCAATTCCAAAAATGGTTATTTCTAGGGGAAAAGCGCCCAGCCAACGTTGCTCTGGACCAAAGTGGCCTTAAAAAAGGGGATATTGCTAATAATATTGCATCAAGGAAAACAATATTTAGGATCATTAATGACTTTAAAAAAGAGTGGTCACAATCTGTGAAAAGTCTTATAGACGCCCAAGAACTTCAAAAGAACTCCAAGATCGACTCCTAGTAAGTTTCCAGCTTACCAGGAGGCAACCAGATTTTCAACATTTCTCAGTATTCCGGACTACACCCCTCTCATTCAATCCTCGTCTGACCTTGGTGTTGAGAGCTGACGAGGAGCTTCGATACAACACTACTAAAAGCAGCCAATGAGCTTCCTCTTTGTCATCTTCGGAGCAGCTCTCGGGCAACTCCACCTATTTGAGGAGGTGGCCCCCGCTTGCCATTCTCAAGGGCCATCCATGACTCTTCTAGAGGAAGGGGCGCTTCTCCCTCTCATTTTTTTACAGGTTCTAGGGTTTTCCCATCATTCCCTTTTGAAGAGTTGCCTCCAGGCAACTCTTCACTTGAGGCAGGTCCCTCTTTGCTTTCTCAGGGGCCCGTCAAGAAAATGGCAAGGCAGAGGACACGGCACTTAGGACCCTGCCAGTTGCGTTGAAGTCTGGTAATAGGACACAACCATCTTAGCTGGGTATGAGGCAGGATCGACGCCTTTGCGTTGTCAATGCACCTCGTAGACTAGTGGTTTGCCAAATAATGGGAGCCGGCATGCCCACTCCCCCTATCTTCTCAATGCAAGTTGGCATGCCGGTAGCCACAGTGATATGTCATACATAGCCAGTATGAGTCCCCGATCGGGATACTTGATACCTTAGATGGTGGAGGTGGGGGGCAGTTGAAGGCACCTCCTGAGTTGTAGATGGTCATACAGGTGACCCCATCCATCCTTGATGATAGGGTCTTCCAAGCGGGCAAACCATGGCTCGGTGCCAGACACCGAACCTGAATCTGTCCCCTCCGTAATGCTCTCCTCAGGCGGCACAGGCTCATTAAGACTCACAAGAAGAGGAGGGTCCCTCTTCTCATCCTGGTGCCTCTTTGACGGTCAAGATCTTCTATATCTCAGAGAAAGATCTGGCAGAGGCTGTTTCATCTGGCCTTGGAGCCTCTTCGAAGAGGGGGAAGGGGTGGTTCACACCTCAGCATCTTTTCCCCAACATCATCTCCACGCATGAGGAGAAATCAAAGAGCACAAGGGATTCCTCTTTCTCCGTGGGGGTTCCAGGGAAGGATGAGTCGAAGTCGTTTTGGCAAGCGACCAGACCAAAACCGGTACCCCCGCTCAGATGCAACTTTGGTCGAGGAAAGGGGGGGGACGGGGGAGTCCAAGACCGAAATACAAGTGTGGTGAGTGGAGCCTCGATTACGTCTGGGTCCCTCATTCAGAGATACCTGGCAATTTTGAGGCCTCTGGTTTCAAGCACTTTTTAGTTATTCCTTCCACTGAAGGCGACCCGTTTCTCGAAGTTATGAAAATAACTATAGAAATAGGAAAGACATAGAATGAAGAAGGGTTGTGTTGGTTGTTGTAAATATTTTATTTGGTCAATGTATGGTGAGGATCCTGATGCTACCCAAGCTTCACATGCTACCCAAGAAGACTGGAAACTGACGCCCATGCGTTGACTTTCGCGCCTTCAATGCCATTACCATTACCGACAGGTATCCCATTCCTCACATACAGTATATAATGGCCAATGATAACCAATTTCTTCATCAACATGCACGCGCAGGATGCTAGAGAAATTGGGCGGAAACCAACCTGCGTAGAGTGATCTCTCTCCTGGTTTTAAAAGGCAAGCACACTAGCCATTCGCCAGGAATCTAAGATGATACCCTCCGTCCAGATCTTCTTGAACAAAAGCAAACATAAAGACCATGCCTCACTTACCTAGGTGTCGAAGCATTGCATACGTGATATTGTCTGATCAGGAGCTGTATCTGCGGACGAAGCGAGATCTGAGCGCAGCTCACTTAATACAAGCCTGTCGTTAAAGGTTTCCTAGCCCCTAAAGATATACTCCAGTCGGCTGCCTTTAGAGAGCTACTATGGGATTTAAATGCTGGTGAAACAGAATTCCGGTTAGAGAATGCGGAGAAAGTGGTCGCGAAGGACTTAATCATAAATGCAGGGCCAGAGATTGCAGTCACGTAGTCCCGAAAGATGGGAATGGGTCCTGCGAGAACTTGCCAAGTATCCTCTTGACACGCTTCTATACCTGTGTAATAGGAGTCTTCTCATTAATTAAAGACATGTATGCCCTTCAAAACACCCATAATTTCGCTCCAGCACGAAGCCTCAAGTCCTGCTCTCCTTCTTCTTTGCATCTTCTACCAGGCATCCTTGCGGATAACCTGAGATGAGCAGGAATACGAGATCCAGGGTAGTCACCCCGAACCTACTAAAAGAAGCATCAAGCGACACTAAAGGCTTTAATCTATCACAACAAACATAAAGTGAATCCCGCTATTTAACCAACCCTCCCAGTGTGCCGACAACCCAGGCAATGGGTCCCTCGTTGCAGCGCTCATCTAACCCTGGCGAGCTAGGAGAGCTGGAACTACAGCGCCTGGAGCTAGAGGAAGAAGAAAGGGAGCAACCAACCCAACTTTCACCGTTACCAGCGGTCCAAATATTGGGCCAAGAGACCTCCAGGTATTTGCAGAGACCATCCCCGGCGCCGCCTGCTCCTGCACGCCTCCCCAACACTAGTCTTCACATTACAGATCATTCAGCACTACAAAGAGTCCGTTAGGAAGAACTAGTGTCATATCTACGTGATAACGTAAACAGTGCAACATTAAAGGTAAGAGACAGGGAAGAAATTAAAGGTCTATTGTCTCTTTTTAGATTCCGTTTCCAGCTAAGCTGAGAGGAGTTCTTGCATCTACATAATTGCCTTAGCCTATATCACACGGTCGTCGTTCACGATTGGGAAGTAGCGTTTCGGGACGCTGAGGAGCAAACGGCGATTACCTCAGCGCTTCAAGGCCCAAGGGTACAACAAGTCTCCTAAATTAATAGATATACAACGTCAGCGCGCTATGAACAATGGAGAAACCCCCCTGTCCAGATGGGTACTCGAGGCAAAGCGCCACCACAGAGAGGGAATCGAGGTAGCTAGTGTTCATCAGTTGAGTAGAAAGGCCTGGCTACATATAGCAGGCCCTATAAACTTTGTGAGAGCTTTCATTCACCTCCCGTTCCTATGGGTCCAACTGTGTTTTATACAATTAAATGACCCTCGCCTACTGGACTTCACCGCCCTATTACCCTTGATCACGTCTAAATGGTTCCCCTACCTCCATCCTAAAGCTTCCCGGATGGAAATTTTATCCGACGCAAGCCCCACGGGGTATGCCATTGCCTCCCGGGAACATGCGGTCGCATGGCCCCTAGATGCGAGCTCAATAGGGTCCATCTTCGAAAGTAAGACTGTGGTCCTGTGGATAGCAATAATCTCACACCCAAAGGTAAGAATCTTTTGCGATAACGTGCTTGCCATCTTCAACACTATCAGAGGCAAACTTTCCCTCTCTCTTCCCCTCCGCACTCCAGCCAGGCTGCGTGGCTTTCCTGTCAAGGACTAGCAGGAGAGCCTCCCTAAGTATAACATACGTCAAGAGCCAAAACAACGTCGCCGTTAACGCCTCAAGAGCCTTCGGTCAAGTATCTTTTGCCTGGCTGCTGGCTACGACGAAAAGAGCTATATAAGACGCCGCCGGCCAGTGAGGAGTTATAGTCTTCTTGGATCTCGCTCCAGCACAAAGCCTCAAGTCCTGTGTGCTTTGCAATACCCGATCCTAGCCATCGCTTGACGAAATTCACTGAGAGTGGAATCGTTCGGGTAACAAATATAGTGCATATAGTCAAATGCCCCTCTCTAAGAGCCGTCTTACACTCGGCCGCCCACCAAGAAATTGGAGAGCGTGCAAAACGACCAGACGTTCATAAGAATGATAGTCTGACCCACGGCAATGAGGGTGCAAAAGAAGAACTCAACGGCTTAATCAACATACCTAAGCGCCTGGACTGAGATAAAGAATTCAGACATTTCTTGAAGTGCGAGACACCGCGTCTGCTCTAAACCTGATTGAGGTGGTTTATCGGGCGGCAGCGGTTCAGACAAAGATATTTGTATGGAAAAATGGTTACCACTATGATGCTCATCGATAACCCAATCAAAATTAGGGTGTATGGCCAGAGAGCACGGAGATCGATCTAAAAAATAAAGTGAAGCGGTTCTCGGAAAATGAGACGTGAATTTATCCACATTCGTAACACAAATTTTCAGCTCTTCGACTATGTCAGGAAAGACCTACACACTGGGATTGATCGTGTAGGCCAGGCATCGGCAAACCCCGACACGTGAAAAGACTTTTCCCCTCCTTTAATATATATATATATATATATATATAATATAATAATATATAATAATATATAATAATATATATAATATATATATATATATATATATATATATATATATATATATATATATATATATATATATATATATATATTAAAATTACAAATTTTTTGATGATAAAATTTAATATATTTCTTTTAACGCAATATTTACCGTATCTTTTGGGCATATTGACTTAGGTCTATTGACTATGGTAGATTTTGTACATTGGGCATTATAGTTGCTTGGCACTCAAGACCAGAAATCGTTTTTTTAATGGAATTAGCACGCAAGACCAAAAGGTTTGCCGACTCCTGGTGTAGACCTTCAAGAGGTGCTGTTTACTATTCATATTCCCAAGAAGAAAGATGACATTGACATCTGAGCTGGGCTACAGCGAAAGGGATTATTTAACGCCAGAAAGAGAATAAGAGACATCCGTTCGAGTTTAAATTGCGCATCAATCTGCCAGGCCCCCTCACGTGGTGGTTGGGCTACACAATGTCGGAATAGGGGAATATTTCGCCACAAAGAATGAGGAGCCCCGCTAGGTTGAATATAAAAGAACAACCTCTAACCTCTTCACGTTATTTGCAGACCACATGCGATTGTATCCCGCCATGGAAAACGTCACTTCCGGTTCGGGAACATTCAAGAAGTTTCGGCTCCTGGGCATATTGGGGAATTATCCCCCAATCCTGCGAATTTGTCCAGAGCACTTCCCCGGCGACGAGGAGAGAACGAATCGCTTGTTTTGTTCGCGACTTGCGGCTAAAAGCTGAATTTTCGTCCGCATCACGTATTAAGATGTCTGGAGCTTCCTCACTCCATGCTCCGAATCGCCGGAAAAAACTACTCTCTCAAGGACCTTAGAGAGGAAGGAAAGTTGCGAGATCGGGCGATAGCTAGCTGGGTCGGAAGGTTTAAGCTTTGGCTTTTTAAGAATCGGACGGATTTGGGCACATTTGAAGGAAGAAGGGACAACACCAGTAGCAAGAGAAGTATTGAACAGGTGGAAGAGCATTAGGAGTATTACACGCAATATTTTGATTAATAGATTGGGGGAGCGGGGACGAGTCACGAGAGGGGCCAGATTTTTTTACAGGGTGAGAGTAAAGCAGACAGCTCAGAAGCGGTCGCAAGAAGGAGGCACGAAGGTTGATGACCTTATCAGCGAAGAATTTCGAGAGGATGGTGGGGCTGATGGGGGTGGGGACTTGGTGTGATGAGGTAAGAGAAGAGAGCAGGCGGAAAACGGCACGCGGAAAACGGCACGCGGGTCATTCTTATTGTCGGCTAGCAATTTACGCGAATGGGCTTCACGAACAGATTTCAGTTTAGCCAAGTAGAGAGATATCGCAAGACGGTAAGTGAGCGAAAGAGCAGTTGTATCTTGCCCACGGGAGCAAGCTTTACGAAGAGCTCTTTCATGGGCACATAAGGACTATCTCGAGCGTAGGAGTTCCAGCGAGTACCATGGGGCGCGGTGAGGGCGAGAGGACGAAGGAGTAATAATGGGGGAGTGGGCATTAAGGCAAGTTAGGAGGGATTGCTCCAAGGATGAGAGGATTTGGCCAGGGGAGGCGAGAGCGTCGGGAGGGGGTAAATTAGAGGCAACATCATTAAGGAGGGATAGGATGTCAATGGAGGCTAGCCGTCGATAAGGTTTTGGGATGAGGGGAGGCTGAGAGGGCAAAGAAGTGGGGGTTGAGACGTTGAAGTTAATAAGGTAATGGTCAGAAATAGCATTAGACAGGATAGAAGTGGTCAAGTTGGAAATTTGACAGTCGGAAATTACAAAGTCTAAAATGTTACCATGGCAGTAGTGTGTTGGGGAAGAAAACGTGTTGAGAAAGGAAGAAGAGGTCAAGGATCTCAAGGAAGCAGGCAGATTAGGGTTAGTGACTAGGAGGGTAAAGTCCCCCATGATGAGAAGATGACACGATGGGGAGAGACTAGCAAGAAAGTTACTAAATTTGTCAAGAAAAAGAGCAAGGGAGGAGTTGGGGGGGGGTATAGCACAATAGTTGTTAGAGCTGGAACAGAATTAGAGACAGAGATAAGGGCCTCAAAAGAAAGAAAGGAGGGGGGATGGAAGGGCATTCAGAGAAAGAGAGGCACTATGAATGAGAGCAACCCCCCGCCACGTTTGTTCTGGGGGTTATGGGAGTAGACGTAGCCATCAGGGGTCGCTAGCGGCAAGCAGCTATCACTTTGATCAAGCCAAGTTTCACTGAGACCAAGGAGGGAGATACGCGAATTAGTCAGGAGATCGTGAATGAACTCCACTTTAGAAGCAAGGCTTCGAACATTCAGTAGAGACGCATTATAAACTGAGAGTGGGGAGGTTGAAGGGGGGAGTGAGGGAAACGAATGGAGGGGTAGGTCGGGGTAGACGGTTCAATGAGAAATAACACTTTTAAGGCCGAAGATAAACGTAAACCCCTTTTTATAGGACGAGATTGATTTCGAGCGATTTCTAGTGCTTTAATTCTAGAGCCAGCCGAGAGAGATACCTTAAACCCTCTATTAAGGGAAAAAAGTGTGACTTTGTCCATCATTGAGGGAGGAGAAATATAAGTAGGATAAAATGGATAAAAATTTAATGTGGAGACAATAACAAAATAAAATTAGGGAAGCAACAGCGAAAATAAAAATGAGCAGGGAAGAATATGATGTGAGAAAAAGGGTCACAGAAAAGCAACAAATTCAATAAACAAATCTGCTAACAAAAAAAAAACTCATTTTAAATAATTCCCTTTTGCCTATTTTAATTCTTATTTTGATATTTGTAAAAAAAATATATATTTTTGTTGTTTCATCTTTAAATAACGTCGAACAATACTCTCGGCCTATTCAAGTAAATCTTGCCAACCATTTTTGCACTGTGCCTGATTTGTTAAGGATTTGAAACCCAACGCCTCGAGTTTGACCTCCTTGTCGATCGTTAATCTCTGAGAACAGTCCTTAAATGGTTCACGTTGCAGTAGGTCATTAAGTCACCCTCCCCCATAACATAGGAGTAGTGTATGGTATAGAGTGGCGTACCACGAGATTGTAGAGTGCCAAGTCTGATCGTGAGAGAATTCATCTACTTCCGGCGATAAAGAAGACGCCTTGACCGCCGAGACCAGGGAGAAGTTGCTGCATCCCTCCCGCGAGCGATATCAAAAAACCCCGCTTTGAGTTGCCTTTCCCACGACTGTCTCTGATATAGAGAAACCCTTCCAGCCCCTGAGGCAAGCGGTTCCGGTTGGGCCACATACTCAGTCTCTAGCTCTGCTAAATTTAGTATAGGCTCGCCGCGTAATACGAGACACTTCAACTTCTTGACTCGACTCCGATCAGTTCACTCGCGAGTACGAAAGCAAGAAGCCCCCCCTCCCCGAAGGAAGTTACCCCCTGTTCATTGGCTAATCTTCGGTTTGCCCATGATATCGTTTCGGTACAAAATACACTCAGATGTCATTCTCGAGGTTAAACCTACGATTATACCCCCCCCCCCCCCGCGTCTACTTCCAAGGCCTCAAACCCTAAAGCAAAAGCTGTCATCCCTATCTTGGTACGTGAGTACGTCAGCTAGCCAGCCGCAGCTTGACTCAACCCGTCCCCCAAATTCCTTAGACTCCATAACTCTCATTTGTACGATAAATCTTATTTATATATGTATTGTATTTGTGTGTAAATAGTAAATATTTTTTTCTTCCCCTTTTTTTCCCAGAACCAGTAGGCGACCCAGAAGCCAACTGAACTCTCTTTGTTGAATTAATTTAATCTGCCTTACCTCCTTTTCCTCTAGTGATTAGCCTCCAGCTAAGGTCACAGATCTGACTTTGCCCTCCTCTCCTTATAATAAATATGATATATATATATATATATATATATATATATATATATATATATATATATATATACACTCCCATCACCCCCGGCTAACCTATGACATAAAGTAAATATATGTATATTATATTATCTGGTGTCAGGTTTAGAAGGGTTTTAAAGGGTCGTTTAAGGTCTTTTAATGTTTTTTTTATTTTTATTTTATTCCTCTAAAAGGATTTTGGAAGCTTATGGTTCTGGTTACCGAGAATTGTGGAGAGATAATCTTTCATTTTTGATCTGCCGTTTGTCGAGCTCACAAACCAGTGTATTTGTCGCTATCTGCCTCGCATAGCCGTGTGCGTATTTTTGTGTGTTAATTTTGAGAGTGTGCACCTCGCTTAGCTCTCTAGCAGAATTTTATTTACCTGTGTTGGCCTCTCGTGTCCGTGAAAGGCACAGTAAGAGCTCATTGATATTCTCCGTGTGTTTTTGTGTAATCGCGTGATTTTATTCGTCGTAATTTCGTGTTAAGCCAGTTTAAGCGTTAGTATGTCTTCGTTCGACATTTTTAAAGTGCAAGGCAAGTCTCTGGGTGTGTCAGGCAAGGAGCTTCTGGCCTATATTCAAGAAGAAAAAAGAGCAGCGAAAGGAGAAAGGAGAGAAAGAGAAGAGAAGGAAAGAGAAAATACGGGAAGAGAAAGAGAAAAGAAGGAGGGATAAAGAGAAAGAGGAGAGGAGAGAGAAGAAAGAGAAAGAATCCGCCAGCATTAAGTGGAGGTGCAGAGAGCAAGAAACGAGACGCTTTCCATCAACTCCAGGAATGACCTCCCGCAAACCGCGTCCGTGAAGTTTTCCGTCTTCAAGGAAGGTGAAGATTTTTGGTCTTATTTAACCCATTACGAGAAATTATTCGAAGTAAACAACTGGGACATTGAGGCTGACGGATTAGCCAAACTCTTGCCACTGCTCAGTTCAAAGCTTCGAGACATTTTTATTTCCCTTCCTTCGGAAGCAACGGTTGATTAATCGACGCTAAAATTGGAACCACTAGCACCAGTAACATGACCCCGGATTACTATCTCGTCAAATTCCGCCACGCCCGTATACAACCTAACCAAACTTATCGTCAGTTTGGGTAAACGCTGCAGAGACATCTTAATTTCTGGTTAGACTTGTTTAAGGTTTCCTATGTTTTTGAAGCTCTGACTGAGTTCATCCTTAAGGACCAGCTGTTGGTATCGCTCCCCTCCGAAATAAGATCATTCGTGAAGGCCGAAAGGTGCTACATCTTCAAGGAGTGTATCGAATAGGCCGAAATCTTCGCCGCGAGTTACAACTGCTACGAACCGTCATCCCCCAAACCTAAAAGTGATAAGTTGAAATTTCATCCCAATAATGTAACAAAGTCCGTAAAAGTAACCGGTCCCATGAAACTCCAAAACATCTCTTTATCAGAACATCGTGACGTAAAACCCTTCTCACCCAATCACCCGTGTCGTCCTTCCTCAGGAGGCCGATAGTATGTTATTCTTGCGTTATCGAGGGCCATTTTCGGACGAACTGCCCTCAGAACTCTTAACTACATAGTGGTCCTCTCCATCAAGGAAACTAAATTAGTGCTACCCTCGTGCCACCATCGTCGCAAATAGAAGCCTCTCCCCCTTTGACCGCATAGAGTTCCGCTGGTTACTGCATTAATTTTCTGTTTGAAAAGAGCTTCCCTGGAGGTCTTAAATTCGACACCGGAGCTGTGAACGGCTGCAGGGTCTCTACCCTTGTTCGAGATATAGGGTGTAATTGTATTGTGGCGTCGGACAAGCTACTCCTCCTGGTAGCCCCGAACCACGACAGATTTGCGGTAGTACACGACTACCTGGGACGAGCGAACAAATTCTCTATAGTGAAGTGCTATATTGAATGTGAATACTTCACCGACTGGGCCGAGGCCGTAGCCGCCCCCATAAGTTCTGTTCCGTTTTAATTGGATAATACCCCCGGGTATCCCCCCCCCTCCTTGTAGCTCAACCCATGGTTACTAGTTCCCAGACGAAGAAGGAATGCGAGACCCCTGCTCCGCTTGAAACCCCCTGTGATTAAGTGTTCAGCAACATAACGAATGAAGAGTTCGTGAAGAATCAAAAGGAGTGTGGCTCACTTTGCCCCCTCTGGGAAAAGGCACAAGATAAGGTGCAAGAGCCCCTCGTGGGAACAAGGTAATCTCCTATCTTGTCAAAGATAACTTTTTGTACTGCGCGTTCGCTGAAGGTGATAATTGCGAGGCCCAAGTATTGTATGTTCTCCGATCTTACGTTCCCCCTCATTTTAAAGACCGCCCATGATAGCCTATATGCCGGTCACTTTGGTCACACTAAGACCGCTTAGAGGATTTTTTAATATTTCTATTGGCCTGGTAAGACAGATGACATTTCAAACTACTGTCGATCTCATGACATCTGTCAAAAGACGGCCGCCAAAGGACGCGTCAAGCCCGCGCTTTTACAGAAGGGATCCATCATAACAGAACCCATCTCCCGAGTAGCAATCGACCTTATCGGCCTGATTCACCCCCATCTAGGGGGGGAGGCACCGTTTTGTTCTTACCCTCGTTGATTTTGCCACTCAGTTTCTGTCCTCCTCAAAAATATAGACAGCATATCCTTTGCTGAGGCCCTTGTTGCTATCTTTTCGCGAGTTGGTTTGCCCAAAGAGGTATTGTCTAATAGGGACCAATAACTTGCCCCTAAATCAATGGAATATGTCGGCAAACTCTCAATGGTAAAGCCACTGTTTACCACCCCTTACCACCCCGCGGGAAACGGGACTTGCGAGAAGCTAAATGGTACTCTCAAATCAATCCTGAAGAAGTTGTGTGCAGATCAGCCCCATGAGTGGCACCTTTATTTGCCTGTGGCTCTGTTCGCTTTTAAAGAAATCTCTCATCGCACCTTAGGATTTGCTCCGTTTGAGCTTCTGTATGGCCGGAATGTTCGAGGCCCCAAAAGCATTCTGAAAGAACTTTTTGCTAACCAGGATTTGGACCAAGAAATACAATCCTCGTATGCCTACCTTCTAGATCTTCGGCAAAGGTTGGAAAAGTGCGCGGAGATTGCATATCAGAACGCTGATATAAACTTGGACAAGTATAAGTCCTATTTTGACTCTAAGTCTAAAGAACGGAAGTTGAAGCTCAGAGAGAAGGTCTTATTATTGCTCCACATCGATGACAATAAGCTCCCTGAGTCACTGGATTACCTAATCCAAATCTCAACAGGGGAAAAGCTGTTTAACGCCAATATGTTGAAAAAGTATCACCGCCGTGCCTGCGCCAATAATATTGTGGCTATTGACGAAGAAACAGCCATGGAATCGAGCTACCCAATCGATCCCTTTAATGTGGCGCAAGTTACCTGCATTGAACAGGATAATAGGTATCTATTGACCACCTAGCCTGGCGCCATCGATTGTAGCGCCATGACGGTGTTCGATGCCGAACCAATCCCTCTCATCGACCAAAACCTCCACCTATTCGAAGATGCAAAGTACATTACAGAGTTAGGCCTATGCAAGGCATATTACCAAATCCCCCTCAAGGACAAAGTGAAAAAGTATACTGCATTTCCCACCCACAAAGGGCTTATCCAATTCCGCCGGCTCCACTTCGGCTTGGTCACGGCGTGTAGTAGTTACAACCGCATGATGCGTCGATTTTTGACGGGTTATCGAACGTAAGTTTTAACTTCGATAATATTTATCTAGCCACCCGAGATTGGAACCAGCACTTGGTTACCCTCTAACGCTGCTAAATTGTTTGCGTGAGTACAACCACACAATCGGCCCCAGTAAGTGTCACTTTGACCTTGACACTATAAACTATCTTGGATTCCATGTTGGTAGGAATCAATTGGCACCCCAGAAGGAAAATATCAGTAGCATTGTGGACATGCCACTGCCCACCTCGAAGAAGCAGCTAAGGTCTTTCTACCTTCGGTTCGTTCAGAGTTTTTTCTTCCTCTATGCTCCTCTTTGCGACCTGCTGAAAAAGAGGTCCCCCGAGCTCCTTGTCTGGACCCCGCCGTCCGTTGTCGCTTTTAATCAGCTTAAAGTAAAATTGGCTTCAGCCCCTATTCTCCGACTACCCAACCCACAAAAGACTTTAGGAATAAGAACTGACGCTAGTAACGTAGGAATAAGATGCGTCCTCATACAATATAGTGATAACGACGAGAGTTTTCCTATTGCATACGCGAGTAGAAAGTTGCTTCCCTGAGAGAGAAATTATGCCGTTATAGAACGTGAAGTTCTCGCCATAATTATTAGCATACACAAGTTCAAAATGTTTCTTATAGGTAAAGAGTTGTCATCGAAACGGACCAAAAAAGGTTCTCCTACTTGCGGAACATAAAATACAATAATAGAAGGCTTATGAGATGGAGTATGTTCTTACAGGAGGTCCAGTTTAAGATTATATACATCAAAGGTTCTGAAAATTGTATTGCGGATAGCCTGAGTAGGAATCCTCTCGACTCTTCTCCGAGCTAATTAAGTAGCCATTGTCTTGTCTTGTCTTTTGTTTTGTTTTGTATGTTCTGTATTGATTTATTTTCTTATTTATTTTTGTAATCCTATTTGCTCGCGAATTAGAATTTATGTGCCCCTTTGGTTTGCTCGATTCTTGTAATTTACTTTTGTAATATTTATTTCATTTTCTTTTATGTACTCTTGTCTTGGGTGTAAATAGCCCCGTATCGCTATTACCTTGAGGTGTTCGAGCCTCCAGTCCAAATTCATTTAACCCATTGTATAATTATTGAGATGGATACATTAATTTGAATTTGTACTGGAGTTCGATTCATTGTAAAGCACTCCCCCATTGTTTGTTCCAGTGATGGGACAAGTACTCACTATCGGTATCGAATATCGGAAGTATCGGCTGTTTTTAGTGGTATCGAAATTCGTCTCGGTATCGGGACTTTTATGTCTCATTTCCGATATCAAAATCCGATACTTGCCCATTAATTCCCAAGACACTGTATGCAATCATTTTACAACATATGTATATTCATTCTATTTAATGATTATATTCTTGTGTCCCCTACGTAAAAAAATCACACAATTTGCACCCACATAATTTATTTACACAAGATTTAACATTTTATAATCCTTTCAAACCCTTAGTTTTTCAGGGAACCAAAAGGAACAGGCACAGGCCAAACTACTAATTTACCCGTACGTGAAAAATTCACGTAATTGCAATCAATCAAATGACTGCAGTTAGTTTGGTATAAATAATATGATTTTATTTAAATGTTTAACTCAATATTCGTAAATTTCGATAATTTTTCCCCGTTCAAAAATATTTTGAAAATAGTGTACACGTAACGTCATAAATGAGGGAAAATTTTACATTATTTTCATCTCCATTTTTATTGGGTAAATTCTGAACAAAGGATTAGAATTTCTAAAGAGTCACTTCCGTCACGATGAAAATTATTATTACACAAAACATACATGCAATTAGCTGGAAATCAAAGCCGTTCCATATAGTCATATTACATGTATGCTACCAAACCAATTAATTTCTATTTTTGTTATTATTTGTTTTATATTCTTTCGATATTCATATTCAATTTTCACCCATTTCAGAATTAATATGAACAGTTACATGAAATAAACGGTAGTGTTAGAGAGTAACCATATCGAACATGTTCAAACAGCGTTCACTCAAAGGAACAAACACGAAACATATGACTCAAGATTTGTTATTGTATTACTATTCTTTCAATCTATAATCAAATGCGTAGAAATTTTTTTTAAATGAAAATTATTTAGAATATTTGGTTTGAAATACGACTAATATTCAAGTTTACACCGATATTGTCTGTTGTTTCTATTTAGTTGCTAAAGGAATTAGTTTAGTTGTATAATTGGATGCCTAAGTATTCTATTTTGTAATAGCTTGAAGAATTAAAACAAAGCCCCATTGTTCAGTAGTATTATTCTTCAAACAAATGAATAGAAACGTATATCAGTATTTACTAATACAAAAACCCGTACTTATATATATATATATATATATATATATATATATATATATATATATATATATATATATATATAAGCACTCGGTACTCGTATCAGAATCGGGCGTATACAGTGTTATCGCACTCGGTATCGGTACTCGCTTGAAAATCTGGTATCGTCCCATCACTAGTTTGTTCCCCCTTTCTTTTATTTCTTAGGTCGAAAAATTTGGGAGATGTCAACCCCCATTCGTTGTCTGATGTCACTTCGCTGAAGTTCCATCTTGGGAAGGAAGGAGATGTCGGAATAAGGGAATATTTCGCCACAAGGAACGAGGAGCCTCGCTAGGTTGAAGAATGCCAAGTATGATAGTTAGAGAATTAATTTACATCCGGCGATAAAGCAGACGCCGGGACTGCCGAGAGCAAGGAGAAGTTGCCTTCCCCCCGAGCGATATAAAAACGCCTCTTGGAGTGGCCCTTCCCACGGCTGTCTCTGATATGGAGAAACCCTTCCGGTGCCTGAGGCAAAGCGCTTCCGTCTGGGCCACATATAAACCCAGTATCCAGCCGTGCCAAAGTTAGTAATAGGCCCGCCGCGTAGTACGAGACACTTCAACTTCTCGACTCGACTCCGATCCGTTCACTCGCGAGTACGAAAGCAAGAAGCTCCCCCTCCCCGAAGGAAGAGGGCCCCAATCCATTGATTATTCTTCGGTTTGCCTACGATCTCATTTCGGTGCGAATACTCCCCCACACGACATTCTCGAGGTTAAATTTACGATTGTAATCCACACGTGAAATTCCATCCCCGTCGACTTCCAAGGCCTCAAACCCTAAAGAGAAGCCTACGACACTTGTGGATTCGTTTCGTCATCCCGATCGTTGTACGTGTGTACGTCGGCTAGCCGGCCGCAGTTTGCGCCAATCCGTTCCCCGAATTCCTTAACGCCATAACTGTCATCGCGAGTATCCATGTCATTTGTTTAATAAATCTTATTTATATGTATATTGTATCTGTGTGTAAATAGTAAAGATTTTTTTTCTTCACCTTTTTCTTCCCAGAACCAGTAGGCGACCCATAAGCAAACCTAACGACCAACTGACTGCACTACTGCACTCTCTTTGTTGAATTAATTTGTACGCACTCGTTTAAGAATCTGCCCCTTTCCCTCTTCTCGTCTGGTGATAAGCCTCCAGCTAAGGTCCCGGATCTGACTTTGACCTCCTCACCTTATGATAAATATAATATATATATATATATATATATATATATATATATATATATATATATATATATATATATATATATATATATATATATATATATATATATATATATACACCACACAATGCAGATTTATCATGTAACACCTTACAGCAGTTTGCACAGATTTCGGCTTAACTCTATTTAGAATGTTTCGCGTTAAATCTGTAAGGCCGAAGCGGTGGCATTGATTGCCATTACACGAGAATGGCACGTTTACGTTGACACAAAAACGATACCAACTAACTAGCACCGAATTTGGAGCAGGCACGATCTGAAGTGGTAAAGAGTGTAGCAGCCGGTATCGAAACCCCTCCCCACCACTCCCTGTTCATCCAGCCTTTTAGTGATGTTTTCTAAGGAGTAGTCAACAATTTTTGTCGTATAGACTACTCATTTCACGAAGTTGATTGCAGAGTGCAGTGTCACCTTCCTAATAGAACCATCAAATATGCCAAGAGCTATCTCAATGACCGCCTGACCAGGGTTCACCTCATTCAGTAGAAGGGATTCGTACGAAAACGAGCGAATTCTTTTCCCGTCCGATAACCATAGCTAATGCCTGGCAGTGATGGAACATCTCGTTTAAAAAGCTAGCTACCATCAATAGATCGACTAATCAAGAGGCGTTTCAAGGTGGCAGGCTCGAAAAGCCCTCAGAAGTCATCGAGTTTCCGCTCATCTTATTAACTTTTTTAGTCCTTTGGGGTGTTCCTAGCCGGGAAAGGCCACCCTTGTACTGGTCAACTGCCGATTTGGCAGGGAACCCATTCGTCTCGAAAACCGCCCTGGAAGGAGAACGCTTATTTCTCTCAGTCTTTTTGTTTGTTTTTTTTCTTTTTGAGGAGAGGATGGCTTCACGAAGCCGGATGAGCCAACTTCAGCCTGATTCTTTGCAAAATGACAAAGGGCCCGGCCATTAGCGGAACTCTAGCTGAAAGAGGAAGAGTTCTCCCCACTCTTAAAATCTCTGGCTCCCTCGTCCCTTTACCAAGACCTTGCTCGAGAATAGACTCTGGCTCAAGTTTTTCCCCACCGAGGGAGTGTTATCTCGCTGGAGAGACCATGCCATTTGGGTCGAGTGCACCGTGGGTTTAATTAGAGAGTCGCCCGGGAGCGAGTCTGCGAAAGGAGCAAAGAACAACCCCCTCACCCGTAAACATAGGAAAGGAAGAGAGGGGTTTCAGAAAGTACAGGGTAGGAGGGGGATCATTTATATAAGTGGAGTTAACCGATGGAGACTCAGAAGAGGGTGGTTAGAGTGGAGCCTCTCCACTAGTCGGAGTTGTGTTTTCGAGTTCCTCGCCCACTCTAAAACCAATGTTTAGCAAGGTCTTATCAATAGGAATATAGTCAGAAATTTGAAATACCAACCACACGAAAATTCCAGGGTTGTGACCTATAAAGAAGAAATGGAGTTGCTGAGCTAAATCCTCCGTCCAGTGGTTCTCGCCCATCAGGTCTCGGGATTTTGTACCTTTTGGAGTTGCAACTCTGAATGCGTTAAAGTGTGACGTTCGCATCTGAATACTGAACAATGGCACTCACGACAGTAAGTTATCCAGCGAAAGGTAGCTCTCTAAAGGCTACAGCTTGCAATTGAGTAGTTAGATTAGCGCAACCAACGGCTCTAACTGCTCGAGAATTGCATCACACTCTCGAAGGGGTTTTCTCTTCCTAAACCCAAAAGGCTTAGGGAATGAATGACCTCGCACCCTTCACCTCTGCGTTATCGTGCCATGGGTTCACTCACAATTTACTGAAAGTGAAGATATGGAGGCGCTTATGTGAGAGAATCTAAAATTGTTAGGGCCTGAGATACCTTTACGACTATATCTTTCTTTGCTTACTCTCAGATCATACATTTCTACTGCTCTGTTCTCTAATCTATTAGGGGAGATAACATACGATACGTCAGCTTATTGCTGTTCATAAAAACAACTTACGTATGTTGTTCAAGTTCCTCTCCTTCTATAACCTTTTCCGCTTGTTCCGCCCGTTCACTTCTCTACCTTCTTCTGTGAAAATATTGTAAACATCAGATCTGATATTCTTTTCCAATTTGTCCTGGTCCTCATCATACTATATCACCCCTTACGCCTACGTCTGGTCTCGTGTCAATGGCATTGGTTATCACCTGACCTCTACTTTTAGTTTCTCCTCCCTCTTATAATCAGTCATTTTAATTCTTCTCTTTTTTCTGGAGTTGTTGTTACATATTTCAAACACACTACGGTTCACCAGATTGTGAAAAACCTAGCCAGGACTTGAAACTCTCGGCTAACTACTGTCCTATCTCCAAACCTTCTTTAACTTCCTAAGTCCTTGAAAGGCTAGTGTTGTCTGGGATACGCGAATATATGTGCCCATTTGGTCTTAATCATTTTTTTCAGTCTGAATTTAGGGGTGTTCAGAGCACTGAAAATGCTATACTACCTATTACTGACCGTTTTTGTTGGAAATCAGACGATGATCGGCCTTCCATCCTAGTGATACTTGACTTGTTATTGTCATTAAACCCTGTTAGGTATGTTGTTGTCCTCTGTCACCTCTGGTAGGGAATTCGTGGCCGTTTATGGCACTGGGCTAGATTATTCCGTTTGTACCTCTCATCCTGGATCCAGTCGGTCCATGTTGGTAGTGATGTTTCTGGGCCTGCGCAGGTATTTTATGGCGTCCTTTAAGTCTTGTTTCCTTCTACGCTACTGTTTCGCATTTACCTTTCTTCACCCCCCCCCCTTCGAATTCTCTTTCGATGTCGCGGCCTATCTTTCCATTTCTATGATAAGGATAATCAGATTTATCTCTCCTTCTCCCTTACTACTTTGACCGAGTGTCTCAAAACCCTCCTTTCTGCATAAGAAACATTGAATAAGTGGTCAGCTTTAGAGCTACCGATTCTTCCATAAATCTTGGTAGCTCTCCAGTTCCTTTAAGAGATTACTGGATGAGGGTTGGCTCAGCGTCAGAGACTTTCCTTCTTTCTGCCAAAAAGTCTATGAATGGCAGAATGGCTTTGGCATCAGGGATCCCTCATTCTTTGGTTGAGGGAAAAGAGAGCCATAGTTTCATTGTTGTTACGCTGCTCTCGCTATTGGATAATTTAGGAGCCCGGAATTGTGGTGGAGTTTCACCACTACCCTCCAGTAATTCCTCTTGTGAGTCTCACGACTCTATAGAGACGCACGTCCGCTTCGCTTTCTCAGGAGCGGCGGCTACTTGGTGGGGGCCCTGGTAATAGTCGTGGCGGACCTCGATCCCGTATTGCCAACAGCTCTCCTAAAATGGCTCCAGTGGTAGGTAGAATCCAAAGAAGGATTATAACTGGACCTGGAAGCTACCCCGATAGTAGCAAGAGGTGGTCATTGGTGGAGGGTGCTTTCTTAAGTTGGTAACATAGAAAGGTCTTGGATGCGTAAAACGAAACATGACTACCACTCTGGCCTCCCGCTACCTCCATTGATCCGCAACCCGAACCGCTAAGTCCTTATTTTGCAACAAATATAAATTGCAAAGTTTCGATAAAGCAGGGTGTATTTAGCAACAATTCACATACTTTACCTTTCATGATAAATGTTTTATCATTGTGAGCCTTAGGATAATTAACCGAGGTTAAACCAACGTTTCACATGTGCATGTTCCATTATTTGACCGCAGCGGAGGCCCTGACAGCACCTCCGCGACAACAGGGTGAAAGCCTTCACTCTTTAGCGGGACCATCCAGCTCGCACCTTTTCAAAGAGCTTCTAAAGGTCTAAACAGAGGAATAACTAAAAGTGGGTCTATAGATCCTTCCCTACTTCCTCAACACTCTATCGAACCTGATCGCTAGCTAGTCGCCATCTCTTCCATCATATCTTCGACGCAGTAGTTTAACAGTTCCCAATTTCTTTTACCGCAGCGGTGGCCCTGACAGCACCTCCGCGACAACACTCTTTCACTCTTTAGCATGGCCATCCAGCTCGCACCTTTTTAAGGAGCTTCTAGAGGTCTAAACTAAGGAATAACTAAAAGTAGGTCTATAGATCCTTCCCTACTTCCTTAACACTCTATCGAACCTGATTGCCAGCTAATCGCCATCTCGTCCATCATATCTTCGACGCAGTAGTTTACCAGTTCCAAATTTCTTTGACCGCAGCGGAGGCCCTGACAGCACCTCCGCGACAACAGGGTGAAAGCCTTCACTCTTTAGCGGGACCATCCAGCTCGCACCTTTTCAAAGAGCTTCTAAAGGTCTAAACAGAGGAATAACTAAAAGTGGGTCTATAGATCCTTCCCTACTTCCTCAACACTCTATCGAACCTGATCGCTAGCTAGTCGCCATCTCTTCCATCATATCTTCGACGCAGTAGTTTAACAGTTCCCAATTTCTTTTACCGCAGCGGTGGCCCTGACAGCACCTCCGCGACAACACTCTTTCACTCTTTAGCATGGCCATCCAGCTCGCACCTTTTTAAGGAGCTTCTAGAGGTCTAAACTAAGGAATAACTAAAAGTAGGTCTATAGATCCTTCCCTACTTCCTTAACACTCTATCGAACCTGATTGCCAGCTAATCGCCATCTCGTCCATCATATCTTCGACGCAGTAGTTTACCAGTTCCAAATTTCTTTGACCGCAGAGGTTGCGCTGGCAGCACCTCCGCGACAAGAATGTGAAAGCCTTCACTCTTTAGCGGGACCATCCAGCTCGCACCTTTTCAAGGAGCTTCTAGAGGTCTAAACTGAGGAATAACTAAAGGGGGGTCTATAGATCCTTGCCTACTTCCTCAACACTCTATCGAACCTGATCGCCAGCTAGTCGCCATCTCTTCCATCATATCTTCGACGCAGTAGTTTACCAGTTCCCAATTGCTTTGACCGCCGCGGTTGCGCTGGCAGCACATCCGCGACAACAGGGTGAAAGCCTTTGCTCTTTAGCGGGACCATCCAGCTCGCACCTTTTCAAGGAGCTTCTAGAGGTCTAAACTGAGGAATAACTAAAAGTGAGTCTATAGATCCTTCCCTACTTCCTCAACACTCTTTCGAACCTGATCGCGAGCTAGTCGCCATCTCTTCCATCATATCTTCGACGCAGTAGTTTACCAGTTCCCAATTACTTTGACCGCAGCGCTTGCGCTGGCAGCACATCCGCGACAACAGGGTGAAAGCCTTGACTCTTTAGCGGGACCATCCAGCTCGCACCTTTTCAAGGAGCTTCTAGAGGTCTAAACTGAGGAATAACTAAAAGTGGGTCTATAGATCCTTCCCTACTTCCTCAACACTCTATCGAACCTGATCGCCAGCTAGTCGCCATCTCTTCCATCATATCTTCGATGCAGTAGTTTACCAGTTCCCAATTGCTTTGACCGCCGCGGTTGCGCTGGCAGCACATCCGCGACAACAGGGTGAAAGCCTTTGCTCTTTAGCGGGACCATCCAGCTCGCACCTTTTCAAGGAGCTTCTAGAGGTCTAAACTGAGGAATAACTAAAAGTGAGTCTATAGATCCTTCCCTACTTCCTCAACACTCTTTCGAACCTGATCGCTAGCTAGTCGCCATCTCTTCCATCATATCTTCGACGCAGTAGTTTACCAGTTCCCAATTACTTTGACCGCAGCGCTTGCGCTGGCAGCACATCCGCGACAACAGGGTGAAAGCCTTGACTCTTTAGCGGGACCATCCAGCTCGCACCTTTTCAAGGAGCTTCTAGAGGTCTAAACTGAGGAATAACTAAAAGTGGGTCTATAGATCCTTCCCTACTTCCTCAACACTCTTTTGAAACTGATCGCTAGCTAGTCGCCATCTCTTCCATCATATCTTCGACGCAGTAGTTTACCAGTTCCCAATTTCTCCAACCGCAGCGGTGGCATTGACAGCACCTTCGCGACAACACTCTTTCACTCTTTAGCGGGACCATACAGCTCGCACCTTTTCAAGGAGCTTCTAGAGGTCTAAACTAAGGACTAACTAAAAGTGGGTCTATAGATCTTTCCCTACTTCCTCAACACTCTATCGAACCTGATCGCCAGCTAGTCGCCATCTCTTCCATGATATCTTCGACGCAGTAGTTTACCAGTTCCCAATTACTTTGACCGCAGCGGTTGCGCTGGCAGCACATCCGCGACAACAGGGTAAAAGCCTACACTCTTTAGCATGACCATACTGCTCGCACCTTTTCAAGGAGCTTCTAGTGGTCTAAACTAAGGACTAACTAAAAGTGGGTCTCTAGATCTTTCCTTACTTTCTCAAACCTCTATCAAACCTGATCGCTAACTAGTCGCCATGTCTTCCATTATATCTTCGACGCAGTAGTTTACCAGTTCCTAATTTCTTTGACCGCTGCGGTGTCCCTGACAGCACATCCGCGACAACAGGGTGAAAGCACTTTACTATTTAACGGGACCATCCAGCTTGCACCTTTTCAAGGAGCTTTTAGAGGTCTAAACTGAGGAATACCTAAAAGTGGGTCTATAGATCCTTTCCTACTTCCCTAACACTCTATCGAACCTGATCGCCAGCTAGTCGCCATCTCTTCCATGATATCTTCGACGCAGTAGTTAACCAGTTCCCAATTACTTTGACCGCAGCGGTTGCGCTGGCAGCACATCCGCAACAACAGGGTGAAAGCATTCACTCTTTAGCGTGACTATCCTGCGCGCACCTTTTCAAGGAGCTTCTAGAGGTCTAAACTGAGGAATAACTAAAAGTGGGTCTCTAGATCTTTCCCTACTTTCTCAAACCTCTATCGAACCTGATCGCTAGCTAGTCGCCATGTCTTCCATCATATCTTCGTCGCAGTAGTTCACCAGTTCCTAATTTCTTTGACCGCTGCGGTGTCCCTGACAGCACCTCCGCGACAAAAGGGTGAAAGCACTTTACTCTTTAACGGGACCTTCCAGTTCGCACCTTTTCAAGGAGCTTCTAGAGGTCTAAACTGAGGAATAACTAAAGGTGGGTCTATAGATCTTTCCCTAATTCCTCAACACTCTATCGAACCCAAACGCCAGCTAGTCGCCATCTCTTCCATCATATCTTCGACGCAGTAGTTTACCAGTTCCCAATTTTTTCAACCGCAGCGGTGGCCCTGACAGCACATCCTTGACAACAGTGTGAAAGCCTTCACTCTTTAGCGGGACCATCTAGCTCGCACCTTTTCAAGGAGCTTCTAGAGGTCTAAACTAGGGAATAACTAAAGGTGTGTCTATAGATCTTTCCCTACTTCCTCAAAACTCTATCGAACCTGATCGCTAGCTAGTCGCCATCTCTTCCATCATATCTTCGACGCAGTAGTTTACCAGTTCCCAGTTACTTTGACCGCAGAGCTTGCGCTGGCAGCACATCCGCGACAACATGGTGAAAGCCTTGACTCTTTAGCGAAACCATCCAGCTTGCACCTTTTCAAGGAGCTTTTAGAGGTCTAAACTGAGGAATACCTAAAAGTGGGTCTATAGATCCTTTCCTACTTCCCTAACACTCTATCGAACCTGATCGCCAGCTAGTCGCCATCTCTTCCATGATATCTTCGACGCAGTAGTTAACCAGTTCATAATTACTTTGACCGCAGCGGTTGCGCTGGCAGCACATCCGCAACAACAGGGTGAAAGCATTCACTCTTTAGCGTGACTATCCTGCGCGCACCTTTTCAAGGAGCTTCTAGAGGTCTAAACTAAGGAATAACTAAAAGTGGGTCTCTAGATCTTTCCCTACTTTCTCAAACCTCTATCGAACCTGATCGCTAGCTAGTCGCCATGTCTTCCATCATATCTTCGACGCAGTAGTTTACCAGTTCCTAATTTCTTTGACCGCTGCGGTGTCCCTGACAGCACATCCGCGAATACAGGGTGAAAGCACTTTACTCTTTAACGGGACCATCCAGCTTGCACCTTTTCAAGGAGATTTAGAGGTCTAAACTGAGGAATAACTACAAGTGGGTCTATAGATCCTTTCCTACTTCCTTAACACTCTATCGAACCTGATCGACAGCTAGTCGCCATCTCTTCCATCATATCTTCGACGCAGTATTTTACCAGTTACCAATTACTTTGCCGCAGCGGTTGCGCTGGCAGCACATCCGCGACAACAGGGTGAAAGCCTTGACTCTTTAGCGGGACCATCCAGCTCGCACCTTTTCAAGAAGCTTCTAGAGGTCTAAACCGAGGAATAACTAAAGGTGGGTCTATAGATCCTTCTTTACTTCCTCAACACTCTATCGAACATGATCGCCAGCTAGTCGCCATCTCTTCCATCATATCTTCGACGCAGTAGTTTACCAGTTCCCAATTTCTTCAACCGCAGCGGTGGCCCTGACAGCACATCCTTGACAACAGGGTGAAAGCCTTCACTCTTTAGCGGGACCATCCAGCTCGCACCTTTTCAAGGAGCTTCTAGAGGTCTAAACTATGGAATAACTAAAGGTGTGTCTATAGATCTTTCCCTACTTCCTCAAAACTCTATCGAACCTGATCACTAGCTTTTCGCTATCTCTTTCATCATATCTTCGACGCAGTAGTTTACCAGTTCCCAATTACTTTGCCCCTAGCGGTTTCGCTGGCAGCACATGCGCGACAACAGGGTGAAAGCCTTGACTCTTTAGCGGGACCATCCAGCTCGCACCTTTTCAAGGAGCTTCTAGAGATCTAAACTGAGGAATAACTAAAAGTGGGTCTAAAGATCCTTCCCTACTTCTTCAACACTCTATCAAACCTAATCGCTAGCTAGTCGCCATCTCTTTCATCATATCTTCGACGAGGAAGTTTACCAGTTCCCAATTTCTTCAACCGCAGCGGTGGCCTTGACAGCACCTCCGCGACAACACTCTTTCACTTTTTAGCGGGACCATACAGCTCGCACCTTTTTAAGGAGCTTCTAGAGGTCTAAACTGAGAAATAACTAAAGGTGGGTGTATAGATCTTTCCCTACTTCCTCAACACTATCGAACCTGATCGCCAGCTAGTCGCCATCTCTTCCATCATATCTTCGACGCAGTAGGTAACCACTTTCCAATTACTTTGACCGCAGCGGTTGAGCTGGCAGCACATCCGCGACAACAGGGTGAAAGCCTTCACTCTTTAGCGTGACTATCCTGCTCGCACCTTTTCAAGGAGCTTCTAGAGGTCTAAACTGAGGAATAACTAAAAGTGGGTCTCTAGATCTTTCCCTACTTTCTCAAACCTCTATCGAACCTGATCGCTAGCTAGTCGCCATGTCTTCCATCATATCTTTGTCACAGTAGTTCACCAGTTCCTAATTTCTTTGACCGCTGCGGTGTCCCTGACAGCACCTCCGCGACAAAAGGGTGAAAGCACTTTACTCTTTAACGGGACCATCCAGTTCGCACCTTTTCAAGGAGCTTCTAGAGGTCTAAACTGAGGAATAACTAAAGGTGGGTCTATAGATCTTTCCCTAATTCCTCAACACTCTATCGAACCCAAACGCCGGCTAGTCGCCATCTCTTCCATCATATCTTCGACGCAGTAGTTTACCAGTTTCCAATTTTTTCAACCGCAGCGGTGGCCCTGACAGCACATCCTTGACAACAGTGTGAAAGCCTTCACTCTTTAGCGGGACCATCTAGCTCGCACCTTTTCAGGGAGCTTCTAGAGGTCTGAACTAGGGAATAACTAAAGGTGTGTCTATAGATCTTTCCCTACTTCCTCAAAACTCTCTTGAACCTGATCGCCAGCTAGTCGCCATCTCTTCCATCATATCTTCGACGCAGTAGTTTACCAGTTCCCAATTACTTTGACCGCAGAGCTTGCGCTGGCAGCACATCCGCGACAACAGGGTGAAAGCCTTGACTCTTCAGCGAAACCATCCAGCTCGCACCTTTTCAAGGAGCTTCTAGAGGTCTAAACTGAGGAATAACTAAAAGTGGGTCTATAGATCCTTCCCTACTTCCTCAACACTCTATCGAAACTGATCGCTAGCTAGTCGCCATCTCTTCCATCATATCTTCAACGCAGTAGTTTACCAGTTCCCAATTTCTTTGACCGCAGCGGTGGCCTTGACAGCACCTTCGCGACAACACTCTTTCACTCTTTAGCGGGACCATACAGCTCGCACCTTTTCAAGGAGCTTCTAGAGGTCTAAACTGAGGAATAACTAAAAGTGGGTCTATAGATCCTTCCCTACTTCCTCAACACTCTATCGAACCTGATCGCCAGCTAGTCGCCATCTCTTCCATCATATCTTCGACGCAGTAGTTTACTAGTTCCCAATTACTTTGACCGCAGCGGTTGCGCTGGCAGCACATGCGCGACAACAGGGTGAAAGCCTTGACTCTTTAGCGGGACCATGCAGCTCACACCATTACAAGGAGCTTCTAGAGGTCTAAACTGAGGAATAACTAAAAGTGGGTCTATAGATCTTTTCCTACTTCCTCAATACTCTATCGAACCTGATCGCCAGCTAGTCGCCATCTCTTCCATCATATCTTCGACGCAGTAGTTTACTAGTTCCCAATTACTTTGACCGCAGCGGTTGCGCTGGCAGCACATGCGCGACAACAGGGTGAAAGCCTTGACTTTTTAGCGGGACCATCCAGCTCTCACCTTTTCAAGGAGCTTCTAGAGGTCTAAACTGACAAATAACTAAAAGTAGGTCTATAGATCCTTCCCTACTTCCTCAACACTCTATCGAACCTGATCGCCAGCTAGTCGCCCTCTCTTCCATGATATCTTCGACGCAGTAGTTAACCAGTTCCCAATTACTTTGACCGCAGCGGTTGCGCTGGCAGCACATCCGCGACAACAGGGTGAAAGCCTTTACTCTTTAGCGTGACTATCCTGCTCGCACCTTTTCAAGGAGCTTCTAGAGGTCTAAACTAAGGCTTAACTAAAAGTGGGTCTCTAAATCTTTCCCTACTTTCTCAAACCTCTATCGAACCTGATCGCTAGCTAGTCGCCATGTCTTCCATCAAATCTTCGAAGCAGTAGTTTACCAGTTCCTAATTTCTTTTACCGCTGCGGTGTCCCTGACAGCACATCCGCGAATACAGGGTGAAAGCACTTTACTCTTTAACGGGACCATCCAGCTTGCGCCTTTTCAAGGAGCTTTTAAAGGTCTAAACTGAGGAATAACTACAAGTGGGTCTTTAGATCATTTCCTACTTCCTTAACACTCTATCGAACCTGATCGACAGCTAGTCGCCATCTCTTTCATCATATCTTCGACGCAGTAGTTTACCAGTTATCAATTACTTTGCCGCAGCGGTTGCACTGGCAGCACATCCGCGACAACAGGGTGAAAGCCTTGACTCTTTAGCGGGACCATCCAGCTCGCACCTTTTCAAGGAGCTTCTAGAGGTCTAAACTGAGGAATAACTAAAGGTGGGTCTATAGATCCTTCTTTACTTCCTCAACACTCTATCGAACATGATTGCCAGCTAGTCGCCATTTCTTCCATCATATCTTCGACGCAGTAGTTTACCAGTTCCCAATTTCTTCAACCGCAGCGGTGGCCCTGACAGCACATCCTTGACAACAGGGTGAAAGCCTTCACTCTTTAGCGGGACCATCCAGCTCGCACCTTTTCAAGGAGCTTCTAGAGGTCTAAACTGAGGAATAACTAAAAGTGGGTCTATAGATCCTTCCCTACTTCCTCAACACTCTATCGAAACTGATCGCTAGCTAGTCGCCATCTCTTCCATCATATCTTCAACGCAGTAGTTTACCAGTTCCCAATTTCTTTGACCGCAGCGGTGGCCTTGACAGCACCTTCGCGACAACACTCTTTCACTCTTTAGCGGGACCATACAGCTCGCACCTTTTCAAGGAGCTTCTAGAGGTCTAAACTGAGGAATAACCAAAAGTGGGTCTATAGATCCTTCCCTACTTCCTCAACACTCTATCGAACCTGATCGCCAGCTAGTCGCCATCTCTTCCATCATATCTTCGACGCAGTAGTTTACCATTTCCCAATTACTTTTACCGCAGCGGTTGCGCTGGCAGCACATCCGCGACAACAGGGTGAAAACCTTCACTCTTTAGTGGGACAATCCAGCTCGCTCCTTTTCAAGGAGCTTCTAGAGGTCTAAACTGAGGAATAACTAAAAGTGGGTCTATAGATCTTTTCCTACTTCCTCAACACTCTATAGAACCTGATCGCCAGCTAGTCGCCATCTCTTCCATCATATCTTCGACGCAGTAGTTTACTAGTTCCCAATTACTTTGACCGCAGCGATTGCGCTGGCAGCACATCCGCGACAACAGGGTGATAGCCTTGACTTTTTAGCGGGACCATCCAGCTCTCACCTTTTCAAGGAGCTTCTAGAGGTCTAAACTGACAAATAACTAAAAATGGGTGTATAGATCTTTCCCTACTTCCTCAACACTCTATCGAACCTGATCGCCAGCTAGTCGCCATCTCTTCCATGATATCTTCGACACAGTAGTTAACCAGTTCCCAATTACTTTGACCGCAGCGGATGCGCTGGCAGCACATCCGCGACAACAGGGTGAAAGCCTTCACTCTTTAGCGTGACTATCCTGCTCGCACCTTTTCAAGGAGCTTCAAGAGGTCTAAACTAAGGACTAACTAAAAGTGGGTCTCTAGATCTTTCCCTACTTTCTCAAACCTCTATCGAACCTGATCGCTAGCTAGTCGCCATGTCTTCCATCATATCTTCGACGCAGTAGTTTACCAGTTCCTAATTTCTTTGACCGCTGCAGGGTCCCTAACAGCACATCCGCGAATACAGGGTGAAAGCACTTTACTCTTTAACGGGACCATCCAGCTTGCACCTTTTCAAGAAGCTTTTAGAGGTCTAAACTGAGGAATAACTAAAAGTGGGTCTATAGATCCTTCCCTACTTCCTCAACACTCTATCGAACCTGATCGCCAGCTAGTCGCCATCTCTTCCATGATATTTTCGACGCAGTAGTTTATCAGTTCCCAATTACTTTTACCGCAGCGGTTGCGCTGGCAGCACATCCGCGACAACAGGGTGAAAGCCTTGACTCTTTAGCGGGACCATCCAGCTCGCACCTTTTCAAGGAGCTTCTAGAGGTCTAAACTGAGGAATAACTAAAAGTGGGTCTATAGATCTTTTCATACTTCCTCAATACTCTATCGAACCTGATCGCCAGCTAGTCGCCATCTCTTCCATCATATCTTCGACGCAGTAGTTTACTAGTTTCCCCTTACTTTGACCGCAGCGGTTGCGCTGGCAGCACATCCGCGACAACAGGGTGAAAGCCTTGACTTTTTAGCGGGACCATCCAGCTCTCACCTTTTCAAGGAGCTTCTAGAGGTCTAAACTGACAAATAACTAAAAGTAGGTCTATAGATCCTTCCCTACTTCCTCAACACTCTATCGAACCTGATCGCCAGCTAGTCGCCATCTCTTCCATCATATCTTCGACGCAGTAGTTTACCAGTTCCCAATTACTTTTACCGCAGCGGTTGCGCTGGCAGCACATCCGCGAAAACAGGGTGAAAGCCTTCACTCTTTAGCGTGACTATCCTGCTCGCACCTTTTCAAGGAGCTTCTAGAGGTCTAAACTAAGGAATAACTAAAAGTGGGTCTCTAGATCTTTCCCTACTTTCTTAAACCTCTATCGAACCTGATCGCTAGCAAGTCGTCATGTCTTCCATCATATCTTCGAAGCAGTAGTTTACCAGTTCCTAATTTCTTTTACCGCTGCGGTGTCCCTGACAGCACATCCGCGAATACAGGGTGAAAGCACTTTACTCTTTAACGGGACCATCCAGCTTGCACCTTTTTAAGGAGCTTTTAGAGGTCTAAACTGAGGAATAACTAAAAGTGGGTCTATAGATCCTTCCCTACTTCCTCAACACTCTATCGAACCTGATCGCCAGCTAGTCGCCATCTCTTCCATCATATCTTCGACGCAGTAGTTTACCAGTTCCCAATTACTTTTACCGCAGCGGTTGCGCTGGCAGCACATCCGCGACAACAGGGTGAAAGCCTTGACTCTTTAGCGGGACCATCCAGCTCGCACCTTTTCAAGGAGCTTCTAGAGGTCTAAACTGAGGAATAACTACAAGTGGTTCTATAGATCCTTTCCTACTTCCTTAACACTCTATCGAACCTGATCGACAGCTAGTCGCCATCTCTTCCATCATATCCTAGACGCGGTAGTTTATCAGTTACCTATTACTTTGCCGCAGCGGTTGCGCTGGCAGCACATCCGCGACAACAGGGTGAAAGCCTTGACTCTTTAGCGGGACCATCCAGCTCGCACCTTTTCAAGGAGCTTCTAGAGGTCTAAATTGAGGAATAACTAAAGGTGGGTCTATAGATCCTTCTTTACTTTCTCAACACTCTATCGAACATGATCCCCAGCTAGTCGCCATCTCTTCCATCATATCTTCGACGCAGTAGTTTACCAGTTCCCAATTTCTTCAACCGCAGCGGTGGCCCTGACAACACATCCTTGACAACAGGGTGAAAGCCTTCACTCTTTAGCGGGACCATCCAGCTCGCACCTTTTCAAGGAGCTTCTAGAGGTCTAAACTGAGGAATAACTAAAGGTGTGTCTATAGATCTTTCCCTACTTCCTCAAAACTCTATCGTACCTGATCACTAGCTTGTCGCCATCTCTTCCATCATATCTTCGACGCAGTAGTTTACCAGTTCCCAATTACTTTGACCGCAGCGGTTGCGCTGGCAGCACATGCGCGACAACAGGGTGAAAGCCTTCACTCTTTAGCGTGACTATCCTGCTCGCACCTTTTCAAGGAGCTTCTAGAGGTCTAAACTAAGGAATAACTAAAAGTGGGTCTCTAGATCTTTCCCTACTTTCTCAAACCTCTATCGAACCTGATCGCTAGCTAGTCGTCATGTCTTCCATCATATCTTCGAAGCAGTAGTTTACCAGTTCCTAATTTCTTTTACCGCTGCGGTGTCCCTGACAGCACATCCGCGAATACAGGGTGAAAGCACTTTACTCTTTAACGGGACCATCCAGCTTGCACCTTTTTAAGGAGCTTTTAGAGGTCTAAACTGAGGAATAACTACAAGTGGGTCTATAGATCATTTCCTACTTCCTTAACACTCTATCGAACCTGATCGACAGCTAGTCGCCATCTCTTTCATCATATCTTCGACGCAGTAGTTTACCAGTTATCAATTACTTTGCCGCAGCGGTTGCGCTGGCAGCACATCCGCGACAACAGGGTGAAAGCCTTGACTCTTTAGCGGGACCATCCAGCTCGCACCTTTTCAAGGAGCTTCTAGAGGTCTAAACTGAGGAATAACTACAAGTGGTTCTATAGATCCTTTCCTACTTCCTTAACACTCTATCGAACCTGATCGACAGCTAGTCGCCATCTCTTCCATCATATCCTAGACGCGGTAGTTTATCAGTTACCTATTACTTTGCCGCAGCGGTTGCGCTGGCAGCACATCCGCGACAACAGGGTGAAAGCCTTGACTCTTTAGCGGGACCATCCAGCTCGCACCTTTTCAAGGAGCTTCTAGAGGTCTAAATTGAGGAATAACTAAAGGTGGGTCTATAGATCCTTCTTTACTTTCTCAACACTCTATCGAACATGATCCCCAGCTAGTCGCCATCTCTTCCATCATATCTTCGACGCAGTAGTTTACCAGTTCCCAATTTCTTCAACCGCAGCGGTGGCCCTGACAACACATCCTTGACAACAGGGTGAAAGCCTTCACTCTTTAGCGGGACCATCCAGCTCGCACCTTTTCAAGGAGCTTCTAGAGGTCTAAACTGAGGAATAACTAAAGGTGTGTCTATAGATCTTTCCCTACTTCCTCAAAACTCTATCGTACCTGATCACTAGCTTGTCGCCATCTCTTCCATCATATCTTCGACGCAGTAGTTTACCAGTTCCCAATTACTTTGACCGCAGCGGTTGCGCTGGCAGCACATGCGCGACAACAGGGTGAAAGCCTTCACTCTTTAGCGTGACTATCCTGCTCGCACCTTTTCAAGGAGCTTCTAGAGGTCTAAACTAAGGAATAACTAAAAGTGGGTCTCTAGATCTTTCCCTACTTTCTCAAACCTCTATCGAACCTGATCGCTAGCTAGTCGTCATGTCTTCCATCATATCTTCGAAGCAGTAGTTTACCAGTTCCTAATTTCTTTTACCGCTGCGGTGTCCCTGACAGCACATCCGCGAATACAGGGTGAAAGCACTTTACTCTTTAACGGGACCATCCAGCTTGCACCTTTTTAAGGAGCTTTTAGAGGTCTAAACTGAGGAATAACTACAAGTGGGTCTATAGATCATTTCCTACTTCCTTAACACTCTATCGAACCTGATCGACAGCTAGTCGCCATCTCTTTCATCATATCTTCGACGCAGTAGTTTACCAGTTATCAATTACTTTGCCGCAGCGGTTGCGCTGGCAGCACATCCGCGACAACAGGGTGAAAGCCTTGACTCTTTAGCGGGACCATCCAGCTCGCACCTTTTCAAGGAGCTTCTAAAGGGCTAAACTGAGGAATAACAAAAGGTGGGTCTATAGATCCTTCTTTACTTCCTCAACACTCTATCGAACATGATCGCCAGCTAGTCGCCATCTCTCCCATCATATCTTCGACGCAGTAGTTTACCAGTTCCCAATTTCTTCAACTTCAGCGGTGGCCCTGACAGCACATCCTTGACAACAGGGTGAAAGCCTTCACTCTTTAGCGGGACCATCCAGCTCGCACCTTTTCAAGGAGCTTCTAGAGGTCTAAACTAAGGAATAACTAAAGGTGTGTCTATAGATCTTTCCCTACTTCCTCAAAACTTTATCGAACCTGATCACTAGCTTGTCGCTATCTCTTCCATCATATCTTCGACGCAGTAGTTTACTAGTTCCCAATTACTTTGACCGCAGCGATTGCGCTGGCAGCACATCCGCGACAACAGGGTGATAGCCTTGACTTTTTAGCGGGACCATCCAGCTCTCACCTTTTCAAGGAGCTTCTAGAGGTCTAAACTGACAAATAACTAAAAATGGGTGTATAGATCTTTCCCTACTTCCTCAACACTCTATCGAACCTGATCGCCAGCTAGTCGCCATCTCTTCCATGATATCTTCGACACAGTAGTTAACCAGTTCCCAATTACTTTGACCGCAGCGGATGCGCTGGCAGCACATCCGCGACAACAGGGTGAAAGCCTTCACTCTTTAGCGTGACTATCCTGCTCGCACCTTTTCAAGGAGCTTCAAGAGGTCTAAACTAAGGACTAACTAAAAGTGGGTCTCTAGATCTTTCCCTACTTTCTCAAACCTCTATCGAACCTGATCGCTAGCTAGTCGCCATGTCTTCCATCATATCTTCGACGCAGTAGTTTACCAGTTCCTAATTTCTTTGACCGCTGCAGGGTCCCTAACAGCACATCCGCGAATACAGGGTGAAAGCACTTTACTCTTTAACGGGACCATCCAGCTTGCACCTTTTCAAGAAGCTTTTAGAGGTCTAAACTGAGGAATAACTAAAAGTGGGTCTATAGATCCTTCCCTACTTCCTCAACACTCTATCGAACCTGATCGCCAGCTAGTCGCCATCTCTTCCATGATATTTTCGACGCAGTAGTTTATCAGTTCCCAATTACTTTTACCGCAGCGGTTGCGCTGGCAGCACATCCGCGACAACAGGGTGAAAGCCTTGACTCTTTAGCGGGACCATCCAGCTCGCACCTTTTCAAGGAGCTTCTAGAGGTCTAAACTGAGGAATAACTAAAAGTGGGTCTATAGATCTTTTCATACTTCCTCAATACTCTATCGAACCTGATCGCCAGCTAGTCGCCATCTCTTCCATCATATCTTCGACGCAGTAGTTTACTAGTTTCCCCTTACTTTGACCGCAGCGGTTGCGCTGGCAGCACATCCGCGACAACAGGGTGAAAGCCTTGACTTTTTAGCGGGACCATCCAGCTCTCACCTTTTCAAGGAGCTTCTAGAGGTCTAAACTGACAAATAACTAAAAATGGGTCTATAGATCCTTCCCTACTTCCTCAACACTCTATCGAACCTGATCGCCAGCTAGTCGCCATCTCTTCCATGATATCTTCGACGCAGTAGTTAACCAGTTCCCAATTACTTTGACCGCAGTGGTTGCGCTGGCAGCACATGCGCGAAAACAGGGTGAAAGCCTTCACTCTTTAGCGTGACTATCCTGCTCGCACCTTTTCAAGGAGCTTCTAGAGGTCTAAACTAAGGAATAACTAAACGTGGGTCTCTAGATCTTTCCCTACTTTCTTAAACCTCTATCGAACCTGATCGCTAGCAAGTCGTCATGTCTTCCATCATATCTTCGAAGCAGTAGTTTACCAGTTCCTAATTTCTTTTACCGCTGCGGTGTCCCTGACAGCACATCCGCGAATACAGGGTGAAAGCACTTTACTCTTTAACGGGACCATCCAGCTTGCACCTTTTTAAGGAGCTTTTAGAGGTCTAAACTGAGGAATAACTAAAAGTGGGTCTATAGATCCTTCCCTACTTCCTCAACACTCTATCGAACCTGATCGCCAGCTAGTCGCCATCTCTTCCATCATATCTTCGACGCAGTAGTTTACCAGTTCCCAATTACTTTTACCGCAGCGGTTGCGCTGGCAGCACATCCGCGACAACAGGGTGAAAGCCTTGACTCTTTAGCGGGACCATCCAGCTCGCACCTTTTCAAGGAGCTTCTAGAGGTCTAAACTGAGGAATAACTACAAGTGGTTCTATAGATCCTTTCCTACTTCCTTAACACTCTATCGAACCTGATCGACAGCTAGTCGCCATCTCTTCCATCATATCCTAGACGCGGTAGTTTATCAGTTACCTATTACTTTGCCGCAGCGGTTGCGCTGGCAGCACATCCGCGACAACAGGGTGAAAGCCTTGACTCTTTAGCGGGACCATCCAGCTCGCACCTTTTCAAGGAGCTTCTAGAGGTCTAAATTGAGGAATAACTAAAGGTGGGTCTATAGACCCTTCTTTACTTTCTCAACACTCTATCGAACATGATCCCCAGCTAGTCGCCATCTCTTCCATCATATCTTCGACGCAGTAGTTTACCAGTTCCCAATTTCTTCAACCGCAGCGGTGGCCCTGACAACACATCCTTGACAACAGGGTGAAAGCCTTCACTCTTTAGCGGGACCATCCAGCTCGCACCTTTTCAAGGAGCTTCTAGAGGTCTAAACTGAGGAATAACTAAAGGTGTGTCTATAGATCTTTCCCTACTTCCTCAAAACTCTATCGTACCTGATCACTAGCTTGTCGCCATCTCTTCCATCATATCTTCGACGCAGTAGTTTACCAGTTCCCAATTACTTTGACCGCAGCGGTTGCGCTGGCAGCACATGCGCGACAACAGGGTGAAAGCCTTCACTCTTTAGCGTGACTATCCTGCTCGCACCTTTTCAAGGAGCTTCTAGAGGTCTAAACTAAGGAATAACTAAAAGTGGGTCTCTAGATCTTTCCCTACTTTCTCAAACCTCTATCGAACCTGATCGCTAGCTAGTCGTCATGTCTTCCATCATATCTTCGAAGCAGTAGTTTACCAGTTCCTAATTTCTTTTACCGCTGCGGTGTCCCTGACAGCACATCCGCGAATACAGGGTGAAAGCACTTTACTCTTTAACGGGACCATCCAGCTTGCACCTTTTTAAGGAGCTTTTAGAGGTCTAAACTGAGGAATAACTACAAGTGGGTCTATAGATCATTTCCTACTTCCTTAACACTCTATCGAACCTGATCGACAGCTAGTCGCCATCTCTTTCATCATATCTTCGACGCAGTAGTTTACCAGTTATCAATTACTTTGCCGCAGCGGTTGCGCTGGCAGCACATCCGCGACAACAGGGTGAAAGCCTTGACTCTTTAGCGGGACCATCCAGCTCGCACCTTTTCAAGGAGCTTCTAGAGGTCTAAACTGAGGAATAACTACAAGTGGTTCTATAGATCCTTTCCTACTTCCTTAACACTCTATCGAACCTGATCGACAGCTAGTCGCCATCTCTTCCATCATATCCTAGACGCGGTAGTTTATCAGTTACCTATTACTTTGCCGCAGCGGTTGCGCTGGCAGCACATCCGCGACAACAGGGTGAAAGCCTTGACTCTTTAGCGGGACCATCCAGCTCGCACCTTTTCAAGGAGCTTCTAGAGGTCTAAATTGAGGAATAACTAAAGGTGGGTCTATAGATCCTTCTTTACTTTCTCAACACTCTATCGAACATGATCCCCAGCTAGTCGCCATCTCTTCCATCATATCTTCGACGCAGTAGTTTACCAGTTCCCAATTTCTTCAACCGCAGCGGTGGCCCTGACAACACATCCTTGACAACAGGGTGAAAGCCTTCACTCTTTAGCGGGACCATCCAGCTCGCACCTTTTCAAGGAGCTTCTAGAGGTCTAAACTGAGGAATAACTAAAGGTGTGTCTATAGATCTTTCCCTACTTCCTCAAAACTCTATCGTACCTGATCACTAGCTTGTCGCCATCTCTTCCATCATATCTTCGACGCAGTAGTTTACCAGTTCCCAATTACTTTGACCGCAGCGGTTGCGCTGGCAGCACATGCGCGACAACAGGGTGAAAGCCTTCACTCTTTAGCGTGACTATCCTGCTCGCACCTTTTCAAGGAGCTTCTAGAGGTCTAAACTAAGGAATAACTAAAAGTGGGTCTCTAGATCTTTCCCTACTTTCTCAAACCTCTATCGAACCTGATCGCTAGCTAGTCGTCATGTCTTCCATCATATCTTCGAAGCAGTAGTTTACCAGTTCCTAATTTCTTTTACCGCTGCGGTGTCCCTGACAGCACATCCGCGAATACAGGGTGAAAGCACTTTACTCTTTAACGGGACCATCCAGCTTGCACCTTTTTAAGGAGCTTTTAGAGGTCTAAACTGAGGAATAACTACAAGTGGGTCTATAGATCATTTCCTACTTCCTTAACACTCTATCGAACCTGATCGACAGCTAGTCGCCATCTCTTTCATCATATCTTCGACGCAGTAGTTTACCAGTTATCAATTACTTTGCCGCAGCGGTTGCGCTGGCAGCACATCCGCGACAACAGGGTGAAAGCCTTGACTCTTTAGCGGGACCATCCAGCTCGCACCTTTTCAAGGAGCTTCTAAAGGGCTAAACTGAGGAATAACAAAAGGTGGGTCTATAGATCCTTCTTTACTTCCTCAACACTCTATCGAACATGATCGCCAGCTAGTCGCCATCTCTCCCATCATATCTTCGACGCAGTAGTTTACCAGTTCCCAATTTCTTCAACTTCAGCGGTGGCCCTGACAGCACATCCTTGACAACAGGGTGAAAGCCTTCACTCTTTAGCGGGACCATCCAGCTCGCACCTTTTCAAGGAGCTTCTAGAGGTCTAAACTAAGGAATAACTAAAGGTGTGTCTATAGATCTTTCCCTACTTCCTCAAAACTTTATCGAACCTGATCACTAGCTTGTCGCTATCTCTTCCATCATATCTTTTACGCAGTAGTTAACTAGTTCCCAATTACTTTGACCGCAGCGGTTGCGCTGGCAGCACATGCGCGACAACAGGGTGAAAGCCTTCACTCTTTAGCGGGACTATCCAGCTCGCACCTTTTCAAGGAGCTTCTAGAGGTCTAAACTGAGGAATAACTAAAAGTGGGTCTATAGATCCTTCCCTACTTCCTCAACACTCTATCAAACCTAATCGCTAGCTAGTTGCCATCTCTTCCATGATATCTTCGACGCAGTAGTTTACCAGTTCCCAATTTCTTCAACCGCAGAGGTGGCCTTGACAGCACCTCCGCGACAACACTCCTTTCACTTTTTAGCGGGACCATACAGCTCGCACCTTTTCAAGGAGCTTCTAGAGGTCTAAACTGAGAAATAACTAAAGGTGGGTGTATAGATCTTTCCCTACTTCCTCAACACTCTATCGAACCTGATCGCCAGCTAGTCGCCATCTCTTCCATCATATCTTCGACGCAGTAGGTAACCACTTTCCAATTACTTTGACCGCAGTGGTTGCGCTGGCAGCACATCCGCGACAACAGGGTGAAAGCCTTCACTCTTTAGCGTGACTATCCTGCTCGCACCTTTTCAAGGAGCTTCTAGAGGTCTAAACTAAGAAATAACTAAAAGTGGGTCTCTAGATCTTTCCCTACTTTCTCAAACCTCTATCGAACCTGATCGCTAGCTAGTCGCTATGTCTTCCATCATATCTTCGACGCAGTAGTTTACCAGTTCCTAATTTCTTTGACCGCTGCGGTGTCCCTGACAGCACATCTGCGACAACAGGGTGAAAGCACTTTACTCTTTAACGGGACCATGCAGCTTGCACCTTTTCAAGAAGCTTTTAGACGTCTAAACTGAGGAATAACTAAAAGTGGGTCTATAGATCCTTTCCTACTTCCTTAACACTCTATCGAACCTGATCGACAGCTAGTCGCCATCTCTTCCATCATATCCTAGACGCAGTAGTTTATGAGTTACCTATTACTTTGCCGCAGCGGTTGCGCTGGCAGCAGATCCACGACAACAGGGTGAAAGCAATGACTCTTTAGCGGGACCATCCAGCTCGCACCTTTTCAAGGAGCTTCTAGAGGTCTAAACTGAGGAATAACTAAAGGTGGGTCTATAGATCCTTCTTTACTTCCTCAACACTCTATCGAACATGATCCCCAGCTAGTCGCCATCTCTTCCATCATATCTTCGACGCAGTAGTTTACCAGTTCCCAATTTCTTCAACCGCAGCGGTGGCCCTGACAGCACATCCTTGACAACAGGGTGAAAGCCTTCACTCTTTAGCGGGACCATCCAGCTCGCACCTTTTCAAGGAGCTTCTAGAGGTCTAAACTGAGGAATAACTAAAGGTGTGTCTATAGATCTTTCCCTACTTCCTCATAACTCTATCGAACCTGATCACTAGCTTGTCGCCATCTCTTCCATCATATCTTCGACGCAGTAGTTTACCAGTTCCCAATTACTTTGACCGCAGCGGTTGCGCTGGCAGCACATGCGCGACAACAGGGTGAAAGCCTTCACTCTTTAGCGGGACCACCCAGCTCGCACCTTTTCAATGAGCTTCTAGAGGTCTAAACCGAGGAATAACTAAAGGTGGGTCTATAGATCTTTCCCTACTTCCTTAACACTCTATCGAACCTGATCGCCAGCTAGTCGCCATCTCTTCCATCATATCTTCGACGCAGTAGTTTACCAGTTCCCAATTACTTTGACCGCAGCGGTTGCGCTGGCAGCACATTCGAGACAACACGGTGAAAACCTTGACTCTTTAGCGGGACCATCCAGCTCGCACCTTTTCAAGGAGCTTCTAGAGGTCTAAACTGAGGAATAACTAAAAGTGGGTCTATAGATCCTTCCCTACTTCCTCAACACTCTATCGAAACTGATCGCTAGCTAGTCGCCATCTCTTCCATCATATCTTCGACGCAGTAGTTTACCAGTTCCCAATTTCCTTAACCGCAGCGGTGGCCTTGACAGCACCTCCGCGACAACACTCTTTCACTTTTTAGCGGGACCATACAGCTCGCACCTTTTCAAGGAGCTTCTAGAGGTCTAAACTGAGAAATAACTAAAGGTGGGTCTATAGATCTTTCCCTACTTCCTCAACACTCTCTCGAACCTGATCGCCAGCTAGTCGTCATCTCTTCTATCATATCTTCGACGCAGTAGTTTACCACTTTCCAATTACTTTGACCGCAGCGGTTGCGCTGGCAGCACATCCGCGACAACAGGGTGAAAGCCTTCACTCTTTAGCGTGACTATCCTGCTCGCACCTTTTCAAGGAGCTTCTAGAGGTCTAAACTGAGGAATAACTAAAAGTGGGTCTCTAGATCTTTGCCTACTTTCTCAAACCTCTATCTAACCTGATCGCTAGCTAGTCGCCATGTCTTTCATCATATCTTCGACGCAGTAGTTTACCAGTTCCTAATTTCTTTGACCGCCGCGGTGTCCCTGAGAGCACATCCGCGACAACAGGGTGAAAGCACTTTACTCTTTAACGGGACCATCCAGCTTGCACCTTTTCAAGAAGCTTTTAGAGGTCTAAACTGAGGAATAACTAAAAGTGGGTCTATAGATCCTTTCCTACTTCCTCAATACTCTATCGAACCTGATCGCGAGCTAGTCGCCATCTCTTCCATGATATCTTCGACGCAGTAGTTTACCACTTCCCAATTACTTTGACCGCAGCGGTTGCGCTGGCAGCACATCCGCGACAACAGGGTGAAAGCCTTCACTCTTTAGCGTGACTATCCTGCTCGCACCTTTTCAAGGAGCTTCTAGAGGTCTAAACTAAGGAATAACTGAAAGTGGGTCTCTAAATCTTTCCCTACTTTCTCAAACCTCTATAGAACCTGATCGCTAGCTAGTCGCCATGTCTTCCATCATATCTTCGACGCAGTAGTTTACCAGTTTCTAATTTCTTTGACCGCTGCGGTGTCCCTGACAGTACATCCGCGAATACAGGGTGAAAGCACTTTACTCTTTAACGGGACCATCCAGCTTGCACTTTTTTAAGGAGCTTTTAGAGGTCTAAACTGAGGAATAACTACAAGTGGGTCTATAGATCCTTTCCTACTTCCTTAACACTCTATCGAACCTGATCGACAGCTAGTCGCCATCTCTTCCATCATATCCTAGACGCAGTAGTTTATCAGTTACCTATTACTTTGCCGCAGCGGTTGCGCTGGCAGCACATCCGCGACAACAGGGTGAAAGCCTTGACTCTTTAGCGGGACCATCCAGCTCGCACCTTTTCAAGGAGCTTCTAGAGGTCTAAACTGACAAATAAGTAAAGGTGGGTCTATAGATCTTTCCCTACTTCCTCAACACTCTATCGAACCTGATCGCGAGCTAGTCGCCATCTCTTCCATGATATCTTCGACGCAGTAGTTTACCACTTCCCAATTACTTTGACCGCAGCGGTTGCGCTGGTAGCACATCCGCGACAACAGGGTGAAAGCCTTCACTCTTTAGCGTGACTATCCTGCTCGCACCTTTTCAAGGAGCTTCTAGAGGTCTAAACTAAGGAATAACTGAAAGTGGGTCTCTAGATCTTTCCCTACTTTCTCAAACCTCTATAGAACCTGATCGCTAGCTAGTCGCCATGTCTTCCATCATATCTTCGACGCAGTAGTTTACCAGTTTCTAATTTCTTTGACCGCTGCGGTGTCCCTGACAGCACATCCGCGAATACAGGGTGAAAGCACTTTACTCTTTAACGGGACCATCCAGCTTGCACTTTTTTAAGGAGCTTTTAGAGGTCTAAACTGAGGAATAACTACAAGTGGGTCTATAGATCCTTTCCTACTTCCTTAACACTCTATCGAACCTGATCGACAGCTAGTCGCCATCTCTTCCATCATATCCTAGACGCAGTAGTTTATCAGTTACCTATTACTTTGCCGCAGCGGTTGCGCTGGCAGCACATGCGCGACAACAGGGTGAAAGCTTTGACTCTTTAGCGGGACCATCCAGCTCGCACCTTTTCAAGGAGCTTCTAGAGGTCTAAACTGAGGAATAACTAAAGGTGGGTCTATAGATCCTTCTTTACTTCCTCAACACTCTATCGAACATGATCCCCAGCTAGTCGCCATCTCTTCCATCATATCTTCGACGCAGTAGTTTACCAGTTCCCAATTTCTTTAACCGCAGCGGTGGCCCTGACAGCACATCCTTGACAACAGGGTGAAAGCCTTCACTCTTTAGCGGGACCATCCAGCTCGCACCTTTTCAAGGAGCTTCTAGAGGTCTAAACTGAGGAATAACTAAAGGTGTGTCTATAGATCTTTCCCTACTTCCTCATAACTCTATCGAACCTGATCACTAGCTTGTCGCCATCTCTTCCATCATATCTTCGACGCAGTAGTTTACCAGTTCCCAATTACTTTGACCGCAGCGGTTGCGCTGGCAGCACATGCGCGACAACAGGGTGAAAGCCTTCACTCTTTAGCGGGACCACCCAGCTCGCACCTTTTCAATGAGCTTCTAGAGGTCAAAACCGAGGAATAACTAAAGGTGGGTCTATAGATCTTTCCCTACTTCCTTAACACTCTATCGAACCTGATCGCCAGCTAGTCGCCATCTCTTCCATCATATCTTCGACGCAGTAGTTTACCAGTTCCCAATTACTTTGACCGCAGCGGTTGCGCTGGCAGCACATCCGAGACAACACGGTGAAAACCTTGACTCTTTAGCGGGACCATCCAGCTTGCACCTTTTCAAGGAGCTTCTAGAGGTCTAAACTGAGGAATAACTAAAAGTGGGTCTATAGATCCTTCCCTACTTCCTCAACACTCTATCGAACCTAATCGCTAGCTAGTCGCCATCTCTTCCATCATATCTTCGACGCAGTAGTTTACCAGTTCCCAATTTCCTTAACCGCAGCGGTGGCCTTGACAGCACCTCCGCGACAACACTCTTTCACTTTTTAGCGGGACCATACAGCTCGCACCTTTTCAAGGAGCTTCTAGAGGTCTAAACTGAGAAATATTTAAAGGTGGGTCTATAGATCTTTCCCTACTTCCTCAACACTCTATCGAACCTGATCGCCAGCTAGTCGTCATCTCTTCTATCATATCTTCGACGCAGTAGTTTACCACTTTCCAATTACTTTGACCGCAGCGGTTGCGCTGGCAGCACATCCGCGACAACAGGGTGAAAGCCTTCACTCTTTAGCGTGACTATCCTGCTCGCACCTTTTCAAGGAGCTTCTAGAGGTCTAAACTAAGGACTAACTAAAAGTGGGTCTCTAGATCTTTCCCTACTTTCTCAAACCTCTATCTAACCTGATCGCTAGCTAGTCGCCATGTCTTTCATCATATCTTCGACGCAGTAGTTTACCAGTTCCTAATTTCTTTGACCACCGCGGTGTCCCTGAGAGCACATCCGCGACAACAGGGTGAAAGCACTTTACTCTTTAACGGGACCATCCAGCTTGCACCTTTTCAAGAAGCTTTTAGAGGTCTAAACTGAGGAATAACTAAAAGTGGGTCTATAGATCCTTTCCTACTTCCTTAACACTCTATCGAACCTGATCGCCAGCTAGTCGCCATCTCTTCCATCATATCTTCGACGCAGTAGTTAACCAGTTCCCAATTACTTTGACCGCAGCGGTGGCCCTGACAGCACATTCTCGACAACAGGGTGAAAGCCTTCACTCTTTAGCGGGACCATTCGGCTCGCACCTTTTCAAGGGGCTTCTAGAGTTCTTAACTGAGGAATAACTAAAAGTGGGTCTATAGATCCTTCATTACTTCCTCAACACTCTATCGAACCTGATTGCCAGCTAGTCGCCATCTCTTCCATCATATCTTCGACGCAGTAGTTTACCAGTTCCCAATTTCTTCAACCGCAGAGGTGGCCTTGACAGCACCTCCGCGACAACACTCCTTTCACTTTTTAGCGGGACCATACAGCTCGCACCTTTTTAAGGAGCTTCTAGAGGTCTAAACTGAGAAATAAGTAAAGGTGGGTGTATAGATCTTTCCCTACTTCCTCAACACTCTATCGAACCTGATCGCCAGCTAGTCGCCATCTCTTCCATCATATCTTCGACGCAGTAGGTAACCACTTTCCAATTACTTTGACCGAAGCGGTTGCGCTGGCAGCACATCCGCGACAACAGGGTGAAAGCCTTCACTCTTTAGCGTGACTATCCTGCTCGCACCTTTTCAAGGAGCTTCTAGAGGTCTAAACTAAGGAATAACTAAAAGTGGGTCTATAGATCTTTCCCTACTTTCTCAAACGTCTATCGAACCTGATCGCTAGCTAGTCGCCATGTCTTCCATCATATCTTCAAAGCAGTAGTTTACCAGTTCCTAATTTCTTTTACCGCTGCGGTGACCCTGACAGCACATCCGCGAATACAGGTTGAAAGCACTTTACTCTTTAACGGGACCATCCAGCTTGCACCTTTTCAAGGAGCTTCTAGAGGTCTAAACTGAGGAATAACTAAAAGTGGGTCTATAGATCCTTCCCTACTTCCTCAACACTCTATCGAACATGATCGCCAGCTAGTCGCCATCTCTTCCATCATATCTTCGACGCAGTAGTTTACCAGTTCCCAATTTCTTCAACCGCAGCGGTGGCCCTGACAGCACATCCTTGACAACAGGGTGAAAGCCTTCACTCTTTAGCGGCACCACCCAGCTCGCACCTTTTTCAATGAGCTTCTAGAGTTCTTAACTGAGGAATAACTAAAAGTGGATCTATAGATCCTTTCCTACTTCCTCAACACTCTATCGAACCTGATCGCCAGCTAGTCGCTATCTCTTCAATCATATCTTCGACGCAGTAGTTTACTAGTTCCCAATTACTTTGACCGCAGCGGTTGCACTGGCAGCACATCCGCGACAACAGGGTGAAAGCCTTCACTCTTGAGCGTGACCATCCTGCTCGCACCTTTTCAAGGAGCTTCTAGAGGTCTAAACTGAGGAATAACTAAAAGTGGGTCTCTAGATCTTTCCCTATTTTCTCAAACCTCTATCGAACCTGATCGCTAGCTAGTCGCCCTGTCTTCCATCATATCTTCGACGCAGTAGTTTACCAGTTCCTAATTTCTCTGACCGCTGCGGTGTCCCTGACAGCACCTCCGCGACAACAGGGTGAAAGCACTTTACACTTTAACTGGACCATCTAGTTCGCACCTTTTCAAGGAGCTTCTAGAGGTCTAAACTGAGGAATAACTAAAGGTGGGTCTATACATCTTTCCCTACTTCCTCAACACTCTATCGAACCTGATCACTAGCTTGTCGCCATCTCTTCCATCATATCTTCGACGCAGTATTTTACCAGTTCCCAATTTCTTCAACCGCAGCGGTGGCCCTGACAGCACATCCGCAACAACAGGGTGAAAGCCTTCACTCTTTAGCGGGACCATCCAGCTCGCACTTTTTCAAGGAGCTTCTAGAGGTCTAAACTAAGGAATAACTAAAGGTGTGTCTAAAGATCTTTTCCTACTTTCTCAACACTCTCTCGAACCTGATCGCTAGCTAGTCGCCATCTCTTTCAAGATATCTTCGACGCAGTAGTTTTTCCAGTTCCCAATTACTTTGACCGCAGCGGTTGCGCTGGCAGCACATCCGCGACAACAGGGTGATAGCCTTCACTCTTTAGCGTGACCATCCTGCTCGCACCTTTTTAAGGAGCTTCTAGAGTTCTAAACTAAGGAATAACTAAAAGTGGCTCTATAGATCTTTTCCTACTTTCTCAAACCTCTATCGAACCTGATCGCTAGCTAGTCGCCATGTCTTCCATCATATCTTCGACGCAGTAGTTTACCAGTTCCTAATTTCTTTGACCGCAGCGGTGTCCCTGACAGCACATTCGCGACAACAGGGTGAAAGCCTTCACTCTTTAGCGGGACCATCCAGCTTGCACCTTTTCAAGGAGCTTCTAGAGGTCTAAACTAAGGAATATCTAAAGGTGGGTCTATAGATCTTTCCCTACTTCCTCAACACTCTATCGAACCTGATCGCCAGCTAGTCGCCATCTCTTCCATCATATCTTTGACGCAGTACTTTATCAGTTTCTAATTTCTTCAACCGCAGCGGTGGCCCTGACAGCACATTCTCGACAACAGGGTGAAAGCCTTCACTCTTTAGCGGGACCATTCGGCTCGCACCTTTTCAAGGAGCTTCTAGAGTTCTTAACTGAGAAATAACTAAAAGTGGGTCTATAGATCCTTCATTACTTCCTCAACACTCTATCGAACCTGATTGCCAGCTAGTCGCCATCTCTTCCATCATATCTTTCACGCAGTAGTTTACTAGGTCCCTTGCATTACTATCTCTTTACATAATTCATGGTAAACTGTGGTGATATCCTCACTGTACCTGAAGACCACGCAGTTTTACGCTCTGCTCCGAGCTAACCAGTTTAACCAGTCCGATAAACGTTTTACTCTCGGCTCCCTACCGAGAGAGAAAGCCTAACCCTGATGGTGATGTAACAGGCGAGGTTCAGACAACCTTCTTCACTCATTTGCGTGAACGACTAGGGACAGAATGAATCCAACAGGCTTGATTAGCCCGGCAGGTTTTTATTTTTAGATGGGGGAGGGGGGACTGAGGTCTTAGGCCAATTTTTCATCCGCCTCTAGGGGCTCCCACGCCATACGTGTCTGCTTTGGGCTAGTCGACTACCAAGTTGGCGAGGGGTCATTCTGTTTCCAAGGCCTCCTAGAATAAGAGGATCTACGTCTTTCTATTTTTATTTGGGGGAAGTGGCCGGGGTAAGTGCGGTATGATAATGATAGGTGATCACCAACCCTACTCGTTAGTGGACCCACTTATCTCTACTTCGGGGGCGATGGGGAATATCGCGCAACTCATAGCCTATGTTCCCTAAATGTTGGCACACCACCTTCACGTGGTGCCCCTGTTTTTTAACTGAGCGTGTGCCCAACGTCCGAACACCAGGCGGGATATCCTGGTTTGGGTATCTAAGGGTACCCACCAACCTTTTGGGGCAGTTGTGTGTTTGGACACCAGCACACTTCTGGCCCATATGGTTGTCTTTGCTGTGGCCCTGCAGTTAGTGAATGGCATCACAAGGGCTAGGTGACCTCACACCAACATAAAAGGTGGGTGAGGGGAACCCCATGAGGCGGTTTGATGACCAAACACTGGCATCACTCCGGCATCCCCAAATAACCTTGTGGGGCGACTGTGTGTCTGAACCCCAGCGCACTTTCGGCCCACTTGGTCCTAGTCAGTATGTGTACTCTGTACGAGTCGACGGATGTACCCACTGGGGGGCATCGTCCGCAGGACCGTGCCACGGAGGTAGGTTTGGTTGCCTGGGTCGTTGTTTTGCTTTCGGGAGGTCTTTGCACCGCAGTCCAGTAAAACTCCGTTATGCGGCTCCGCTGTTTTTGAAACAACAGTGGGAGTCGGGGGGCGGGCTACCCTGTCTGGACTGTATGGGCGCTCTCCGGACTCACGATGGCGATTTGGTACATGCCCTCGGCTCCAGAGACACCACTTATAAAAATCAAAATCATATGGGTAAACTTTCCAAAAACTCATCCCAGAGACCGCCGGCCTCTGGTCACCGTGAAAAAAGCAGAGATCTTCGTCGCTTGGATCCTTTTGGATCAGAAGTAGACGAAGAACTGGATTATGACCGCTTTATAGTACTCAAATCCAGCAACGAACGTTGTCCTCTTAACAAAGCTGACATCTTTGATGTCTTTGACGACTTCGTAAACAAGTGTGGCGAACCTGCTCAAATGTGGCCGCGCAATGATGGCGCATTGATTGTCGAGGCCAAGTCTAATGAGCAGCAAAAGAGAATTCAATCTCTTGAAAAGTTAGCCTCAGTGAGTGTATCATCCGCGTCTCACCCGACATTTAATACCTCCAAAGGTGTTATTCGATCGGGTGAACTCATTGAGTATGATATTGACAGGTTGGTGACAAAACTTGCCAATCAGAAAGTAACAAGTGCACATCGCATTTCTAGGTTTGTGAATGGCGCTAGGGTCCCTACCGCCACCATAATCCTAACTTTCAACAGATTGGAACCGCCCAAGTACGTCAAGGCTGGCTACCTTAACATCCCAGTCAAGCCTTACGTCGAAAACCCCCGGCGGTGCTTCCATTGCCAACGCTTTGGCCATGTAAGCAAGTTTTGTAAAAGTGAAAGGATTTGTGTAAACTGCTCAGCAGAATTTCACGGAACACCCTGTTCCAAACAGCCGTGCTGCCCCAATTGTGGCGGAGACCACTCTGCCACATCACAGCAATGCACCTTCTTCCTCTACGAGAGAGAGGTCATTGCTGTTCGAAATAAAAACAGGGTGAGCTATAAAGAGGCTAGACGAAGAGTTAGAGAGACTTACGTTCAGCCTGGCGTGAGCTTCGCGGATGCTCTGCGCACCGCCACGCCAAAGAAGGGGAGAAGCCAGAGACCATCTACAGGCTCTCCTGAACAAACAAGAAGTCCTCCACAACCAAAACTCAGGTCTCCGCGCAGAGATGTACCTCAACAGGTAAGGGGTTCTCCTAACCCTAAACCCGCATCTCCACGCACACCTGAAAAGGTTAAGAGCCCCCCTCGACCGAAACCACGATCAATCGGTAGAGAAAACTCTTCACCAAAATCTAGCCTAGCTTCTGATGGCACAAAGAAGAGGAACCTTCCATCCTCTCCCGATTCACCAACAGTGGCAAAACACTTTGCCACCGCTCCACAAGACGTGGATGTGAATCGGATTGGGCCGCAGGTGGTGTCTATTCCAGCTCTGGACATCCATCCTGCCCCAAAAGAACAGAGAACTACAGCCCCAAAGCGAGTAGTCAGCAACCCACCCCTTGCTGATACTGCTTTGGAACTCCTTCGAGCCCTAAGTGAGAAGGAATCAACCTGTACCCCATCACAGGAAACAGCTGTAGTAGAGGCTGCCCCCTTATCCAAGGAGGAGCCGAACCAACCATCAGATTCCAAGAATCCTTCGCCAGCCGAACAATCGCTGCCACCATCACCAGCCAAGTCGATGTCATCAGCTCACGAAATGACTGATGGAGATGCTCCCACATCTGCTTCTCCAGTCAAGACAGTCATTTCGTATAGCCAGCTAACAAAATTGCCACGTCTAAAAGAAAAGCCGAGAGCTAAATTAACGCTCCCGATGCCTCCAGAGTCATACCCCAAACCGGTAATTGGTATGACCAAAACTACCCCTACGGGTAGTATAAAACCAAAACCTCCTACCCCTAAGGGTAGGATGATTGTCTTAAAGAGGTAAGGATGTATCCAATAATTCATTGGAACATCCAAGGTCTCTTCCCCAAGTGGGAAGAACTCAAGCTCCTGTTTAAAGACTACAATCCTGATTGTATAGCTTTACAGGAAACTTGCTTGGGTACTCGTAGTGTACCCAATATTCCTGGTTTTGTGGGATACTATAAGAACCCTATAGAACCAATCCATGGTTCTGCTGTGCTCATCAACAGCAGGGTTCCCCACAACCAGATCGACCTTGCGACAGACCTGCAGGCGGTCGCTGTCCGCCTGTTCTCCCATCGCCACTATACGGTCTGCTCGCTTTACCTCCCTCCTAGTGAGGAAAAAGACACAGCCTCTCTAGCTAGAAAACTAGTAGAGGTAATTAAACAGCTCCCTCCCCCCTTTCTATTGATTGGGGATTTTAATGCTCGACACCCCCTTTGGGGGGACCATGATAAGAACCCTAGGGGAAACATGATTGAGAAATTTCTGGGCGAAAATGATGTCTGCCTTCTAAACGATGGCAGTCATACATCATTTCACATCCAGACGAGCAGCTCTACATGCGTGGACTTGTCCCTCTGTTCACCAAGCTGTAGAGCTGATTTTGACTGGGCAGTGGATCCTGACTTGCGAGGCTGCGATCACTTCCCCATTATTATAGCGCCATGTACAGGTGGCCCCCCCTCCACCACCTAGTAAAAAATGGAATGCAAAAAAAGCAAACTGGCCTAAATTCAGGCACCTCTCGAGCCATGACGGGTCCTTCCCTCATGAAGATATTGACGTGGCTATCGATGACCTCCTAGTCCACGTCAATAAAGCGGCTAACTCCTCCATCCCGCTCTCCGGCTCAGCCGCTCGCGGACCACAAGTTCCCTGGTGGTCGGCTCAATGCTCGAGAGCCGTGACTGAATGTAAAATGGCTTGCCGACGTTACCATCGCTCCCCTACGATGGTAAATAAAATTGCTCGTAACAGAGCAAGGGCAGCACGGCGACGCATCCTTCGACAGGCTCGAAAGACCTCGTTGAAAGGTTACATCGCGTCCATAAGTTGGCAAACGCCTATAGACAAAGTGTGGAAAAGGGTCAAAAAGCTATTGGGCAAATCCAATGGCTTTACAGCTCCCAACATTGTCCAAGCTGGAGAATTGTTGGGGGACTTGTCCCATATTTCCAATGTCTTGGCCAGATCATTTGCTAGCATCTCAAGCCCAGATAATTATGAGATGCAATTCCAGTGCTTTAGGCTCCAACAGGAGCAGCAACCGCTCAACTTTGTGGAGCCTAACATGGATAACGAGTCTTACAACCGACTCTTCTCTATCCATGAGCTCCATAATGCACTGAAGCACTGTAGATCCACTGCCCCCGGATCGGATGGCATTTCCTATGATATGATTAGGAATATGCATCCATCCCTTCTCTCTCATTTACTGGACATTTACAACTGGATTTGGATCAAGGGCCGCTTCCCTTCCATGTGGAGAGAGGCCATAGTCCTTCCATTCCGCAAACCAGGAAAGGACGGGACGGAGCCCACCCATTACCGCCCCATTGCTCTTACCAGTTGTCCATGTAAAGTGTTTGAGAGAATGGTCAATTTCAGACTCGTCTGGTTTTTGGAGACTCAAAATCTCATATCTCCTTCTCAATCAGGGTTCAGGAAAAAGCAGAGTACGACAGACCTGCTTGTCCGAATGGAGTCACTCGTAAGAGATGCTTTTTCAAAGAAGCAGCACGCCATCGCTGTCTTCTTTGATATTGAGAAAGCATACGATACCACCTGGAGGCGTGGTATCCTTAAACAACTCCATGATTGGGGCCTGCGGGGTTACCTCCCCAGGTTTGTCGAGCAATTTCTGATGCGACGCACACTACGCGTAAGGGTTGGAGGCACCTTATCAGAGCCCGTGGACCAAGTTGAGGGTGTGCCACAGGGAAGTGTCCTCAGTGTCACCTGCTTCTCTGTGGCCATTAATAGCATTGTTAGAAATCTCCCTCCCGAGATTTCGTCGACGCTATATGTGGATGATCTGGCGCTCATTTGTTCTTCGCCCAGACTCCCATTTATCGTCCGTAAGCTACAGCGAGCTATAAGCACTGTAGCTGAAAATGCTTCCTCCAAGGGTTTCCGCTTTTCCGCAGTAAAGACCAAGGCTGTTCACTTTTATGGGCATAAGTTAGTGACATGGGACCCCCCCCATTTGTCGCTATATGGTGTGCCTATAGATTTTGAGCCCCACTTCAAATATCTGGGGGTCATATTTGATTCAAGGCTTTCTTTCCGGCACCATGTGGACGCCTTGAAAAGGTCTTGTTTAAAGAGAATGGACATAATGAAACTGTTGTCTCACACTTCTTGGGGAAGTGATCGACGTACTCTGTGGCTCCTGTATCTAGCATTGGTCCAATCAAAGCTAGACTATGGATCACAGGTGTACTCCTCTGCCTCGCCATCCATTCTCGAAAAACTAAACACTGTGCGTAACCAGGGTGTGCGCCTGGCTTCTGGAGCCTTTAAGTCCTCCCCAGTGTGGAGCCTCTACGCAGAGAACGGGGTTCTCCCCCTTCCCTATCACAGGCTCAAGTCTAATTTGAACTACCTCCTTAGACTTGAGCAACTACCGCAGACGCCAGTGTATGAGTGCATGTTAAATACACGGACAGTGGCCTCATACGATAGATCTCCATCTCTGGCTCGCCCCTTTGCTCTGCGTATGGCCGAGCACACTGCGCAACTAAGGGAGTTCTCAGTGATTCCCTTTACCATGCCAAAGACCCCCCCGTGGCTCATACCACCTGTAGTGGTATGTAGGGAACTGGCTGATAGGCCCAAGGATCACCACCTGCCTGTAGTATTGAGAGCCATGTATGGCGACCAATCCTCTCAACACCGGCATAGCACTTTTGTGTTCACCGATGGGTCCAAGTCACCGGACAGAGTTGGAGCAGCTGCTGTCTTTCCATCTGAGATAGCATTGGTCCGCCTGCCAAACGCAGCTTCCGTATTCACAGCGGAACTCGTTGCTATGATGGCGGCACTAACTATCATAGCTGGCAGGCCATCTGGTTCTCATACTATCTTTACAGACTCCCTTAGTTCGCTTCAAATGTTGGGTGATGTTGGTTCGAGCCATCCGTTGGTTTCCAAGATCCAGCGGTGGCTCCTACGACTATCGCCCATCCACGAGATATCCTTCTGCTGGGTGCCTAGTCACGTGGGCATCCCAGGCAATGAGAGGGCAGATGCTGCAGCCAAAGAAGCAGCATCACTGGGGACAGCTCCAGTGGCCCCAGTCCCACTCTGCGATGCCTATCCTCTGACCAATGAATACGTGGTCGGCCTATGGCAGAAGAGGTGGAGTGAGCTCCCTCCCACCAAGCTCCACTCCATAAAACCCTCCGTTCACCCATGGCCACGTACAACTAGACATCGTAAAATGGAGGTTGCGCTTGTCCGTCTGAGGATAGGCCATTGCCGGCTCACCCATGAGCATTTAATGAGTGGGCTGCCCCCACCCATGTGCATTCTGTGTGGGGTACAAATATCTGTCCTCCATATATTTGTAGAATGCCCATTACTAAGGAATCTCAGAAGGACGACTTTTCCCTTCATTACCAGAGAGATGGCCCCCCAGCAGGCTCTGCGGGGCATCTTTTCCGAGACCCATTGCTTCTTTGACGTGACTAGGATACTAACCTTCCTAAAAGAAAGCAATCTTTTAAACAAAATTTAAAATAGTTTTATATATTTATTGTTGATCTATTTATAGTTTATGTTTTTACATTTTGTTGAATTTTTTAATAGTCTATTTTTTGTTAAAAGATTTTAACTCAACTGACTCAATATTGCCTATTATACTAATTTTGGTCCCAAGGACATTTCTGCTTTTTTATGTATTTTAATATGGCAATATTTTAAAAATAATAATTTTAAATTCACCGCCCATAAGTGAATTTGGCTGCGAGATAGCCCATCTGGGCTACGCAGCTTTTAAATCTTTTATGCACTATTCATTCATTTTATCTCTACTTCTCTTTATTACATACCCGCCTACCCCCTTCTATACTTGCTCTTCTATCCACAGAGGTTCTGGCTACTCAGCGCACTTTCCTCCTTTTATGGGTCCTTACTCAAGAGTCAATACCTGCAGCAAGGGCCAAACCTTGCTGGCTAAGACAAGTATTAGGGACGAGTGGGGGGTGTTGGGTCGTCGACTTTGCTCACCTGCTCTCAGTACACATATAAACTGGCTTCGTCGACACAATTCTTTATGGTTAAAGCTTGAGGAAAATTTTACCTAAATGGCGGTCCGGGTTAAAACGGCTGATCTTAGCTCGTACCTATGGGTCGAGTATGTGTAACTGATTACCTTCAGGAATTTTCTAATACTATGGAAACATTTCTCTTAATTGCTCAAGTAATTGGGAGGTCATAGTATCCACATTCCATGCATTTTCTTATATTTTTTTTTGTCTAATTATGGCTAAAACTGAAGTTCACGAAGAGCTGCTTCTAAGCGCGGCCTCACCCTCCCAAAGGTGTCGGGGGTGACAAGGTAACACGAAATACAACCTAGACCAGTGGAGGGGCTCCCCTCCATTCAACAAGGGGGCTTCCATTTGCTTTAGCGGGGGACCTCGCAACCCTCTTCTACCGGAGACGGGGTTTACTCCTCTCTTAAACCTACGGGTGAGGTAGCTTCCCTCCCACCCCCTTCTTTGGAGTCGCCCAGGAACGAGCCACCTCTGCATCTGCGGCGTCCCCCTTTCATTTGACTGGAGACTGCTAAGAAAACAGGCAGGGATCCCAGAATCGACAGCTTCCGGTGGGAGCGACTCGATAGAACTAACCCCCTATAGGGACAAAGCATAGCGGAGGCATTCGGGCAGTGCCCCTTGTGGTTCTGCAGTCCTGTATATTGAGTTTGAGGGGGTCGGCATGTTTACCTCCTCTCTACCCCAATGGAGGTCAGCCTACCGACTCAAGACAAGACTGAAATGCCCGTGATAGCTCATAGGAGATGACCACATGGAGGCTCTCCTGAGCTGGACATGGTGCCGGCTGTGCCTCAGCCCCAGATGGCAGGATCTTCCATGAGAGGGAACCTGAGCTCGGTGATTAACACCGAACCTGAGTCTGCACCTGTGCAATCTTACCCTCAGGCAGCTCCGGCACCCGAGTACTCACAAGGAGAGGGGGGGACCTTCTCCACTGAATGGTTTCCCCTTTACAGTCAAGCCCTTCTTCATCTCAGAGAAGGATCTTGCTGAGGCAGCTCAGTGGGGCCTTCAGGCGCTAAGTTCGACTTTGTTATTTGCTTAATTTATTCAACAGGGTTTTGTTGGAAGGTTTCCAAAATTCGGTGGAATGGAGGCCCTGTAATGACATAAAATGCCTGAATGGTAAAGTAAGCGACTAGTATTCTATACTGAATTGACATAGATTTTTCGGAAATTTTACACGTGTAAACGATTTTCTCGACGATGAATCTCACAAAGGCTCATCACCCAAAACTCCTTGAATCGAAATAAATTTAATAAATGACATTTTTAACACTTTTGACTTGTTTGAATGGCTTAAAATTCCAGGTAGTCTCAAAGGAGACCCACCTACGAGCACTTTTTGAGTGTCTACAGGTGATCAGAATCCGTATTTGTCCCGCCATATATACTTTTGATTCTTCTAAGATAACCTTTCTGGACAAACACGTTAATAAAGATAGCATCTGCCCTACCTACGAGAAAATTAAAGCCATTAAAAAATTAGCAGAGCAGTGTACTTTCATGCTATTACCGGAATTCGTAGGCATAGTAATTTAGTAAACTTTAATGCCGTTTTATCACAGTGCACATCTTTGAGACTCTATAAACCTGTTTTTCATAAGGGTTACCGGTAAAATGAATTGTCCCTGTAACTTTGATGCTTTCACTATCCATATACGGTTAGTCCAAGTTGACTCTTCCTTTAAACTTCCACTCGTGATTGATGATGGCATAGCTGATGCATTTTAACAAAGGCAAGAAGGTGTGTGGGGTCTCATCGCATTTCTATTCAAAATTTTGAACCACCCTCGATACATTAGAGCAATTTCAGGAAAAAACGTAACATTGCATTTCTCTCGATAAAACATTTCCTCCAACAGTTGAAAGGGCCGACTTTTACCATTTTTACAGACCACCGACGCTTTCATCCAGGATAGCGGCAAATTCTGATCGCTATTTCCTAGTCGAATCTTGCCAACTGGATTAGATCTCACAATTCTCCAACACTATACTTCACGTTAAAGGGCAGGGAAACGTCGTTGTCGATACTCTATCTCTCTTAGTTATCGTCGAAATTTATTTATCTTCCAAAAAATGTGACTTACCATGCAATACGTGACGCACATAGTGATAAGTCCCTCATGCATTGCTACTTGAGCGGCCCGGATCACTCAAATTTGAGGTCATATTTGATGCTGGGATTTCCCAAATTTCCACAGAAAAGCGACGGCCGTATATTCTTATATCCTCGATAGAGGGTATTTTTTCTGCCCTGAAGCCCCTTTCTCAATCATGTTTGATCTGTCCGCAGATAAATCGAGATGCCCCTAACTGGGTACCCACCTTTTTATAATGCCAGGAACACTAGACATAATAAAACGACCGCATGGCATTTCGAGAGTAACGGGCAAATCGAACGTCCCCATTTTCATTCTCTACATCAGCAATTCATGTAAGGAAGCTCTGAACGCGTCTCCGCCAGATATAGTCTATGACATTAGAGTGTGAATGCTCAGCGATTTGATCGAGAACACTTGGTACCTAAGCTCCCAAATTCGTCGCCATCTTTCGACGTACCATGGCGTAAATAAGGCCGACGCCAGCTTCACACAAAGAGAAAATATAGTTTATATCCCAAAAGATCTTTACCCATCTCTTCCCGTTTTGGTGCGGACCAACGGCGAAGAGCCATTGAAATACCTATAGTCCGGACCTTTCCAAGTCATTAGACGTACTTCTAAATTTTACGTCATTTTGACGTAGGGAAAAGAGGACATGACCGCTATTAATCTCATTAAACTAACTCACCTCGAGTCGAAGGTTTTCTAAGGAATGAAAAAGAATCCGAGTTTCTTCTCAAACCTAAATTCCTTGTTTTCCCTCTGGAATTCTAGTGGTGGTGGTTGTGATGGTGGGACACATGTGAGGGTGCTAGTCTCTTATAGCCCACAGCCTTGCGCACAAGCCCATTTGCAGCTACAGAGCAGGAAAACCTTTTGTCTTTTCTCAAGTCCGGCGAAGAAGCATTTTCACGGTCATTCAATATTTTATCTGCGCCCTGAGCTTGGTTTAATCTTTAGCTGTCTAATCCGGTTTGTGGTGGACGCACCGAAACAAAAATGGGATTACCCTAATCTCTTTGTTTCCTCAGACCTCAGAATTCTATTAGAACAAAAACTGCCAAGCAGGGCGATGCGTCAAGTTACTAAAGTGGGAAAAAAGTCGCTCATTTGCTAATGGTTAGGAAGAGACAATGCGTTAAACCTTCGCAAGAAGATAAACTCCATTCTTGTCAAGTTTCTCCAAGGTCTTTCTGGCTACTTTGCATCCAGAAATAACGGATTATCCTCTCTCTCTCTTTCTCTATCTCTCTCTTTCTCTCACTCACTCTCTCCCACATGCACACGCATGGGCGTCTGCAGAAAAAATGCAGGGGGATGGGGGGTGAAATATGAAGATGTGTGGTGTCGTAAGTATTGGCTGTGTTCATGGCCGTCCGCGGGGGTCAAAGATGAGCATTTGCCCTCCTAGAATTTATGGAAAATATAAGAAATCGCGTAGAAAATACAAAATGAATAAAATACCATGGACATTGTTCAACTGTTTATTCAGTTTTCCGATATTCAAGTATTATTATTACTACTACGTGAACGGGAAATGGAGTCGTCGGGGATATCTTCCAAACTTGTCAATGACCCTGTTCATTATCTCTGTGTTCTGGCTGTTCACTTTTTCACGGTGGACACTGATCACACAGAGGCCGGACAAACGTTGATCGGTCATTGTTGACCTTAACCAGGTCTTCACCCTGCGCATTGTGCTAAAAGACCTCTCCACTGTACATGTTGTTGCAGGCAGAGTCAGTGCGATGAGGATAGCCTTGCGCACAACAGGGAGCAGAGTGGTCTCCTTCAACAGCCAAATCATACTCAGAGAGAGAGAGTTGTCATCCAGTGGACTCTTATGTTTCTGCGCGTCATACCACGCTAGTGCTTCCTCAATAAGATTCTCAATTTCTTATATTTCTTTGATAGATGAAACGATGTTCTTAAATTCACCTCTTTCTATTTTCTTCATTTCTCTTGGATGCAATGCCAAAATATGAAAATATGATGTGTTACTATCACCAAAGCGACTTTCTAGAGACTGAATCAAGGAATCCATGTACGGGATATATATGGTGCAGCGATGGTACTTCTCAATGGAGCCTCCTACATTCGGCTGGTACATCGTCGAGGCATATTCAATTCTATGCCAAGTTCTCCTGACAATATTTTCACCTCAGGGATGACATCTTCTGAAAACATACGATCCGCTTAATCCCGGTGATCTCGGAAAGCCTTCCTTAACAAGTCAATGTGATCTCAGACTCCCATCATGTCCATCTCGACTGCCTGTAGCTGTTGGGTCACTAGCTCCAACATCGCTGAGTATTTCGCTATAATCTTTAGACAGATGAGGAACACTGTGGTACCTACTGCACAGCTCAGCTGATGTGCCGTCTGACGGGTACTCTGTGACTTATGTTGGCTTACCTCCAGTTGCTCCAGTTTTGCATAGATATCCCAAAGGTTCTCTGAGCAGACCTGGATGCTTTTGTACTTTGCGATCCATCTAGTGTCACACAACAAAGGTAGATTTCGAACCAGCCTTCTGCGCTTGAGACTATCACGAAAAAAAAATGATGATAGATTTCACAGTTCCAGTTGTATTCCGAATATCTGCGACAGAATTCAGATCATGAACCACCAAATTAAGTCGATGTGAAGAGCAGTGCACGAAAACGGCTTTGGGATAAATGTTCCTGATACGGGCCTGTACACCACTGTCTTTACCTGCTATGGTTGAGCATCTATCGTAGCCTTGACCATGAAGCTTGTTGAGGTCAAGGTCAATTTTTTTTGCTTGGTTGATGATAGTATCTGCAATTGTTGCAGCGTCCATTATCTCCAGTGGAACAAATCGAAGGAATTCTTCGCGTATGATGGCTGAATCATTCTGTTTCTCCTGCAGCGCAACAAATCGTACGCCAAGGGACAGTTGTTCGGTGTCTGATATGTCAGTAGTTTCATTAGAAATTATCGAGAATCCATTTGATTTATTTACAGCCTTCACAATATCTTCTCTTATCACTTCTTCGGAGAGAAGTATCAGCTCGTTCTCTATACAAACTGATGTATACCTTGCATTTTTACTCGCGCTCTCCATGTGATCCTTAAAGACTGTATTTCCTGCTTCTATCCTAAATCATAGTAGGTCACAGAGGTTTCTCGATGTACTTTCCTTTCTCCTCAAAGCAATGTCATGATTGCAGCAGAACAGAATACTTGATAGGATAGGGAACAATTCTCACGGTGTTGAGTGACTGCTTGGTCGACTGCTCGCTTCATCTGGCTTACGATGGTCAACTCTGAGTTTTTCACAGTGGTGAGGAAATTGTTGGCATCTTGTAGTGCGCCTTTGTGCCAGGAGGAAAGCATGTGCTTCCTCGCGTGCTCATTGAAGTCTTTGTATTTGACCAAAGGAGTCACGATGAAAGCACCCATTAGACTTAGGTGCACTGGTTGAGGGAACAGCACACAGTATTTGCACAGAGCACCTTTTAAGTGACTTGAGTAAGACAACCATGGAAAATATTGGTTTATCCACGGGTGACGGAAACAACGGGAGGCTTGTGAATCTTTCTGATATTTGTAATCTGTTGATGAGGGGACATATGTGTTCATCAGGAGATCATATCTTCTGTTATTGGTCAAATGTTCTTCGGTGTTGACATATAATCCGATATCCAGAGGATGAGGCAAGTCATTGGCCACTGTAGCAAGTGGTTTTTTGGGTGGCATCTGATTGGTTGCTGTGAGTAACTGCTCATCATATCCTCCTCTACGCTGCTCTGCTGGTTCAGCATGCGTCTCGGATGTGCCTGGGGGATCTTGATTGTCGTCCGAGTAATCGGATTTGCGTGTTTTGAAGAACCTCCCGATACCCATTTCACAATCCTAAAACAAAAAAGAAATATATAATATTATATATTAAATTATCCATAGAAAAATTATTTTTAAGTATCTTAGATGTCTTATCATTAGGATATCCAAACATACAGTAACTATTACATGTAAAAACAAAACTACAGTACTATTAATTTAATAGTATTAATAGTATAATAATTTAATAGTTAATAATTGATACTTACTAATTTAATAGTATTAAATGTAAAAATAAAAAAAACGGAATGAACAACTACTCTCAAAAGCTAGCCACCTATCTTTCCCACATATTCCTATATTTCCTTTATTTCACTTCTCCATGAATTCCAAGGAGGGGGGGAAATGCCCCTCATGCCCCCCTTCCCCTGCTGACGCCAATGCACACACGCATACACACACACATACCCTAGCCGACTCGATCTCGTTGATTAGTGCAAATCTCACTAACATAGCAAACTCTCCTACGCGACAAAAACCTTTCTCGCTACAAATCCCTCAAGTATTCCTTAGTAGAACAGTGGCGGGAGTAAAATGTCAAAATATATCTAATTGAACCACATAGTTATTTTCATACAAAACCACTTCATCATTGAAAATAGGCCAAATTATTTACTAAATTTATCAGTACCCTCCGTTAATCACTGTCTACTAAGTTATTCGTACAACAGGTTGCTGTAATTAGTTGTACTCATCGATAACTTTGTGTGTCCTGAATTGCAAGTTTCGTTAACTTATTTAACTGTATGAACTCTCGCGTAATTAATCGATACCATTTACATACTTTATAGAAGTAATACAATGCCAGAATACAATATTTATGACTATTGTAATCTTTTCACGCCTGAAATTTTTCCGCGAGTGTGCATTTGTTTCTGTTTTTCCTTTGTTCTTTATCTCGTTCATTCTGACTCAAGTCCACATAGTCATGGCAACGGGTAGAAAGAACTCATTGAAAACATACAAACACACACACATTCACTATTCGGCTTGGCGCTTCGATGACTTCAAGCTTGCCAAATTAATGTCCTACTGGGAATGGGTCATTATTTCTATTGAGTACACTAATAAGAGTTTAATAGCACTATAATCAAATGTATAATTATTCAATATATTTTTCTCTAAATCTTGTTTTTCCCCTTTTCTAGAACCCTTCACCCCTCAATCCCTCACTTCTGTTTTGACCTTTTTATTTCCATACAAGATGGTTTCTTACGCCAATACTGCCGCCATGCGACAATAACTTCAATTCCCTAGTTACCTAAGTGCTACTTTTACTTGTTTTCCGTTCGGTAAAGTGTTTATTTCATTAGTGACGTCCTAACACAAAGATGAAAACGAGTTGCATTACAATGTTCCCGATATTCTTATGAAAACGTTATTGGCGATTTTATTTTTTTAATTTGATTTGGAGTGAGGGAAAGGGGGCTAAGCGGAGACTACTTACAGAGAAGATTCAGAAATAAATAAACCCCCAAAGGATCACTTGAAAATCCTATCAACTTGGTGATGGGGAGATGTTCAAAGGTCCTAAAACACATTTACTCTTTTGTCTACGGTCTACCCTAGGATCTGGGTTAGGTTCTCTTGTAGACCGTATACCTCAAAAGTGAATTCAATAATAAAATCAAAGTTTAATATCAATGTTAGGTAAGATATGGTTAATTTAAATACATAGTCGTTTCCTCCCGCTTCCCCAACGATCTTTGGAGGGGAGTTCATTAGGAAAAATGTATAGCGGAAGATGTTCGAACGGTTATCTTTTGATATTGTCAGTTCTATTTTCTTGTGACGATGTCTTAATGTTTATTTTGCCATTTTTCTCGGCGGTTTGGTCGAGTTAGATTTACTCTTTATTGGAGTGGTCCATGTTTGGTTTCATTGTGTTTGGTCCAGATCTGTTGATTTGTTTTTTGTGCGGCAAAGAAGGGCAGTTCCGGTTAGTTGCTCCTGTAAGATGTTTGCCCTTTTACCTCTGCCATATTGAAGAGAGAAAGCTGCTTCTTGGTCGTTTTCTATTTTGTTAATGTAGCTCGGGAATCTTGCGTAGTTTTTGCCTTCTTTGTTGGTTTCGAGGATTGATGGTATTTCCTTTCCTCGAATGTAATACATTTTCTTTCATATTCTTTATTTATCGAATGAATTCCGCAAATTTTGGTGTAGTCATGTCTGCACCCCTCTCGCCGGCGATTGACGGTGTTCAGATATACGCATTTGTTCTATATTATTTGCATTGCTCTCTTTTACAATTCACGTAGAGTCTATGGCTAAATATATCAGCGTTGCTCACTGCTCCCACTAATAACCATGTACAATTTTCAATTATTTGATACACATTTTTTTTCGCGCTTTAAAACAGTTTTTATTTAAACGATAAGCTTCAGAAAGTTGGAATAAATTTACTTAACATAGTGAGTGTATTTACAGAAGGTGCATCTTCGATGATAGGTAAGCATGTGAGATTCATTGGACATTTTTAAAAAAATCTTTCAGAACAAAATGCCATTTTTTTTCTATTGCTCTTTGCGTCAGCAAGATATGTGCCAAATCTATCATTTTAACTAAGTAGGAATTAGTTATTTATAAATGTTATGAACTACATAAGAGCAAAGGCAATGCAACATAAACAATTCAGGAAAATGCTCAGTTTGGATGCTGAGGTTATTATCTATGATTTGCCCTAACAGTCGAAACTGTGCTGATTATCCCAATGCCAAATATTAATCAAAATGAGGGTGACCTCGTTCCTCGGATTTCCGATATAATTTCCACAGACGTATCTGGCATGCCCGAACAACCATGGAGAATTCCAGGCTAGTTTCTTACGGCCGATCGAAGCAAGAATGAGAGAGAAGCCAGCCTTCTCCGTTTTCGCCAGATAATAAAGTACCTATCTCCTTCCGCTTGTGCAGAATGACCTTTCCCTGAACATGCATTTAGTGTATACTCAAGCACGGAAGAAGCCAGACTCCCACATTTGGAGGAGAATACACCCAGTTAGAGAGAGGAGTCAGAGTTCAGATCGGTTCGTTCCTGTCTCTAATCCAACCCTTCATACATAAAGAAGAGAAGACGGAAACGTCGGCCTCAAGACGCATTCTATCCTTCCTAGCATAGAAAGTAACAGTCGCCGCTAACCGCTTCTTAATTACTCAGCAAGTTCCCTCACAAGTTTCTCCTATAGCTTCACTGAACTCGAAGAACATTTAACTTACTCGGCGCAAAATCACTAATTTCAACATACGATGTAAAGCATAGCTACCCATTTTTTTACAGTGCCTAAAATAAAGCGATATATTCAGGGCAATAAGAGTAAACTTAATTTCATTAATAATTTTTATTGAAATCAATAATTACTTGCATCTTCTATGCTACCATATGTTTACGTATATTTAATTAATACGGTTTAATTAATTATTGAATGTAAATGTTAATATAGCACAAAATCCAATATCTTTCCTTTTAATTCATCCAGGGATAAAGTATATATTCAAAGTAGTCCAATTATCTCTGAACATTCAATGCCTTCGTTTGTTTTGGAACTGGAGCAAAGCAAAAAGAAATAGGTCCTACTGGCATACAATTTAGTGTCAACAGTGCAAGTGCTGCCTATAAAAAATTATCTATAGGAGAACAAATATTTTTTTGAGGGGGAAGGAATTGGTATGTAAATCATAATGAAAATAATCGATACCAATGCCCCTTTTCTGTATGATATAGGGTGTCCGAAAAGTTAATAAACTGGATCTCTTGTAGACTCCTAAGAGTTGCACTTTCTTCACTGTAATCCTGGTTGGACTATTTATTTCCAGTGCATAGTAACATTTCTGACACCATGTATCATACAGAAACGAGATATTGCTATGGATTTTTGAAAGATAATTCACAAAGTCAATCTCCTCCCACCACACACAATTATTTGTTCTCGTAAAAGAAAATCTTTATATATTAGGATGGAAACAAAGTTCTCGTACAACTTTTATTGACAATTATTTACAACGAAACAATGCAACCAAGGAATCATCAATGAACAATGTTATCACCGTTATTTATTAGTACTTGCTTCCAACGAGGGGATAGATCATGGATGCCTTTGTTTTAAAATTCGACTGGTTTGCTATCAAAGAAGTCTCCAACTGCAGCTTTCAGATCTCCATCAGTTGCGAACTTCTTTTTATCTAAGAAGTTCTGCAGTGCCCGGAATAGATAGTAGTCTGTTGGCGCCATGTCTGGCCAGTACGGTGGGTAAAGGAGAACTTCCCACCCTAGCTCCAGGAGTTTTTCACGGGTATGATTTACGATGTATGATGGGGCGTTATTTAATCGTTTCTGCACAATTGCATCTACCACCTGTTGCAGTTGTTGACTGTACATATAAATGAGTGTCGATGGACTGATTGCGTTCCAATATTTCGAGCAGAAATAAACCATAAGGTTCTTTTGATGTCGGTCGGCCTTTGCCTGCGCCACCTTCGAGGGTAGACACTATTTCTCATCTACAGTAACCAATTTGTTCAACCAATCAAAACGATGTTTCTTGGACAGTAGTGTAATGCACGCCTCTATGCGGCACTAATGGTTGAATTAGATCAGTTTACGTGGAATCCACACATTGAGTGTGCTGACTTTTCCCGTTTCCTCTAAATGATGCAAAATGTCTGTATGACTGACCCTAAACTTTTAGCCAGCTCGCATGATGTCACATGTGGATTAGCTTTGACGCGTGATGTCAGATGTGAATCAGCTTTGATACAGACGCACAAAGGGCCATTGTCAATAAGTGAGGGTCTATCACTTCTTGGCTGATCTTGCGATTGGTCAGCGTTTAGGCCGGACTTATAAAAGAGCAAAAGGGTACGTTGCTGTTTACGATAAATAGTCGATTGATGGGTAATTTATGAAATTTTAGATATGATATAGGGAGTCCGACTAATTCATGTGTAGTGGACTAGGCTTTCCTAGTCCTCGCTTGAAAGTGCATACCGACGTAGTCTACCTTGGCTCTAGGTCAGTGTGCAATTTCAAGCGAGGCCACTACACATTAACTAGTGGTATGACAAAAGGAAATTAAAATGTAAAAAAAAGAAACTGCCGTATTAAAAACACACCTACCCTGAAAATTTCTTTGGAATCACGCCGAAACAATTAAAAAAAATACTAAACATAATTTTCCACAAAATATTCAAAACAATATATCAAAATGTCGTAAACAAAACAAAAGTAATTTGGGCAGAGTGATTTTCAATGTGTCCTTTCCTTAAGGAGGTTCCAAAGAGGAAATTAGGCAAGTTGTAAGATACATATATCTTATAACTAGGGCAGTAAAGAGTTGACCTAAAAAAATGAAAAAGTTGACCTAAAATTGTAAAAGGTTGACTTTAAAAGTTGACTTTCTTTACAATGACTGATATGAACAAAACTCTACCTACTTATTCTATCGTTCGTTGATTGTGGTACATAATAACGTATTTTCCAATATTTTCCGGCAGAAAGTTGCGATCTCTATTTAACAGTTTGTTAAGCCTGGAGAATGATTTCTCCACAGGCGCTGTTATTGGCTGACATTTAAGGAGATAAGAATAAATTGTTGGTGATATTTCAGGCCTACGGAGTTCAACTATCTCCCGCATATCATTTTCCTTATGTCTTCTTTCAATGTACTGCTTGATCTCACAAGGATCATCATCAAAGTTAATGGTAATAAGAGTCTCCTATGCCTATTTAATTGTGAAATTAGTTGCTTTCATCCTAGGCATCAAGCGAGCACTTTAACTGTAATTCATTTTAATGGAAAGTAGTTGCGTTCCTAGGTTTTTCTTAGACACACTAACTTTAGCCTTCTGAACGATAATTTCATCACCTTCAAAATTCTCAACGATGCATTTGACGCGTAGAAAATTGTCTGCATAATAGAAAGCAGCGTTTAGCCAACTTGCCCAACGTGTTAAAATTGGTTCTGGGGAGTACCAATTTCTTGAAACAAAGCCTTCCTCTTTTTTATTTTTAACATTAGATGCCTTGACGCATGCAATTAGAGCATCGACTTCACTATAAAATGATCTTATATACATTGTGCAGTTGTGTAACAGATGTGCAACACATGTTACATGGAAAAGTCTTGGGAAAAGTTTCTTGAGTGTTGCTCCAGCCGACACCATTTTTGCGCATTAACAGATCCGACAAGAACATCACATTTGCTAAAAAAAAAAAATATGGAACATCAATATATATATTCAAATATTTTGAGCCTCTTACTTCCCTTTCGTCAATGATGAGGAAAATTATTTTTCCAGTTAGTAATTGTTTTTTCCTAACTGATTCACTCTCGGCCATTTTCATGGATATTGATCTACAATGAGGACTGCTACACCCAAATCAGAGAATAATTGTTTTATATGAGGATGGCACAATTTATGAAGGGGTATGTCGGCTAACAAAAATGTAGTCACTTGCTTTTCAGTAAAATCTGAAGACTTAAACTTTAACACTGTTTGTGTCTTTCCAGTCCACATGTTTAGGTAGGCTACGCTGGTATTTTTTGACTGGAACGGTGTTTCTCGACGAAAAGGTTTTTTCCGTGCTTCACTATAACAACAAATTTGACAATAAATTTAATTTTTTCCTGAATAAAATAATTCATTGGGATATTTTTCAATTAAAGCACACACTTTAGAAATAGATGGCATCCCATCTCTCTCTCTCTCTCTCTCTCTCTATATATATATATATATATATATATATATATATATATATATATATATATATATATATATATATATATATATAAAATTCAAAACTGCCAAAAAGACCACCAAAAAACAAGCACAAACGCGCACAATAGCCGTTAAACAGGCAACTGAAAGAGGCCGGAGCTGCTAATTGGTAGGCCACCTGTTGCCAATTAGTAGGCGAAAAGTTACCAGATATATTTTTTACTTTCTTGACATAAAGAGTTTGTTGACCTGGTGTGTAAAATTTAACTCTTTGTTGACCTATTAACTTTGTTACTTTACCCCCTACAGTCATTTTTAATGCATTGATAGCTGTTCTAGAGGAAAGTGTAATGTAAAAGACAAGTTGACTCTATTGACTTTTAACTGCCCTACTTATAACCAATAAGGAGAGTAGTCGAAGTACTCTATTTCATGAGGAGGGTAGACAACTTTCTAGAATCTCCCCTCAGCGCAATTGTAGCATATCCACCTTCAAAGCTACTGATTCCATTGCGTGAATTTATGAGTTTAAGTAAGTCTTCTATAAAGATCGCATATTGGCGCACACAAAGACAGGGAAGTGTATTATTAGAAGTGGAAGGATGAAAACAAATAGTGCAATGTATTGAGAGGCCTTGGACAAGGAAAAGGTCATTTCCGTTACTTGTAATTGAGTTCTATTATGGCATTCATTGTTTTTTGGACGCTCTCATACTTCCAGCCCAGTTAGGTTTTTAGTCACGTGCACCCGACTCTTATAAGGTTACTATGTCGGTCTGTAGGTCGAACGATCGGATGGTAACCATTTTAATTTTCAATGAGATTTTGGTTAATAACATCGTAAACATTCAGCTGATTCTAACGAAATTTGAAACCCTTATGTTGTTTTACATTTTATTTCGAATGATATAATTGCCAAGGTACTCCTGAGGTTAGGCCTGGAATTATTATAAGAAAACTAAATATGCTTCGTATTATCACACTTGTTGAAAGTTTTGAAGATCGTGAGGTCATAGGTCAGAATAATTGAGAGCACACGACTTATGTCTGTAGAACTTGTTGCTAGGGAATTCCGCTTCGGGCGCGATTTATTTAAGTTTGGCGCCTTAGTTCTCCTACATCCTCCGTTGCAAGCCCTTTTCATTCAGCTCTGTCCAGCCTCTTCTACAACACACTGGTTAGAGTGTGGGGGTGGGGGAGATGCACGAAGTGGCAAGATTGTGCTCAACCCGCTTTGGAGCGATTCAGGTTCGACAGGAATTGGGGCGAATGTTTTTCTATAGTTATGAAGTGGTGTTGATAAGGAATTGTTGAAATTTTACACTTCGCTCAACTCTCATCTACAATAGTGTAGAGAGATTCTTCGCTGTTGAACAGTCATAACTACTTAGGAAGTAAGAAAGTGGGGGAAATTCCGAGGAATTACATGTTTACAGGTGTCCTCCCGGTTCCCCAATCCAAAACTGCTGGGAGTTCCAATAGAGTACTTATTATCTGAACTCATTTCAGCCTTTGATTTTTCAAATTTCCTCCTATTATACCACACCGGCAAAGAGTTGTAGTTTAGATTTAAAATAATTTTTAGGGAGCACAGTTCTATTTCTTTTCTGACACACTTCATATATATATATATATATATATATATATATATATATATATATATATATATATATATATATATATATATATATATAAAATATATATATATAAATATATATATATATATATATATATATATATATATATATATATATATATATATATATAAATATATATATTTTATTTTTTTTTGCACGAACTCAACGGCGTGGGAATACCGTCCTTTACCCTGAAAAAAATTGCCATTCATTTTGCTGTTAATGAAAATAAGTTTAAAACTTATTTGAGAGTAAAATTTCCTTAAAATGCTAGATAGACGTTTCCGGAGCAGGTCATTAAAAGGGGTGATGTCTGGCAACATGAAGAACCTAATTTCCTTGGGAACATTAAAAGAAGTGGAGGGGTTATATAGCCCAGAGAGAAATTTCCTTATACAGATTTCGATTAAGGATAATGGATAGTCATTTTTAACAAAATAATCTTTTAAAAAGTTAATTTCCAAATGCATTTTAAGATGAGTAGAAGACAGGTTAAAACCTCTGAAGATGAGTGTTTTAATGGCACAATTTTATATCCTATATCACGAAAACTAAAGAAATTTTATCCGAGCCCTGTGAAAGTTGGTTTTCTAGCTGTAAGCATGGGACATATATATATATATATATATATATATATATATATATATATATATATATATATATATATATATATATATAATATCTCTCAAAGTAGTGCGAGAGAATGATGAAAATGAATGCAATAAACCACATTGAAAGTATGCCGTTAGTACGCTATGCTACACATAGTGTACTAACGGCATACTTTTTACTGTAATCAAAGCGGTGCTCGGTGCCTCAGTGTGCCTGGTTCGAATCGCTTCCCTGCACGGATTTTTCGAAAACAGGTAATAAATATATTACTGCAAGGAAAAATTATTCCGTTTTCTCTTTCAATGTGGTTTATTGCATTCATATATATATATATATATATATATATATATATATATATATATATATATATATATATATATATATATATATATATATATATATAAGTAAAGCAAAGATTAATAAAAGGAAACTTCTTGATCGGTAAAACGATCAACCTAGCCCCAGTGGACTCCACTGGCAACAAAAAAAGACGAAAGCAAGAGATGCTCTCTTCTACATGATAAAGATAATAATCTTTTAGTCTCTATCAAAAAATATATTACTTCTTTCTCAATTTTTTAATCATCATCATCATTACCTCTGTTACACCGTCCACTACGTTGCGGGGAGTTATGAAAGTTTTTGCGATAGAATACAACCGTTCTTATCTTTTTGGACGGTAGTGTAATTCAAGATCTCTCTTCTCGCTACAGTCCAAATGAACCCTACCTTAATCACCCAGTTAGAACAGGAAGTACAGGTAGCCCTCCAACAAATAGGGATCCGTCCCGCCAGTGTGTCGAATTTGAGGACGACAAAAAGCAACAAGAAGCCGTCGCATCCTCGGGTCAATGGGAACAGTCGCGGCGCGATTGCACACAAATTTAAGTTCCCCCTTGGCCGTCTTCCATCTTCTTTGCCAGGCAACTCGGAGCGCTAAGATGATTCTTGCCATGTATTTAGTGTGAGGAAGAGTGAAACCTTGGTTTGGTAATCCAGGAACCCAGCAGAAGATAATCTCGACATACGCCCGGCTCTCGGGAATCGTAAGGTCACGGATATCGCAAACTGTGGGGGCGTAGATTCCAGAGCACTCAGTGTGCTTTTTCAGTAGCTAAAGATCAGACACTGGTCTCGGAACTGGGCACGGCGCGTTATATCACAGATCACACAGTGTATTGCAACCAACTCGCCCGTGAAGAGAGACGCAGCGCTTAGTAGAGTCCAACTGACTTTTAAAGAGGGGATACCGTGAGGAAGCCGACCCCATCCTGGGACATGAAACTATCTTTGTACACTAGCTCGGACCCTGCGTGACAAGCAGAGAACTCCTGAAAGGTTGAACGCAATATTCTTGGCGCTGTCGAATCTTTGGGAGCAGAGCCCTAAACCCAAACTGCTTAATGACTGGAGTCTCTCGACAGCATAGGCACAGTCGAGATCGGTCGCGGATACACTAAAACATCTTCTGGAGTAATGGAGACGCTTGGCCACAGTGTAAAAGCACATAATGCCCGGTATAGGATGCAGAGCAAGTGGCAACTTTCAGGTATCAACAAGTAGGCTCTCAATTAGGATGCGTAAAACTCGCATCTGTGTAGCCAGGCTTCAAAGAATAGTAGAGCAGTAGCCCTATCACACACACCCCTTTTTTCTCATCGCACGTTGGACCTTGACTGCTCCTTGGTCAGCCAACTCTCTGGTGATGTTTTCTAAGAAGTATTTCGCAAGTTACCTCGCATAAACCACCATTTCACGAAATTTATAGAAGAGTGCTGTGTCACTTTGACCGGGAAGCCATTGCGTGTCGGAAGGAACAACACTAAAATTAGCAACCTCGAAAGGGTCCGCCGCTTTCGCCAAAAGGTACCCATTAGAGTAACGGGTCAATCTTTGGTCTATATCAGTCAATTCATCTAGTGCTATCCTCCGGTGGAACATGTGGCCTTTGGCCACCATGCTACCATCATTAGAGCGGATAACTAGGAAGCGTTTGAAGCCAGAGGGCTAAAAAAAGGCATGTAGTCTTTGTCTTCGCGTCCATCTCCGAGGGGCTCATGGTGCTGGACGTGCCTATCTTGGTTTGATCGCTTGCCTAAACGGAAGCGAACCCGTTTATTCCCAGAAACCTCGTGGTGGGGGATGAAAGACATTGTATTATTAGACTTTTTTTTAGTCTTTCTTTTCTTTTTTTGGATAGTAGCGCAGGGAGTGAAGTCGCTTGTTTCCACCTCTTGAATGGGCACCAAGGCCGGAAGGACCGGCCTCAGCAAAATCCTTCTCCGAAATGGGGAAGAGCTTGGCTGTCAACGGGTCACCCTTCGGAGGAGAGGGTCCCTCCTCTCTTTATAAATTCTACGGAGCCTGGGAGAGAGAGAAGCATCCTCCCGACTAGAAAAATCTTCGATCTGCCTCTGAATAAGTATAGGGAGGCCACCACTAGACAAGAGTGGCCCAAAGGCAACTCCGCATAAGGATATAAGGGGAAAGCCACAATCTCATATCTCTTGGTAGGGAAAAATACCCTCTCCACTAGGAGAACTTCGGAGGGGCCTCTGAAACAGCACAAGGGGTCAGCTCTTTAGAAGAGGCGAAGCTACTACAGGAAAGCTCATTCACGAATAAAAAGGTAACCTCTTTATCGGGCGAGGGTGGTATGAAGGGAGCCATCCACTAAAACTGAGTAGGGAATTGAGGGAGATGTAGTAGATTTAGACCGCATGCCAGGGACGCCTCTACTTTGACTCCAATATGAGATTGGCCGTCTGCGGACCTCTTACGTGCCGTAAACGATGCCGCTGGGATTGACAATATACGCCATCACCACCACTCCTTGGTAACCCTAGACCACAACTTATCGATGGCTTGGTAGGTATGTCTGAGCGGCGGATCCTTCTTGGTTACAGACCTCGGAGAGGTCGAGGTCACCACACCCAACGTCCAAGTGGTAGAAAATCTTGTTCGTTGTCGTAAAGAAGAGCAGTCGTCACCCTTGAAATCCACAAGCAATGGAAGAGGGAACGGATGGAAGTGCAGAGAAAGGAAAAGTTGTAGTGGATATGGTGCATAAAGAGACCGTGGAACGCAACAGCTTCCCTAGACCCGGAACAAAAGTGGAGGTTCATTCAGTGTCCCAGAGCTTTGTTTCCGGCACGTGGGCCATGTGGGCGTGCAGCTCCTCCAGGTGCAATGACTACCGAAATACTCAGGGTACCCCCTGCGGTGAAGGAAATGGAGAAAGTTTGTACAAAATGGCAGAAAGTAGATGTTAGCGGAAGAAGGAGGCGAGGCTAAGTTGGGGACCAGTTAGGTAAGGTGAAAATTGTGAAAACGTGGAGTTCCGTTGTACAGATGCTCGAAATAAGTCAAAGAAGGATCAAAGAGGTGCCACCCCTACGATGACTTGGACAGAAATGGATAGCCTTTTTTGGCTATCCATTCCTGTCCAAGGAATGGATTCTTTCTTCAAGAATCCTTAGTTTAAAGAAAGGGGGCCAGGAAAAGGCTGCTTCAATGATAGTTAGTTCAAAGGAGATAATCCAAGAAAGGCCTGGTTCAAGGAACCTTAGTTAAAGAGAACAAAGCCAGAAAAGTGCTGCTCAAAGGAAGCTTAGTTTAAAGTGGGAAAGCCAGGAAAGATCTACTCCAAGGAACCTTCCTTAATTTAAGGCTGGACAACTAAGGATCATTAGTGCAAAGGAGAAGAGCCGAGATTGAAGATAAAAAAATTGGAAATAATCTGCAAAGAAGAATGGACCGAAATACCAAAGGAAGGTTGCAGGACACTAGTCAAGAACACCAGGAAACGATTGATGTTGGTGAAAGCCAAAAAAGGTTACGCAATCAAGTATTAATCACTAAATATCGATTTGTACGAATACTTTTTTCACCCCTATTTTCATTAATTTTAAGTTTACTGAATATCATCTGTTTCATACCTTTTTTCCACATAACTTTTAACTATGCATTAATATATATCTATTGTGTAAACTTCATGAAGCTTGATTTGTTAGAAGTCTATTAAAATTGAATTTTGATGGTGTACGAATACTTATTTCTCTCCACTGTAGATATATAACATGCCAGTGAAAAAAATAATCATATGTATTTTACAATCAGTGAACCTTTGGGTGACCAAAGTTACCCTTCATTCTTCCATGGAAACGATTGTACTTTGATTTGTGGATACTTCTCGTATATCATACAATGATGATAGTGTTCAAGAAGTGTGTACCGCGATCACCTCAATCCAACGTGTCTTAAACATGATTCATCCATTTGAAGTGAATTTACTATGCCAAGAACTTAATGGCAGAAATACGCATACTAAAATCTTGTGTTAAAATCGCGGACGCTAATTTTTTGCCTCTGTCATTTACATTATTGATTTCGCAGGCCGCACTCTATGATTTTCCATTATCAAATCACATATTTTCACTTATTAAAGAATCTTATGAAGATACGTCGCTTTCGTAAGATATTGGAGTATTATTTAACCTATTTTGCAACTCTGTTATCTGTAATCTACAGTACTAAAGTATTGTAATTGGCAAAATGTATTTTTTCACGCATAATAAAGCTTCATGAGTAGACCGGATCCTGCAAGTCAACGATGCAAATGACTTGCATCGAAAGACCACAGACCACTCTCAGAGAAGAACAGCCGAAGCAATGTTGATGAAGGACAAATTTGAGACAATAACCCGTATTTCATGTCAAGTTGTCGAGAACCTGAACCTGAATGTGTCTCGCCAAACTATCTCACGTCGCTGGAAAAAGGTGAGATCCATATTATGTTTTCCTGATAAGAATATACTCATAAGTAAAAGAAATAAGCGATTACGTTGGACTTCGCTACTGAGCACGTCCTGTTGAGTGTTGAAAAGGGGCAAGAAAAAATAAAATTGGTTCGGATCGTATTGGAAGTAGAATATAAGGCACCCTACAGCTGAGAGATTGAATCTCAATTGCACGAAAAAGACCGTCAAATTTGTAGGTGACAGCGCTATGGTGTGTGACATGTTTTTAAGCACGGAAGTCTGATCACTCGCCTGTTTCATGGCAAATTAAACCCTGTGGTATAAAGAATCATCCTTCAAAAACATGAGATCCCATCTCTCTCAGAACATCGGTAAAACGTGAGCATGCTTTCATGTAGGACAATGCCCTGTGTCACACAGTTCTTGGACACTCAAAATATCGACTTAATAAATTGCCTGCGTAGAGCCTTGATTTAAAACCGATATAAACCATATGGGAGAAACTCAATGAGAAGGATATTGGACGGAAACTGACGAACGCTGAGATGGCAAAGATTGGAAGAATAATGGAATAAAATCACATCCGAACAATGCAACAATTTGCTAAAGTCATTCGAAATAAAGGCCTGCATGTAATATTTTTATCAATGTTATGTTCAATTATCTACGAAATAATTACCTTGTTTTATAGTTATGGCTACTTTTATAGTTATCGTCGTTCACTAGTTTTGGACTCATCCTTTCTTCAAATTACTTTCCTCATAGTAATTTTTAGCCGCGGTTCTATGACAAGAAACTTGGCCACTACAAGAGTCAAATTACCCAAAATATTTAGTGGCCAATTTTTATAAAAATTAAACGAGTGTTTTCAAGAAAGTGTAGAGTTTTGCATTTTGGTCTCTAGTTATTGGAGATGTACTTTACATTCTCTCAATGGTTAATTTTTTTCGAACTTCTTGCATCTCTTGATAGTGTTAGCTACCATATCACTTGGTTTGGGGCTACATTATGTAGATCCAATGTCTTTAGTTGCTTTTGTCGGTTGAAGGCGTTGATATTGGGGCAAAGCGACCACGAACACTCACCTAAATTCTAATTCCCTAGTGAGGGGGCGCTAACGAGACATACTCACGAAGATCTCTCACTGAGGTACAACAAAGATCCAAGTTGATCATCTAAGTCAGTGATTCTCAACCTTTTGTGCCCGATAAGTCTTACTCTAATTCCTCCCTCAACAGGATTATCCGAGTCAAAGGATAAATTCTAAATAATAATGCAATATTTTTTAGATAAAAGAGGGGAATATTCATCTTTATATTGAATAAAGTTTGTCGTAGTTTATTTACAATCTGTAGTTATTGTTTTTATAGAAAGATTCCAATAGCTTAATCCCTCCAATGAAAGCCTGAAATTTGGCTCACTGTAGAAATTCCCCCCATGTTTGCGAATCCCTGATCTAAATGATTGATTATTATGAAGGGTGTTTTTTCTTTAATTATTATTCATTCCTAATGATTTATCTACTTATCCACTACCTAGATGTTATAGGAGAACGGAAATCCAATAAGAGAAAATCATATTATTTAGTGAATTCAGCGAATACCTAAAATGATGATGATTCCTTCAAATCCAAAATAAATTGTGACTTCAGAATTTCGATTATATTTCAATCCAATAAAACAAAATCCGAAAGAAATTTTTCTAAGATTTCCAAAATAAATGCACGGACAGAACCGCCTCTTTCCCCCAATGAGATCCTGAAATCATTTTGGTTGTCGACCATATATTCGAATGTCTCTTTACATAAACGAAAGGAAAAGCACACAAACCGAGAAAACAAACTAGCATCGCAGAAATAATAAAAAAAACATTATGAGAGGAATAAATGGATACGGAATAAATAAACATAGGGGACAAACCCATAATAGTAATAAAATCAATAATAACAATGCAGGAATGGTTGGATTTTCCTCTCCGATTCCCCTCCCTGCTCGCAATACGTCTTCGACAAACGCAACCTCAGTTTTTATTTAGTTCTTCCTCCATTGCGTAGAAAACGCTAAGATGCGCCACGCTCCAAGCACAAGTCAACAAAAGGAGCAAACACCATAAACATAAAATAATCAGTATTTATACGAAGTTGAACTTTCTCGTTCTTTATTTAAATAACAAACCAAGGATAAATTATTGGATACAAAATCTAAAAAAAATGCTTATTAATAATTAAAATGATGCGCAATAACTTTATCTAGTTACAGGATCCATGGATAAATGAATGAATACTAATGATGTCTACACAAACTTAATTAAGGACATACATGCTACGTTGATGCTAAATTAAATTTTTTGTATTAGTCTCTTCAAGAAATAATTAACTAGATAGATTAGTTCAATATAAGTAGATCTTAGAAATTGATCCCATTAGATTAAAATTTTGTTCTATTTAAAAAGTAAATAAATTGTGATTTGTTGATCGACCCGTTTCATGGTGGTTTTAAATTTAAATTCTGACTTGCATCCTTAAAGTTACGGTAGGTTTAGTTAGTTTAGGTTATTTAATCCAAAATTTTTCTACCTAACCTAACATAATTAACCTATGCAAACCGTTTAAAAGTTGTTGTTGTTTTTCCTTGCTTGAGCAAATGTATGATGTGACCACAAAGGGGTCCAAGACGCCTCCAGCGCGTTCCCGCTTCTCTTCAAGAAATGCACCGATCAAACATAAAAAGAACCAGTCTGATACTTCTGCCTTTTTCTTATTTGTCAGATTTACACATCACTATATATGTAGTTTATTTGTATGGTTTTGTTTTTGTGCGCCCCTCAAATATAAAAGCCATACATATTAAGGGAAAAATCATTCGATTCATATTTATGATATACAATAAAAACAATCTAACTTCCATTTCTTGGAAGATTATTTCTTGCTATAACAAAAGTATTCTTTTAATCTTTCTTCATATTATATATTTTAATCTTTTTTGTACTCTATTTTTTCTCTAGGAGCAAACACATTTTATAAATGCAAAATGAACAGATTTTTGGCAATCTACATAATTATAATAGTTCAAAGGATTTTGAGACCGGGCAATAATGATAAACCTCGTTTTGGGGTACTCCATTGGATTCTAGCCTAGGGCAGTAATTACAAACCTTGTATTGGGTAGGCATAGAATTCTTGTATTGGGCACTGATTATAAACCTTGTTTTGGGTGCTCCATAGGATTGTGGTTTAAGGCACTGCTTATAATATGATTATGACATTTTCTCATTTTCCTGAGAAAATGTCAACCCACTTTTAAAAATGACTTTTCTGAAAGTGATATACAGGGATGCATCTTTTCAAGCCTCCCAACTCTTTTTATGGCTTTTTTAGGGATTAAAAGGGCCTTACTATTAAAGCGTAAATTGATATCCTGTTCTTGCTAATTTTCCGTTAGATCTGTTTCCAGTCAATGGCTCCTTTGATGCTGGGGCGCGTGTATGTATACATAAAGTGTGTACGTGTGAGAGAGTGTAAGCATTTATTTTTATATTCATTTTACACTATGGAAATAATTCAAAATCACAGAGCTTTCATTATAGTCCACTAGAGTAAAATTACCTCAATATAATTAAGGTAATAGGGAAATAAAATTAAATAAATCGTCAAAAGAAACGGTAATTAATTTAAGAACCTCGGTTCTTTCTTAAAGCCAAAGTTTTGTTGATGAGAAACTATTTTTATGGGAGAGGGTGAAGCAAGGGAAAATGTTGATGTTGAGAAGAAGGAAAAAGTTTGAGTGGAAGAATGAGAGTGGAATGGGAATGGGGAGCTAAGAATCCACGCGCTTGGGTTGATCCAATCCGTTGTTTTAAAAAGAGGGAGTTCTCTGTTTCATGATGCAATGGAGGTGAGAGAGAGAGAGAGAGAGAAAGAGAGAGATATTGAAGCTCATTAAATGGCTAGAGGACGCGAGTTTGAATCCAGTGTTGCCTGTTGGAGTGGTTGGTTCACTGCTTGGAGGCTTCTAATCCGCTGTCCTTCCCTTCCACCTTTTTTGCTGAAGAGGAGAGTTGTTCTTTGTCCTTGGTTCTTTCTGCTTTCTACCTTTGCCTTTTCATTCATTTACACCCTGTTTCTGACGTCCCCGGCCCCTCCTCCTTTCACCACGAAACACTGTTGGTGGGAGTCGTTGTTGCAGACACAATCAGATCAAAGTTTGTAAACACTCGTAAAAGTCCTTCTTTAAGAATGGAAATGCATTTTTGGGAGTTGATATTACGAACACACTTAATCGAATCTAACCTTCCATTATTTCCAATTGCTCCCCACATAATAACAAAAATTCCATCCTTTCCTCGCTGGCTTTAGTAACCTGTTTATATCAAACTGTGGAGGGGGTAATCTCCAAATCCGTCACCGCCCACTGTCTGAAAATTGAGCAAACCTTGATTCGTCAGAAAAAAATTATGCTATACAAAATCTAAAAATGTCTTGCTACTCATTTCTTCAGTCCACCAATTCCTTTTCACATTATTGGTCATAGTTAAAAGAGGCTTCCTCCCGGTCAGATGCCGATTAGAGCATCTGACCGGCAATCAGCAGACCCGGGTTCGAGTCCCGGCCAGGAATTTTCAGAAACTTCATTGTGCCGCCCTCTTCTCTCTTTGATTATGAGTTCTTCTAATATCCCTTTCTCTTGTCTCTAAAAAACTCCTGTTTCTTGTCTCATTTGCTCATTCGCGTCCAATTTTCTCTTTCTCTTGTACTATATGTATATATAGTCAGCTATACAAGGTTTCTGCATCTTTCTTTCTCTCTTCAAAATTGTTTTGAAAGGCAGAAAATAAAAATAGGGCGAAAGCCCTGTGGTGATTGTTGTTATAACTTGTATTTGCTCTTTCTTTGTATATATATATATATATATATATATATATATATATATATATATATAATGAAAAAAGTCACAAAGTGGCACGTGAGGAAAGCAATAATATGAAAATTAACCCACAGGAAAATGAAAAGATGAATCCAAGCACCTTCGAACTATATTTGCAAGTTCATTTTTAAGGAATAGCATGAAAATAGAGAAGAAAATCTTATATAGAGTACAAAGATACGTAGGGAAATGCCCATCACATAGTACAGACCTATGGAAAACACACAAAAACAAGACAGAAAAATACCTTGAAAAAGAACAATAGACAACTAATAACAGACATGTGCATCCCTAAAACGATATCCACACAACAACCCCATGTATATGAATGGAATATTGTTGGATGAAATAAAAAAAGCAAACCATAAACATTTTAAAGGATTATCATTAGAGCGAAAACATTTAGGACTAAAAGTTAATCCACAGACACAACAAAGAGAACGTCGTGGAGGGGGGCAATGTGAATGATATTACACTAATAAAGAGTGACAACAGGCTGCATTATGAAGTTATTTCATTTAGTACAAGATCTTTTAAAACAGGGTCAAGTTTAAATAAGCCAGGGAAAATGTTCATATTGGGTAAGATGCCAATTAATGAACACTCGACAATATTTCTTTTTGTGAAATCAGCGGAATGATAAAGGAATTTTGCAGAGTTCCAGTCAATGGGGTGGTTATTTTCGGATAAATGTAAAAATTAAGCACTGTTTAGTTTACCTCTTCAAATATTATACTTATGTTGTTAAATTCTAGTAGATAAAGATTTACCAGTTTGCCCGATGTAAGGTAAATTACAAATAGAACATTCTATAGAATATACTCCACCTTTTTTCCTTATATTATTGTGGACTAAGATTTCATATAAAGTGGATTCATATCTAAAATTTACAGAGATATTAAGTTGCTTAAAAATACGAGTGAGACAAAAAAATGGTTCAAAGTATGGCAAGATAAGACAATTTTTGGAATTGAAAACCAGTGGGTTATCAGTTCTATAAAAAGTTATCTTTGTAAAGTTTAATGAAGTATGCAAAAAATGGAAGAGGGTAACAAAGTTTCTTACCTATTTCAGATATTGGAAAATTCCGTATCCAAAGATTCTGGACTAACAAGGCGTAATGCACGCATAAACATAGAAGTGAATACAGACCGTTTAATTTTGAAACTATGATAAGAATAAAAGTGAATATATGAATTGGAGTTAGACGGTTTGCGATAGACAGAGAATTTAAGACCTGATGGCGTCCTATGTCTTAAAAGGTCAAGAAAAGGAAGAGTCCCATTTTCCTCAATTTCAAGGGTAAATTTAATAGAAGGGACTAGAGAATTAAGATTACATAGAAAATTGTGAATATCTTTTGAGGAAGATACAATAAGAAAATTGACGATTTGGGGCGAGAATAACGTCTCAAAGAATTCCATATATAAATTAGAGAGGGTGGGAGATAGACAACTCCCCATCGGAAGACCGCATTTTTGAAGGTAAACTTTATCATTGAATGAAAATTTACAATTTTTGGCATAAAGAGAAATAAGACTTAGGAAAGTATTGACCAGCACAGCGAGATCCAAATTATGTGATTTATCGCAAAGGAGAGGAAGCAGATCGTATAAAGGAACTTTAGTAAACAAAGAACAAACATCGAAGCTGACAAGAATGAAATTGTTGGAGTAAGGTATTGTACTAAGCTTCTCTATAAGTTCACAACTGCGCTTTTTCTACATTATGTACAATCTTAACCATACCATTAACTGCAACAATACCAAACCAGTCATAAAATGCAGTAATTATATTTCGAGAAATATATTAGAATGTATCTCCATTAACGCGTTGCCAAATTTCAATCTTAGCCCTGGTTTGTTCATGCTAGACTCCATTATCACTACATAAATAAAATCTCAGGTAAAGTTGTTTCAGGATTTTTTACCCCCTAATTAGGGTTCAGAGGTGGGTAGTCTAATCTCCCCTTCCACTATTTAAGGCAATGTATGTCCTACCTCCTGTTCTTTCCTTGAAAAGGTCTTTAAGAATAAAGACGAAAGCGCTCGGAAACGTTCTTCACTTTTCCTTTGTGGCTGTATCTGCATCACTTTGAGTCACGTGCACTTTGTGAGCTTTATATATATATATATATATATATATATATATATATATATATATATATATATATATATATATATATATATATATATTTGTATTTAAGCATGAGACTCCCGGTTAATCACTGAGGCTTGTCTCGCCTTCATCCCGGATTCGCGTTGTTAATACTTAGACATACTATAGTTTCCCATCGAATGCGCTTAGTAATCGCGCCGCTCATAATATAGCTCTCGTTATTGAAATAAAGTGTCTACTTTCGTAACTCCATCTTTGCCCTAAGCCTTTGGTAAGCTCAGCCAATCACTCAAAAGTTAGGACCTAGTCGCGCCACTAAACTGGTAGCCGTCATTTGCTTCCTACAACTGGTGACCGTGCGGTTCCTCAACCATAACTGGTGATCATATATATATATATATATATATATATATATATATATATATATATATATATATATATATATATATATATATATATATATATATATATATATATATATATATATATATATATATATATATATATATATATATATATATATATATATATATATATATATATATATATATATATATATATATATATAGAGCCATCCCACCACCTAATCAAGAAACAGCAAAACAGCAAAATCACTCAAAACACCCAAGCAAATTACCCGCAGACTCAACTTCCTTTAACATTAAAATTACCATCAAATTACCCCCAAATTCACGATTTGTAGGACCAGAGGACAAGAATAGATAAAAAAAACTCCTCCTCAATAGACATGGCCAAGTCCTCCTCCAAAAGGAAAATGCTTCCCATCAAAGTCCCTCACAGCGCTATCCTGTCTATTACCCCTCCCCCCCCCAAAAAAAAAAATCGCTCTCTTTACGCTTGACTAACATAAGTCAACATACCACCCACATATATTGTCCCATAGCCAATCTCTCCCACCCAACCAAATCTCCACATTACCGGGTGTCACCCCACACCTATAGATTAAATTCGCTTCACACAAAATTACCTCAAAAGCGAAAAACAAACTCAACACCGTCACATCACTTACAAACACCACTTTCGGGCACACAAATAAACACAACAATCAATACAGACAGTTCTTACACACAACGTAAGCTACGAATCCCGAGCCTGGGCAGCAACCATACACAAAAAAACCTTACAAAAAGATACCAAAAGTCCAAAACAGAGACAGGGTCTCCTTATGAGCCCTTCCTCCCCCTGTGAAATTTATAGTCAAAATATCCAACCTAATTTAAACGATTGGGGCTGAAGGAGATACAAGAGACCCCACTGCCATGGCTATCGCTAGTGGCTGCACTCAGCCCCACGATGGCCCTTGCCCTCTCTACACGCCCTCTCCATTACCACCGCCCTCCACCGCCAGAATTACAAAGCAACCAACACCCAATTATTAGTTAACCTTCCCAGAACTAGAACTCATTCAAACATATTCACCCCACTTTACCCGCATAACACTTCAACCAGCCGCAAAACACCGTACTGCAAAGAAGCCCCCCCCCCCCCTCCTCCTCACCTTCCGACATTTGCTAACCCGAAACATCTTTAGATCGCCAACCTCAGTTTCACAAACCACCTGCGATCAAGACACAATCCACCCCTCCCTGAATACAAAAGCAGGATAAAATCCGACACTCCTACCCCAGCGGACCCCAGCTGCAACTTTCAGCAACTTGAAAATACTGCCCATCACATCTTATCCTAACCTTCCATCCCTCCATTCACTTTGATCATCTCAAAAACACTTTCAATTTAACCTCTTAAGGAAACGTTGGAATTCTTGACCGCTGTAGGGTTTGGTTGAAAAAAACCAGTTGGGACGGGGGGGTGCAAAATAAAGAATAAAAGCCTTAATCTGCCGACCCTCTATTTTTTTACACAGCAGAAAGTCCATCAGTGGTTATATAAGTAAAGATTCTAATAAAATATACTTTAATTTCTGAGCAACTTTTTGTCACCTATCATCGGGAATGCATCCGAAGGTCTCGAAGTGATCAATGAATTTTGCATTTAATGTCGCCTTTCGATTTACTCTTAGAGCCTGCCCCTCTGCAAGTGGGCGCTCCCTTCCTATCATTTCTCTATGTCATTGCTCTTCTTAGTGACTTTGGATGAGCCCCCCCTCCCCTACGCTTTTAGGTACAAGATGGGCATGATGACAGATTTTTGAAAGAATTCCCGTTACCCCGAGTATTGGCCGGTGTTCGTTTTTACCCTCCACCCATCAAATGACGTCTCGAAATGTATTTTCACCGATATTTCCTTGTCCAAATTCTCCTTTCGTGAGCGATTTTAAGCGAAGTCTAACATCAGTTTTCAGAGGGTTTTCTCCGACGCTTAAAATAAAGTTGTTCACGAAGGAAAGAAATCAAGAAGACTCAATATGGCAACATTTAATTATGAACTACATATAAATTGGTCAACGATTAATTTGCTAACCTTTGAGTTGTGGCAGTGTATTAGAAGTAGAAATATAATTTATAGCAGTTTAGTACATAATAATAATCAAACGAGACTAGTTACAACAAACTATGGGGGGGACCCGAATCCACAATAAAATAGGAAAAAATCAATTGTCACTAATGGGATGGTCTTAATTACTCCTCATTAGCAATATATATATATATATATATATATATATATATATATATATATATATATATATATATATATATATATAGCTATCAAGCCGCAAGAAACAAAAAGATAATTTTTCTTCGGAAAAAGTTATTTCCTAATTCGCAAAAAACTCCGTACACGGGTGAATTCGAACCAAACACAATAAGGCTCTGAGCAACCGTTTTGATCTCAATTAAACCGCCCCTTAGACCACTCGGCTACGCGGAAGACAAAATCTTCCGAATAAACAAGCTTTTAAGGCACGCTTCGCAAAGTCAAGCGGGGCTATGAAGGAGAGAGAAATTAATTGGGAATTCAAAGGACAAAAGAGAATTGAGGTAAACGCGGTAAAAATACAATGTATAAATCTTTCGCACTCATAGTCCCGATCGACCTGGCGAAGCGTGCCTAAAAAGCTTGTTTATTCGGAAGATTTTTGTCTTCCGCGTGCATTTTATGAAATGCACCATTTAATTTTCTGTAATAGTTTTTGCTTAGATAAGGGAAGTATTTTATCTTTCCAATAGTAGTAATAAAAATCAGCTTAATAGAATAAAAGTATTGTAGAGGATAGTGAATTTATTAACTATTATCGAGGTAATTAAATTTTTCTCTAACAGCGTCACGATATTTTTTAATATCCTTTAGGGAATTTTTATTTGGGCCACTTTTCCTACTAAGGAAATCAATAAATGGTTAATTGAAAGGCTTAAAATAGCGGGATATGAGTAGGCAGCGAACTTTGTAAGATAGGGGGAAAATATTTATAGTCACAGAAGTATTTTTTTCGTAATAGAAAAATAATCGTTCGTTCTGGTTTAGATGACGTACTCTCTCGGAATGCGAGCCCCATTCTTTACAATTTAATCCCTATTTATGGGTTAGTTTCTTCCTTATGGTCTAAATGTTACCGAATGCAGAAAAAGATTGAGAATGTAAGATTTGGTTATTTGAGAAGTTCAATTCTCCTCCGGGAATAAAGATAGTTTAGTGGTGAGAGGATCTTTGTTCTATAAAGAGCGGAACAGTGCAATCCGACAACGAGATGACTCGGTTACATATATTTTTATTAGTTTTTGAGAAGGCTTGGGGGCGTGATGTCTTACTCTGGAAATTATCAATAATAGTGAATAGAAGGAAAGAGAAAGGCATAGTTATTCAGAAGCATTCACACATTTTGGCTTCGTCGCTAGGCATAGAATAATTGGATTCATTGCAGTAATGCAATTAATTATGCGATTAAAAGGCTATTTTTGGCAAACTCAGTCTTCCGAAAGATGGGTTTTGGCTATCTGAGAGAACGCTTATTTTAAGTTTTACCTTCTCGTGTATGTGAGAAGAGCTCCTCCCGAGGGCTTTGAGGAAGACTGTGTTTGCAAAAATAGCATATATATATATATATATATATATATATATATATATATATATATATATATATATATATATATATATATATATATATATATATATATATATATATATATATATATATATATATATACCTCGTGGGTGGAGGAAAGTAGGGGTGTTTCCGATGTCTTCTATAGTAGATGTGGCTGTCTCTCAAAGTCGGGAAGTGACCAGTGTGGGGCTGCTATTCTAGGGAACGGGAAGCTGGGGGAGTCCGGCGTGATGAGGCCATAAAAGTGAGAATGAAGATGGGGTGTTGGCGAATAATAGATTAAAAAAGTGGCAAGTGAAGGAAAACGAGGTCAATTAAGGACAACGGCAGGTCTTCCTTAGGAAGTCCGTCTTTTTTGGAGGTCATTGCATCCGACCACTCTAAATTCCGTCCAATAATGAAGGCTCTTAACTCTAATTGGAAATGGAAGGAGGGTAATTATAGATCTATGGTTGCCACGTGACTTGTAGCTACACTATATGTCCTATAGTTAATGACGTTGCCCTCTGTTGACCTGTTGCGGTGTGGCTAAATGCCTAGTGTTTACGCGGTATATTATCATAATTAGCAAAGTATATGGTTTGACTTTTATTATTTTTTCTACTTTTTGGATATTGTGGATATGGAGATGGGGTGAGAGAAGTTTTATTTACCTATCGTGCTTACAAATACATAAACGTCTATTTTTCATGGTGTGTTGTAAACTTTTGCGGGGCACTGTATATATATATATATATATATATATATATATATATATATATATATATATATATATATATATACACTCCTACTGAAGAGAAACACCGAGAAATCTGCTGATTCGACGCTAAATTCTCCTTTGGGCGCATAACTGACCCGTGTGTGTTGACCTTTTGATATCCTTTTTTTATGTATCAGTTTTTTAATTCGGTTTTGGGGAAGTTATGTCATTTCTCTTCCCCATATATATATATATATATATATATATATATATATATATATATATATATATATATATATATATACTCTGTGGGTCTTCTCCTGATATAGAATGATCGGAAATTTTAGTCTGGGCAATGTGCTTAAGTCTGGATAAATCGAGAAAGAGCGGAAAAACACACAACCAAGAGCCGTCATCAACTTCCTGTAACTAAACTTCAGCAGTATATAAGATTAACTAATGAAATTCTAGAATTTTTTGTTGACCACAACATACACCAAGCCTTCATACAGGAATTAAAACTCCCCCCTCAAGCTCGTATCACAAAAGTACCACATTCCTCCACATCCGGCATGATTTAGAGAGAAACGACGGAAGCTGAGGAAAAATTGCACATTGAATCCTTCATTCTCTCACACACCACGAGAACAGACTAACTACCCATGCATCCTGTCCACCAAACCCTGAGCCTTCACTCGAACACCTCCTAACATAACAAAATAACACACTCGTTGCGGGTAGCTTCTAAACCACTGACCCCACATGGCTTTAACCCAAAGATAGAGACACAAGCACTCGCAGCATCATAGAACACAAACCACCTATTGATCTCAAAAAACCTTTCTACACCCACACGCAAACTCTTCAATACTTACTCACAAAAACATCTTCCTGGACATTATCTTTTGTTTACGAGATCTACTGACCAAAAAAACCGGTCAACCCCAAAATGCGCTCTTACTGACCACCTTCCAATCTTCACACATCAGTCCTCGAGAAGCCCACATCTTCACCAATCCCCACACACTTACAATAACTACAACAAAGGTGACTTGAACATCTTCACAAACGAGAATGGAACAAAATTCAAAGCTTCTCATTCACAAAGATTAGTGATATAAACAAGGCCTACACATACAGCCAACATTCTCTCAACAGCCAGTAGGAAACACATCCTTATTTCCCTAAAGATGTGTTTGTTGCTGGCTGTCAAAAGAATGTTGGCACAAAAACCAGTGACAGCTTATGATGACAACGCACAACCTGAAACATTAAAAACATTTTAAGAAACATCCAAGTACTGTTGAATAACAAAATAAACGACACCTGCTAGATTTACTGGACACTTTAAACCACAAGACAATCTCTAAGGAATATTTAACGAGTCTTTAAGGTGTCTTTAAGGAGTATCTAAAGAGTTTCTAAGGAGTATCTAAGTGTCGTTAAGGAGTCTCTAGGGAGGCTTGCCAACTCAAATCTGCCAACAATGACAATAAGTCATCTACTCGAGCGTAATGAAGGTTAAAGTCCTCAGACAAACAAACACTCACACAAAACTACTCAGAAATTAGTAAAAAAACTCCTGACCTCAAAAATAGAACCACAATCAAACAACTAAATTTATTTGCAATTGACCAAAAATGTCTAGACAAGTCACTACACTAATAGCCTCGTAGGCTTAACGGCAGGTAAAACCTCCCCCCACCTCTGGACCTCACAACCTAGCAAACATTCACCTAAAACCCCTCGGTCCAAGAGGTATCGACGCCTTTACACGAATGTTCAACAACTCTATCTACAGTCACTCTATTTCAAATGGCTGGAAATCTGCCAGCACATTACCCATTCTCAACCCAAACACACCATCCACCGACCATGCATACCACTCAATCTGCAGCCCTTCCAAAATCATGGAACGTCTAGAACTAAATAAAATAACCACACACATCTTACTAGATGACTACCAACACGGATTCCTTCCTTTACACTCAACAACCGCAATACTTACCAACACACCCAACTCATACAAGAAAGCTTCAACCAACCACCACTCGGGACAGTAATGGCAACACCCGACATAATTAAGTCTGAAATATACTCTTAGGACTCATTAGTTTCTGTCATTGCTTTGTTTGCCGACCACGTAAGATGTTCATTTCCCCAGGTATCGAGAGGAGGCGTTCGAGATGGCAAGGAAAGTATCTCGTCCTTGAACTCATCATATTCGAGTTACTAGTTCGCTTTCAAGGGAACCCATGGACATGACTCTCTTTAAATCATCCACAGGCTACTAAATCCTTTAATTCTTCTTCTTATCTTTGTATTAGTGTCCTCGGAATAATATGTTAATGACGGAGGTGTTTTATCACCTGTTATAAAGTCCTTAAAGGCAATATTTCAACTCGATTTTGCAACGCAAGAATTATTCCACGACGCCATCTTGAAAAAGCTATGAGACAAACTAAGTTACACTCGCTCGCGTGTCTCACGATTTGTTTGCGATTCTTGCTCTTTTTTCACCTCGATCCAATGTCATTTTTATTATGGAAACCGTGTGTCAAGGTTGTTCTTCCAACATTCACGCTCTAAATCATTTTGTGTGAGGAGAATTCAAAGTTTATTAACTTCCTTTTTGAACATAAACTTCTACAGAAAGAGGTGGTGTGTCGACACTTTAGTGAACAATTTCATTTTCGGTGTGACAGAAACGTTATTTCTCGAGGTAATAAGAAAGTGTGTAAATCGAGGTGTAGGTTTAAAGAAATGGGCTTTTGTGGGGGTTCTTTTTCGAGCGCACACCATTTCCCCGAGAGAATCTTGAGGATTGTGCATTGGTTTGTTTGCAACAAACTGCCCTTGACTGAAATCTGCGAACAGTTAGAAGTCTCGGCCATAACAATGGCGGACTCGTTTTCAGAGGTCATAATTCATTATTTCCAAAAGCGTTCGGAGAAAATCGGCTGCTCAAGGAAAACGGTGGAAAGAGACGAGGCCAAATTCGGGAAGCGAAAGTACAATCGAGTGCGTGTTATCGAAGGTGTGTGGGTGTTTGGTGGGTTCGAACATGAATCGAAAAGAACTTTTATGGTGCTGTTACCCGATAGAACTAGTGTAATCAAAGAGTGGGATTTGCGGCTCCGGATCTCAACCTACCACCATAAAGTAAGTCTTTTCTGTCTTTTGGTTTGGGTCAGTTTGTTTAGGTTACGGAAGGAACATTGAAGGGTTTTTTCTCCGTTCTGAGCAACGGTTTTATAACATGTTTATTAATTCTACAGATTAAAGCCAAACAATCGTCATCAGATCGTGTTATTAAACATGCTTAAATAAGCTAATACTCCTATTCTTTTACATCGTTGTTCTGAGAATAAAAAATAACAAATAATAACATTAAAAACAAACGCGCGAAAGTAACTTAGGCCGCCCATTGCACTTCAAGATGGCGTCGTGGAAGAATTCTTGCGTTGCCGAATCGAGTTGAATATTGTCTTTTTGTGACAGATCTTCTCCGCCATCAACATATTACTCATAAGAAAATGTTGCAATATTACAACGATACAAAGCAGTACAATATTTAGTAGTCTAAAACCCGTGCCCCCGTCTTATTAATATATATATATATATATATATATATATATATATATATATATATATATATATATATATATATATATATATATATATATATATATATATATATATATATATATATATATATATATATACAATTTTGGGCTACAGCATATCTCTTATGACGTCAGACGGTAGCGTCAGATGTGACGATCACTGCGTTCTATATTTTTTGTTGTTTTGGGGATTTGTAACTTTTAGTCTATTATTTATTAAATATCTACGCTCTGCTCGTTTATAGTTTTTTTTCTAAGTTAGTTAAGGTTTCTTGATGTCTTTTATTGTTTTTTGTTTTGTTTTCGTATTTTTTGTTTACTGCGAACGATAACAGCTTCTTCCTGGCAACATCGTAGCTTATAAATAGGACCCGTTTTGCAAAAATTTTTCTTTCGTTATTGTGTTTTCGTACTCTCCATGTGCTTCGTTGTTATTCGAATTCGGCTTTACTTTGTATGATCGCGAAAAACTTTTAGATTATCTAGAGGCGCATAAACTAATCAAGAAACCTATAAAAGTAAGAATTGGTTGTTATTAGGTTAGGTTTTTCTGCCAGTAAAAAAGCTGCTGGGGAGAAAAAAAACCCAGGAAATTCAAGGGGACTGCTCATGGGGGAGATATCACTGCAGGAAGACCACCCTGCGATGATCCTGAGTTTCAATCAATTGGGGGGGGGTCTGGGGGGCGCAGCCCCCCAGTATATACTCATATACAAAAAATATTACGCCGATATTGTTCACATGTAACACTACCGTCTGACGTCATAAGAGATATGCTGTAGCCCAAAATTGTAGCCGACTAACAGCGCCATCTACCGTGCGCCCCGAATCTGAAGTGTTACCTATATATATATATATATATATATATATATATATATATATATATATATATATATATATATATATATATATATTAATATATCAGGCAATGGCTTCGCCCCTCCCCCCCTCCCTATGGAGGGAGCTTGCGCTTTGCTACTAAGATTAAAATTTAAAATCTAAAAAAAAGCAGCCATGGTTTAATTTTTATCAATTTTTTGGACTTCGCCAATTATAATAATTCAAAAAGGAACTCTTAAACTAAATTTCCCACCTTTCAAAATATCACGTTGCTAAAATATAGTTATAGAAGAAGAAGATATATAAAAATATATTTTCTGAAGATCACCATTTGTAATTCTTTGGGTTTTAAAAAAATTACAAAATTTCGATACTTATATTTATTTCTGAACTTCACCATTTTGTTTTTGATATTATAAAAGAATTATTAGAAATAACTTTGCTAAAAAAAACATAAGTCATAACCAAACTAAGATGAAATTATTATTCAAATACTCAAAAAAGTCCCCTTATTAAATTATAGAGTTAGTGATGATAATAATAATGATGATGATGATGATATATATAAATATATATATATATATATATATATATATATATATATATATATATATATATATATATATATATATATATATTTATTTATTATAAGAGGAATAAGAATTGGACGCAAATGAGCAAATGAGACAAGAAACCGGAGTATTTTTAAAGGCAAGAGCGAGGGACATTAGAAGAATCCCAAAATGTATTTATAGTCAGCTACACCAGGTTTCTGCATCTTTCTTTCTGACTTCAAATTTTATTTGAAAGACAGAAAATAAAAATGGCATAGCCCTGTGGTGGTTGTATAATCACCAGGAAATCCTTTAGTTACTTTCTTTGTATATATATATATATATATATATATATATATATATCGAGGGTTAGTGAGTGGATAATCCCAGTTGCACTTCCTTGGCATCTATTTTAACTCTGCACCATGGTAAAGTAGGGGTGAAGTGTAGCCAATACACCTACCTTAGCCATTTCTGGTGAAACAGAATAACCCCGGTGCTTCCCTTTTGATCAAAATTAAGATAATGATCCCCTGAGTGTGTTTTCACTCAGTAAAAACTAGTCACGGGGGGACTTATGTAATATCGAGAATTGAGCCAAGTGGATTGTATATTAATTGCCAAAGGATCGTCCAAAATAGTTAAAACACACAGATACAAAAATAAACTTTAATATACATAAATTGGAAATATGTAATAGCATATATACGAGGGGCGGTCAATAAGTTTTACGAATCGGTAGGGCAAAACAGAGGAATGGGGATGACTTTTGACAAGTTATGACAAATCAGGACCTGCAGCTGCACGCTCCTGCCTCGTCTATTTAAGAAGAAGTAGAAGATCGCAGATCGTCAGTCACAAATTTTTTAACAATGGAGAAGGTTGAGCACCGCGCAGTGATCAAATTTTTGACCAAGGAAGGCAAGAATGCAAAACAAATCCTGAAGGCATGGTTGCAGTGTACACCGATACCGCCCCTTCCTATGCAACCATTGCTTGTTGGAATACGGAGTTCTGCCATGGTCGTGATTTCCTTGAAGATGACCCCCGTCCAGGACGCCCGTCAGACGTGACCAACGAGGACAATGTGGCCCATGTGGAGAGGATGACCCTCGAAAATCGACGGGTGAAGGTCGAAGAAATCGAGCGAGAACTTGGAATATCACATGGAAGTGTTATCAACATCATCCACGACAATTTGACCATGACCAAGTTCTCTGCCCGTTGAGTCCCTAGAAACCTCACGCTCCATGATCGACTTCAACGTCGTCAAAGTTCCACAAGGCCAGAGTTGCACAAGCTGCTCTGCATGAGCGCGGATTCGAAGAGCTCAACCCTCCCCTCCCCTACAGTCCAGATCTGGCCCTTAGCGACTACTTTTTATTCCGCCAGCTCAAGGATGCACTGCGTGGAAGCCGGTTTAGGGACGAAGAAGATGTCCAGCTCGCCGTCCACGAGTGGATTGAACAGCAGTCGGGAGATTTCTGGTTGTCGGGAATTCGAAGCCTCAGGGAGAAGTGGCGCAAGTGCATTGAAGTCGAGGGTAGTTATAATGAAAAATAATAAAACACCTTTTCTCATATCTCGTTTCCTTATATCCGAAATGCAAAACTTATTGAGCGCCCCTCGTATGTATAAAATAGGATTAACTTCACACTGAATTGGTAAGTCTATATAATGTCGTGGAGATTACATTTGAAATCTACTTACCAGGATGGTTGCGTCTTAATTGCACCCGACAGAATGAATTGAATAATATCACGCAATTAAGCACTGAATCTATCACTTGTAATACTCGAGGTTATGAGCTCGGGATGGAAATTCTAGTTAACGATTAAACTGATGAATTTAGGAGGGGGATAATTCACTATAAGGATACCTTTGAGTTCGTAAGTATTTGGAGAATGACGGTGTATGTCTTCTTCTTCTGACGATGTTCGCACTTAGCCCGGTCGTCCGAGGTTACCGAATGTGGGGGTAATCCTAGACCGGTGTCCTGATATAATGATCCTAGGCCGGATCGCGAAGGTGAGTCAACTGGGACTTAAATCGAAATTCTTCTCCTCGAAGTGTTCGTTCCGATTATTAGCACCTGGAGTGGGTAGCCAAAGGTAATCCGCAGAAGGAGATCCTCTGTAACCTCTGACTCTAAAGGACGGGGGGTCTGCGAGAAGTTTAGCACCTACAAGTACCGTGACGGCAACCACAAATTCCCTGAAGTTTCTTCCTTGTAATGGGCGAAGTGTTTCCTCTGTAGGACTAGCTCCACACACAACGTAGGTCCAAAATCTTCTGCTCGACTCCAGGGAGAAGTTTTCCTTTTATTTCCCTTAAGAGATAAAATTGAGAGAGAGCACCGGATTTTCATGAAATTCTTATCGTCACGCGAAAAGACCTTTCGTCTGCCGCCACGACATGCCGAACATTCACACCTCGGCGCCATCCGAACTTTCCTCGTCTCAAATCGCAGTTTTATGACGGCGCGAAGAAACTCTGGCCTTCGTCGGCTGGTAGGTGTCTTTTGAGGCAGACATTTTCCTGTGTGGTCAGCCTTGAATTTGGTTATCTCAAAGGTGTGAAAAGAGGTGAAGGGGATTCGATGCGAAAAGGTGAATTTCGAATAAGGGGAGTGGGGGGACACGCAGCTATGTCGGTGTATTTATGTATGTACTAATGCATGGAGGTATTTATACTTCTACATCTATATATACAGGGTGTCCACAAAGTCTGGGTACATAGAAATTTTAATATTTTATTTTTTATGTTATTTTTCCTCCCCAGATCAAATGATGGCTCTGTCCAAAGAAGAAAGAATCGAGTTGGTACTCTTAAGTGGACGAGAAGGATGGTCTTATCGCAAAATCGCCGATGAATTTAACCTTTGACACCCTGATCGGCAACCTATTTATTTTACTGCCGTCGAGAAATTGGTCACGAAGTTTAAAGAAACAGGCAGTATCTTGGACAAACCCCGTTCCGGGTGACCAAAGACTTCAGACGAAACGAAAGAGGTTGCCATGGCCAAGATTGCTGCTAGCCCAAAGAAATCCCTTCGTCGGACATCGATGGAGTTGGGTGTTCCAAGGTAAACTATCCACAAAATCCTGGTAGAGCAGAAGTTCCATCCGTACAAATTACAGATATTGCATCACTTAAATGAAGACGACCCCGATAGACGAATGCAGATGTGGGAATGGTTTTCAGATAAATTGGATGAAAATATCAATTTTCACCCTGATCGGCAACCTATTTATTTTACTGCCGTCGGGAAATTGGTCACGAAGTTTGAAGAAACAGGCAGTGTCTTGGACAAACCCCGTTCCGGGCGACCAAAGACTTCAGTGATGAAGCTTTGTTTTATGTTAATGGTGAATTCAACAGACAGAATCTTCGATACTGGTCTCAAGACAATCCACATTGGATGGATCCATCCAAACAGCAAGGCTGCCAAAAGGTGATGGTGTGGTGTGGTTTATGGAAAGCTCATGTGCTAGGACCCTTCTTCTTTGATGAACATGTAACCGGTGAGACTTATCTGAACATGTTGAGAGACAAATTAATGCCTCAAATTGAGCGCCTAGGTGAGGGAAATCCGGACTGGTTTCAGCAGGATGGATCCCCAGCCCATATTGCTACAAATGTTAGAGATTGGCTGAATGGCACTTTTCCTCACTGGATTGGAAGAAGAGGTCATGTGTAGTGGTCACCTCGTTCACCAGACCTTTCTCCCCTTGATTTTTTTTCTGGGCTTATGTTAAAAGAGAAAGTTTACTCAATGAAGATTGCAAATCTAAACCACTTGAGAAAACGCATTATCAGTCAGTGTGCTGAAATCGACGGCAATGTACACCTATTCAATCGAGTTCACCAGAATTTAGCAAGGCGCATCGAATTATGCATTGCAAATAATGGAAATCATATTAAAAATATAATTTCTTAACATTATAATTAAATAAAATTGTTTTGTTCTAAAGGTACCCAGACTTTGTGGACACCCATATACAAAGAAACCATTTTTGAGGACAAAGTTTATTGAACCGGAGCTCTAGTTTTGCTATAAAGTTTTCCATACCATCATCAGCCGTTAACTGACAGAAATTGACAAAGAAAACAGAAATACTAAAATATACAGATACCGACAAATTACATTAATCAGGAGGTGGTGTTAGTTTTAGATGATTAACAATATTTGTTAAACTGAGGTCAGATACATAGCGGCTACATTTGTGTTGACCTTCTAACAGATTAAAGTTTGGGTCTTTGATTAATATAGATTCGATCATTTTTCTTTTATTAAAATCGTTATATTTGTGAATTATTTGGGCACTAGGGATATTAATTATGTGGTTGGTGTTTTTGCCATGGGTAAAAATACTAGAAGCATTGCTTGCTCTACGAATATCCACCTTATGTTCATAAATACGTTTATTTAATGACTTCCCGGTCTCTCCCACATAGAAGGAGGGGCAATTTAGAGTTTTACATTGGATCAGGTAAATGCCTGTATATACGAGGGGTGGTCATAAGTTTTGCGAATCGGTAGTGCAAAACAGAGGAAGGGGGATGGCTGTTTGTGGGGGTGTTAGGACAAGTTATGAAAAGTCAGGACCTGCAACCGCACGCTCCTGCCTCGTCTATTTAAGAAGCAGTAGCTGATCGCAGATCGTCATTTACAAATTTTTCAACAATGGAAAAGGTTGAGCACCGCGCAGTGATCAAATTTTTGACCAAGGAATGCAAGAATGCAAAAGAGATCCATGAACACATGGTTGCAGTGTACACCGACACCGCCCCTTCCTATGTAACCATTGCTCGCTGGAATGGGGAGTTCCGCCATGGTCGTGAGTCCCTTGAAGATGACCCCCATCCAGGACGCCCGTCAGACGTAACCAACGAGGACAATGAGGCCCGTGTGGAGAGGATGATCCTCGAAAATCGACGGGTGAAGGTCGAAGAAATCGAGCGAGAACTTGGAATATCACATGCAAGTGTTATCAAAATCATCCACGACAATTTGGCTATGACCAAGGTTTCTGCCCGTTCGGTCCCTAGAAACCTCACGCCCCATGATCGACTTCAACGTCGTCAAAGTTCAGAGTAGCTGCTACTTCTGTACAACCAAGACCCGGTGAGATTCGAGTCACGCATAGTGACAGGTGATGAAACCTAGGTCCATCAGTGGTATCCCGAGACCAAGCTTGAAAGCATGGCTTGGGCGCACAGGGGCTCTCCGACCTCCATCAAGTTCCGGACCCAACCCTCAGCCGGCAAGATCATGGCCACCATCTTCTGGGATTCTGAGGGAGCGTTGATGGCGGACTATGCGCCTCGTGGAAGGACCATCACAGGCCAATATTACGCCATGGAACTGGCTGGGTTGAAGAAGTGCATCCGTCAGAAGCGGCGCGGCAAGTTGAAACGCGGTGTCCTGCTCCCCCACGACAATTTCCCTGTCCACAAGGCCAGAGTTGCACAAGCTGCCCTGCGCAAGTGCGGATTCGAGGAGTTCAACCATCCTCCCTACAGTCCAGATCTGGCCCCTAGCGACTACTTTTTATTCCGCCAGCTCAAGGCTGCATTGCGTGGACGCCAGTTTGTTGACGATGAAGATGTCCAGCTCGCCGTCCACGAGTGGATTGAACAGCATTTGGGAGATTTCTGGTTGTCGGGAATTCGAAGCCTCAGGGACAAGTGGCGCAAGTGCATTGAAGTCGAGGTTAGTTATATTGAAAAATAATAAAACACTTTTCCTCAATTCTCGTTTCCTTATATCCGAATTGCAAAACTTATTGACTGCCCCTTGTATATTAGGCGATTCAGGTTTAGTGGACCGAAGTGATTTTTTAATAGTTGAGGGATATTTGAAGGTGGTTAAGTTGTGAGATACTATGGGGTTTAATCCTTTGAGCAAGGAAGAATATGGAAGAGCTAAGCAATTCTTTTTACATTTAGGATTTTTCTTTTGAGCACGGTAGAATATTGCCCTAGCTTTAGATAGGCTTTCATCAATATGGTAGAGGCGGTATTTTAATTCAATGAACAAGAATGTAATAAAGGTTATCTCATCTTGTAAGAAACAGGGGTCACAAATTCTTAGAGCTCGTAAAAACATCATTATTCCAATAGCTTTTTTATATTAAGATCATGACATGAAAAAAAATGTATATAGGAATTAGAATTGGTGGGTTTGCCATATAAAGTAAAGGACAATTTATGATTAATTCTTAGGACTTTATCTTCAAGGAAAGGAAGATAATTGTCCTTTTCCCATTCAACCTTAAATTTTATGGTGGGTTGGAGGTTATTCAACTTTGTCAAAAAATTATCAAAGGAGTCGAGTTCAGTTAATGGCTATGTGGAAATCACGTCATCTACGTATCTATACCATACCAAGTTTGGGGATTTGATAGTGGTGAGGGTGGAGGTTTCGAAGTGTTTCATGAACAAGTTGCAAAGAATGGGGGATAACGGGTTCCCCATACTAAGGATTAAACCCCATAGTATCTCCGAGCTTAACCACCTTCTAATATCGATCGACTATTAAAAAATCACTTCGGTCCACTAAACCTGAATCGCCTAATATAGATACAGACATTTACCTGATCCCATGTAAAACTCCAAATTGCCCCTCCTTCTATGTGGGAGAGACCGGGAGGTCATTAAATACAGTATTTTCACCCATGGCAAAAACACCAACCACATAATTGATTTCTGCGTAGCCGAGTGGTCTAAAGGGCGGTTTAATTGAGATCAAAGCGGTTGCTTGCTGCCTCAATGTGCACGGTTCGAATCCCACCTCAGCTCGGATTTTTTCGAAGTAAGAAATAACTATTTCCGAAGAAAAGTTATTCCGTTTTCTCTTTCCTGTGGGGAACTTGGATTTATTTCATCATTCTCTTAAACGGTAAGAATGCAGAGGGCATTTAAGGAATCTTTGTATAAGCTGACCAAAATTGACAACTGTTTTAATGTTATCGATTTTTTTCTCAGCTCAAAAGGTTCGTTCCCTTCGAACCACTTTTACTTGTTTGTTTACTATGATATTTTCTACTTTTATGAGAAAACATTTTCGTGTTTATCGATTATATTTTCTCCTTTGAAAGCTCTGATAATACTTTCCATTAATTTCTTTTCATATATCTTTATTATATGCCTCTGTAGTATTTGATTCATTTCATTTAGCCCAAACATGTTTCTTACATTAATATTTACTATATCTATGTATATATTCCCATCTAAAATAAATAAATTATTTTATATATAACAACTTTCAAAATTTAGTTGTTTGGCCTTAGCAAGTACCGATGAATTACACAAATTTACATCCTCGGTTTGGATTACACAAAATCCCTTCCTCGTTCGGATTACACACCCCTTCCACTTTATGGATATTTGTTAAATCCCTTCGCAATTATGTCATTTTTTGTATATTAACATTACTTTTGCCTTTACTCCTCTTTCATACAACGAGTGCCAACCCTTAGTGACCCTGACTCCTAGACCCCAACTCCGCCGTTACCTCTCAAAAGATATTTCCTCCGTCAATGGAAATGAACGCATCACATCCATTGTGTTCCTTTCCCTCCTGGTATATTTTTCTTTAACGTCATCCTCCACTTCTGGTTCTGTACAGATATCTTCCTGGTTAGTAGTCGAGAGACTGGCAGAAGGAAAGTTCCTACGGGGGTTATACTGACCTTCGGGTCGATCTAGATAAGTGCTCCAGCTGAAGTTAGAAACCACTTACTAAAACTATGATCTCAGTCTAAATGCATTAGTACTACGTTTGAAAGCCGGTTATGCCAATTTTAAGAATGATATGGGATTCAAATTAACTTAGCATGCCACTGAACATGCAAGGTCAATCTTTAGGTCTATCCATGGCTGAGTACATCATCTAATCATTTACCAAAGAAACGAGGTTTATGGTGGGAAGTTCCCTAAAAGATTTTATGGCATTGCCACTAAAGACGAAATGTCCCGAGTCGAAACTTCATTAAATGCCATCGCGCATGAGAGTATAGAAATTACATTTGCCGTAGAATCAATGATTCACGAAGATAAAAATAACACTAAATTCTTCCATAAAGTGGTGAAAGCTTGAAACCAAATATATACCAGTGGTTGGATGAAACCCGTGAAAGATTTTGTCATTTTAAGGCTGTTTACTTTATCAGTTAAAAGCTTTCCTTTATTAACGATTATGTGCAACAATTAGAATCATTTTACAAGATAATACAATAAAACTATTCAGTCAGCTTCTGCACCTCATCTGTTGCACTCATTCGCCTTCAAAACCTCAGTGTCATTATCGAGCATGCTGCTCCTAAGGAACTTAAACTGATTCCAGTATTTAGCTTAATCAACCTCTCCGTTTATAACTTCATGGATTACACATGGACGTTACACGGATTAAGTCCTTACACGTACCATCTCTTGATCCACTTCTTTCACCAACTAACCTATACTAACCTAAAATACCTTACTGTAAACCATACCCACTGATTGTACCTAACGTAAGCTCCCCCTTCCCTTTTCGTAGCTTGAAACTCACGGTCGTTTACAGCTTATGCCCAGGCAGTCATACAGCAATGAAATTTCCAATTAGGTCTCCATTAGCTATTTACCCTCCCATAAAATCTTTTCCACTAAAGATAAATTAAAGTTGCTTAGTTTATTTGATAAATATATGCCATGCGTCCGCATGCCAAATTCTCGAACTTCTCATCCTTATTCACATTAACGTTAAAAATCAGTCTTGATGCTCGGATATCATTCAAAAAACCCGTCCTTCGAACACAACTACTCGTACTACCATTTTCCCATAAATAATCTACCTCCCTTCTGTATGCGAAATAGATACTGGACATCATTTGATGCAAAAACTCTCGTTACTTTAATACAAAGTATTCACCACCCCCCGCCGTCTCTGTTGCGTATACAGACGCGCTCAACCAATCTGTTTTACTTATTGAAATCCTCCCGAACTCACCACCTAAATTACCTTCACTCCTGATGCACCCTGATTTGCCTAATTTGACGGAATTTAAACGCCATTATAAGAATCACGCCAATTATGTATTCATTTTAAAGCCTCTAACTCCCAGTTACTCTGATTTGTCAAATTGTAAATCGATTTTGTAGTTCCCAGACACCATAGGATCCCCCCTTCAGTAGAGAAAGTCTATATGCGGCCACGACCTATTCCATGACCACGGTAACTACAAATTAATAAGTAAATTAAATAGTTTTATTTATCCGAGATTAGCTAGTTAAGATTTTAGACCCTTGTTCGGAAGGAGTCTTATCATTCTAGGAAGGGAGTTTTTTAAATCTTCTCCCGTTACATAGGAAACATTAATAAGATTAAAATAAAGAAATAATTATGAAAATAAAGCGAGTGAATATAGAGTAAATTAAATGGGATAAAATGTAACTAATTTTATGACACACCCGCTTCCAGCATTGTATTAAGACCATTTAGGTATATTATATACCTGTATACTTATATGGTCTTCCTTAGGTAAATATTTGATATACATAAGTGCGTATAAGTATACATGCGTATTTGCATGTATAAGTATATATAGTAAAATCCTCATCAGGTAGACAACACTCGAAGAACCAATCTATTACATTAGAGGGGTTCCTCGAGTGCTGTCTACCTAATGAGGACGATGGTCGACCCTCGGGACCTGAAACAGTGTTGGTTGTCAAATTTTGCTATACATTAACCGCGTCAATAAGTATATATTCATTTTTTACTCTTATTAAGAGGCAATAGGAATTCCGCCCCTAAACCTATTGTTTAAATTTAAATTCAGCAAATTCCGGAGCACGTCGTACGAGTTGACCTCCTCTGCAACAACCCGTCTTTTTCTGACATTTTATGGCAAATGCATGTCCAGACCCTCCTACTGAATCAGAACCTCCCCCCCCTCCTTAGACTGAAAGCTCACTCCTTTAAAAGCACATTCCCTTGTGATGGTGTAACCAACCCCTTATTTCAGTCCCTTGAAAGGCTAACTATCAAGTAGTATAAACTTCTTTTTATTTGATCTTTCCCAAGTTTAAAAAATTGACAAAGAAGTTCAGCTCAAGAAATAATTAAAACTTGCAAAAAACATCGCTCAATGCAGAGTTCCCACCGCTTGCCCGCTTTGTACCCATCTAAGTTACGCTTGAAGAAAGCATCCTCAGTGAGGCTCCCGTTCGTATCTCAAAGAAGCGTTAAGGCAACCAGTGTTGCACACTCTAAACACTTTAAAAATTCCTCAAGAACTTGCGGGCCCATCCAAATTGACCACCAGAGCCCCCCTCCCCCTCCCGTTTTACATTTATACTTTATCAAAATAAGTGAAACAACTAAAAACATATTGAATTTAAGACACAAGAGAACATACGTAGGTGAGTCAAAAAGTTCTCAGACTCCTGGGAACAGGCAGTAGTAGAGCTCTCGCAATAAATTATTTAAACAAGCATTCAAATACTTTCACAAACAATCAAATCAACGGAATGTTAAAATCTTAATTTGAGTCCAAACATCCGTTTCCCTGTTAATAATCAAACTCACTTTTACCTTATCATCAGAGGTGAAAGACTCAAATTTAATAATTAAACTTACTTAATGATAAAAAAAAATACTCACTGGAGCTATAAAAGGTCAATTTGACGTGGAAAACCTGATAGATATTTTTGTGGTCAATAGAGCATAAAGTAAAACAAATAAGTGCAAAGCATAGCAGATAGAGTTGAAATAACCTTTACAAAAAAGGTAATCAAGCGAGTTTGATATATTGATCGGTTTGAGGCCCCATGAAAACTTATTAAAGTGAGAGTAAACCTAAACTGCAAAGCTTAGGTCGGTTTGGCGGCGTTTTCTATTAAAGATAGTGGGAGAGGAACGTGTCTAGTAACTCATCTCTGTCGGCAATTTTTCGTTTTTATAAAGGTAATTAAGTAAAAAAAAGAGACAAGCTAATGAGTGAAAATATAAATGAATTGAAAAGGGGAAAGGAAACTCTAAAAACTAAACTAGAAGCCTCCTTTGGGAAGAATCAGATTTTTGAACCACCTTGGTCTTACAGGTGCTATTGAAATGTTGATCTTTGATTTGTCTCTTTTTATAATTTCTCCGCTTTCTATTTTTATTGAAGACTTTAGATTGTTCAGTTCAGAACTTTTGGGGGTCTTATCAAATATCCAGTATGCCCGAACCATTGGCTAATTCGTTAGTTACCAACATGGGAAAGCTACCTTCACACACAAAAGCAAAGCTCACATTGGTTCTAATGAAACGCTCTGAGGGTGGATAAGCTTTTTCTCGCAGAGAGCGCATTCCACCACCAATTCAGAATTGGGGGAATGAACCGTTTGATGGGAGTCGATGCCAACCAGCAACTTGATCTTTATAATAAACACGAAATGTGGGGCAGGGTATTTTTAGCGGCCGATTTCGGCTTAGTTCGTCAAGATAACCACAGCCTATTTAGTCATATGCCGAAAACTGGGAATGAGGGCGCCATCTTTCCCTCTTTGGGGGCTTCAAATCAGGGAACAGCTATTATCCCTCAGGCGGGAATAAATGCTGGCCTTTTAAGAAATATAGGAAGGTATACTGAGATTTTCTGGGCGCCGAGACTCAAGGTCACAACTTGGGTAGTGTGCGAGGAGTCTTCTAAAGTTTCGTAGAAAAACGGAATAAAATTAAAATAAAAAGAAGTAGAATTTTTATTCTTTAACATAAGTTCCATTGAGGTCAAAACACTTCGCTTTTGCAAGCGATGAGACCATCCATTTAAACCATTTCTATAAAACTGAGGACTTAAAAAATGTCTCATGGGCTGTCATAGAACCTTTTTGGTTTCCAAACGTTAAAAAAGGCATAAAAGACACTCGTTTTTCATCTACTGATGATACTAAAAGAACTTTTTTGGGGACTTGGTTTAATTCTCAGAGTTCTCAGTTTATTTAAATGGTTATGTTGTAAAATAAAATTTATACTTCTTTTTTATTTTAATCTTATTCTCTTTTTCTACGAAACTTTTGAAGCCCCCTCGTATTTCCTTCCGGAAAGGAGTAAGAGGGACCTCGGAAGATAAATAGTCCTTCTAATCTTCCCCTTCACTTCTCTAAGCATCAAACTTCACACTATTTGTTTATAAAAACTTCCTCTCAAAACTTATTTCAATGAGGGACTACTCAACAGACAAAAGGTTTCAGTGAAGTACGAAAACATGAGTAAGATTAAACAGACTGAAAATTCAGACCCTTAGCTTGAGTAAACATTAAAATTTAACGACAACCTTGCTCTGAAAATGTTACCCGTGTAATGCGATCTATTTAACCTTTAAGAATCGGTCACCAGTGGGTTGTGTGCCTGAAATATTTGTTTTGCTTAGACTCGTCTGTTAGCAGAGTTAACGAACAGGCTGCGACAGCTTATCGATTTTAAAATCAGCGATATTGCGGTGCTCCGACCCGGGGAAGTTGGGTGGAGTGGTTATTGCTTGCTATTTTGTGAAAGATCGCAGCCTGATTCGATTCTTTGTTGCCTTAAAAAGTTCGTCCCTTTGCCTTCGTTCATTCTTATGTTCGATCATAATAAGAGAAACATATTTTCGAAGAGCTTGATGAAGAGTTTAGTTAGCTACAACATTGCCTTCCTTTTTAACCGCATAATTATGATTACGTAATTGCAAATAATTATATATATATATATATATATATATATATATATATATATATATATATATATATATATATATATATATCGCGAGGGGAAAGTTGTGAAAAAAAACATTTTCGTTCTGTGGATTTTTCCCCTTCCCTTTTTCATCTTTGCATTTTTTTCTTTGTTTATCTATTTATCACGTGCCTATGTGTCTCTTTTCAGTCTTAGATCTGTGGTGGGTGTTTGGGACTTTTGTGTTTGGAAGTTGATACGGAAGCGATGATCACGCCCAGTTTTCACCTCAATATTTTTAGACCCTTAGAGAGGTTAGGTGCAGACTTAGCATTCTATAGATACATTTACGACTCCCGCCCCATACTTGGGGGAGGGGGGGCAGAGCGGATGCAAATTTTAGAAGCGAGGGATCAGGATGGATGTTCCCTAGATCTTGCTCCCCCTACCCCTGTTGGGGGAGTACGGGACCTCCTGTTTTATGTTGCACCCTTTCAAAACGCAGATATCCAGGAGAAACCATTGGAAACGCACACCCTTGTTCGGTGTGCAGCTTCTTTCACGCAGAGAGTTGAGGACATTCATCGCCCCCGTTTTCTTGAGCAATCTTATCTCCTTTTTCCAATTAACTTCTCACCTCTTAGGTATACTGAAAACTGTCGAAACAGAAATTTTCAGTGGAAAAAAAGATAGAGGGGAGTAGGAAAAAGGGGAAAGAAACAATAATAGCGTAGGCGAGTTGCGAACAGCTTCCCGCGTCGCTGGAGCACTGTTAGCCAGCGGCGAATCCACTCGGCCATCCTGAGCCTCAAAAAGAGCCATTCATACGAAACTTTTAAGCCGCTCGCCTGCAATTCTCGTACGCTATAATATGAAACGAATCAAGAGAAAGGTGAATAGGGTAAAAAAAATATCAGGAATGGAAAAAAAAGCAGAAGTAGACATATTCAACAAAAAGTGCCTATTTAGGAGGCAATAATATATGTCTATGTGGGAGACAAACATAAATTACTATGTGGGAGACAACCATAAATGACTATGTGGGAGACAACCATAAATGCCTATGTGGGAGACAACCATAAATGGCTATGTGGGAGACAACCGTAAATGCCTATGTGGGAGACAACCATAAATGGCTATGTGGGAGACAATTATAAATGCCTATTATGTAGGAGATAACCATAAATGGCTATGTGGGAGACAATCATAAGTGCCTATGTGTGAGATTCCACTCAAATACTTCAGTAAGTTCTTCGTTGTGCTCCTGTACTAACTCCACATCAGCATCATCCACCTCCAGATCCAAAGTTTGCCCCAAGAAACAATTTTATCGACTAGCTGTACTGTCAGGTCCACAGGTTCAGGACGGAAACATTCAAAGCCTCGGTCAAGCACAGTTTTCTCTATGAACAATTCAGGGTCCTCACTGTAACTCCTTCCCAGGCCTTATTAAGAAGATTTAAACGATTTAGGATATTAAATTGATCCTTCTGTGGGGGTCAAGCTTGTATTTTCGGCCATCTCAAAACATCCTTGAAACAAGTCCTTCGCATACAGTTTCTTAAAGTTAGCAATGACTTGCTGGTCCATGGGTTAGAGTAATGGAGTTTTATTGGGAGGAAGAAACTTGACCTCGATGAATTGCAATTCCTTCAACAAATCATCTTCAAACCCTGGAGGATGCACAAGAGCATTATCTAATAAAAGCAAGGCCCTGAATGTCACCTCTTCTCTTGAAGATATTTCTTCACTGAGCGGGCAAAAACTTCATTGACCCACTCAATGAAAAATTGCCGTGTGATCCAAGTTTCGCTATTTGCCCTCCATATCGCATTCAGTTGCTTCTTCCGAACCTTACACCTCTTTAAAAACTCGTAGATTCTCTGAGTGGTAGACGAGAAAACGCTTGATTTTGTAATTTCCACTTGCATTGAGGCAGAGCAAGAGGGTAATCCTATCCTTCATTGGCTTGTGGCCATCCAAAAATTTCTCCTCTGCCGTGATGTAGGTTCTATAAGGCATTTCATTTCAAAGACCTTCCTCATCACAATTGAAAACTTGTTGGGAGTATGAACCACTCACTAGTAATGAGTTCTTGAAACTTCTGGAAATTTCTCTGCAGCAAGTTTATCAGAGCTCGCAGTGTCTCCATGTCCCACTACACTGTGTATGCCAGTTATCTTTCTAAATTTCTCGAACCATCCCCAGCTTGCCTTAAATGCCTCCTCATCTTCAGAAGATGCGCCTCGTGTATACCTGGCAAGGTCCACATACAGCGTCTTTGCCTTTGCCCACGTAATACCTTTAGACACAGAATCGCCTTTTAACTGCTTCTCGTTGATCTACACCAACAAAAGCTTCTCAACATCTTCTAGGAGTTTGGACGTTGTTTGGTGTTAGTGGTAAGTCTTTTGGCCACATCAAGCTTCGTAATTTCTTCTTTCTTCTTCAGGATAGTGCAGATTGTAGACCACGTAAGCCAAACTTGAGTTTTCCTGTGATCTCGTTCTTCAATTCTATGGAAATTGTTAGGATAACCTACCACGTGGCTTACGGCCCATTTGTAACTTACGTCGTAACTCCAGGGAAGCGCCGTTTGATAATTTACTCCCTAGTTTACGCCGTAGCGACTGGAAATCGCAGGTCGACGACCTAAAAGCCGGCGTGAATTTCGATACGTAGGCGCTCATCGTGACGGGTATAAATACGGACCCCCTGAGTCAAAGAAGTAGGGCCGATCAGGAGTTCATACAGCGAGGACCGGCTGATACCTAAAGACCCCTGCCAGCATCCGCCGCTATTTCCTCTGTCGTTGCACCGATTGCAAGCTCACCGAAAAGTCGGAATACGTCTGGCTGGGCTCATTACGACTCTCCCCGTTTCCAGGACAACCGCCATCCGTGTATTGCTTTACTACTTCCGTGACAGGTATTTGTAATATTTTTTTTCATCTTACACCCCATTCTTAGGTTCTCGTTGTCGAGACCTACAGCTATTTATAAAGGTCGTAAGAGGGGGGTGGGGTATATTTCGTTCCTGTACCAATTGTCCGGAGTAGCTGGGCTTATTTGTAACGACGTGTTATCGTTGGTGATTTAATGCTGTGACATATTTAATGCACCCGTTTGTGCGCTATATTCATTTGATACGTTTGAATTTGATGTGATGCGTTTATGCACTATATTTATTTAACGCGTTTGTATCTAATGTGACCCTTTTGTGCACTGTATTTATTTAATACATTTGAATCATTCATTTCTTCACGTAAATCACAAAAACTATTGAAAAGCTCAAATGAACGCATAGATGCTTCTGCTACGAGAGAACAACAGAGGCGGGAAGCACGTGGTGTAACCACAACGTCGCTCGTAACACGAGCGAATGCTCGAATACCAAGGCGATTTTTCCGAGTATTTTGTGTTCGTAACCTGATTTGGTCGTACGAGGAGCCGCTTCTATCCTGAGACGCCTCTTTACTTGCCTTCCATGCTACCTTTCCCTCGTTTAAAGCCGTTTAACCCTTTAGCGCCCAAATGTCCCAATTGGGATACTCAATTGCACCATTGTTAAATGACCGCTAAAGAATTTGTAATGCTTAGATGGTTGATTTTCTGATTTCTTGGCAAAGAAGAACTCATCGTCTTCAAAGGAAACCAATCAGGTTTCAGTATTGCTTCCCGCCTTGCGGCACTAGACCGCAGAATTTACAAATCCTGTGCAAATGCTGAAAAGGCTAACATTTGAGGTGAATTTTGCCTACATTCTATCTTCTCACGCCAATATCAATGGAGGTAAGTTTATCATTACTTAACCTAATCTAACCTAACATAACCTAGCCTAACCTAACCTGACCACACAAAACACGAAGAATTTTTTTAAATGTACAAGAGTAAAAATATCATGCCTGTAGTTTAACATCCTAAGAGCATTTTTCAAAATTCTTAAGGAAAGGAAAAGTGAACCGTAAAGGGCTAAAGCTGAGTTGGTTTCAATATACGGCTAGGTTCGGAGTATTACGCGCCGTGCCTGATGTGTAGAAAGTTTCAAATTCCATAACGAATCAGAGTGAGCACTAATTGCCCTTAATTAAGGCAATGGAATCTCCATAACAACTGGGTTGAAGAATCCGTAATGTCTTGGTTGCTGCAAACTCGAAGCACTTTGAGTTAGTCTTCTTTTGGGTTCCTAGGTATTTAGGGATTTCAGGAACCGAGCGTGCTAATGAAGGGGGCTTGGACTGGCTATCTAAATTAATTAAGGGCCCGGACAGCCCTTTCGAACAAACCCACACTTACTGCATGAGAAAGATCAGATCACCACTTGTGTGGGTGGGAGTGTGTCTGCGATGTGGAGAGCTAGTTTTGGATTCCAGGTTAGGGCTATAGAGGAGTAATTAAATGTAAAACGGAACATTACCATTGTATAACATAATAATAGTTTCAATCTGTCGAAAACGAGGCTGTCTCGTGGTGGTTTTGTTGAGTGGAATACGGTTGTTGTGGCTAATTGTGATCGTGGTGTGCATGTTAAATTCAATTTTATTGGAGGTGAGCAGAGATGAGTAGGATTTGTGACGTGAGACAGTCATTCTCTTTTCGTCAAAGGAACTTAGTTTGCATGCATGTAGGTATGTTTCTGTTGCTATGTTGTGAGGTAATGGTTAAGTCGTCGGTATAAGATCGAATGTTAATGGTTAGGTATCGTGGGGAAGAAAGGTTATACATGGAAAGGTTGGAGAGGGTGAGGGGAAAATTGCCCCTTGGAAGGACCTCATTATAGAGAGGCATGTATTTTGAAAATGTGTTGTTTTGAGTGGCTCTGTCTAATTTGTCAGAGTAAGTTGATAAGCCACTTTGTCATTTGGGTCTTTCTGAGTGTTGAGTATTTTATGGGCTAAGATATAACGTGGAACCGTGTCGAAAGCTCTGTTGATGTTGATAGCGAGTAGGAATAATTTTTGGGGGGAAGGTTGTTTGAAGCAGTGTAGGTTGTGTTGTGGCAGATTTGTAAAGAGCATGGTTGCAGAGTGTTTTTTCTGAAGCGGTGTTAGACCAGGGCCAGTGGAATGTAAAATGTGACACGTTTTAGAAGAGTTTTCCGAGTGTCTTGCATATTGTGGATAAAAGGGAGATAGTGCGGTAGGAAGATGCTTGATTTGGATTTTGTTTGGTCAACGTTTCCTTTTCCAGGTTGTGCAGCCAAGAGTGGTTAAAATTTCGGTGAGTATTAGGACCGCATTGGAAGCAAAGTGTTTTAAGTGTATTTTCGAGATCAGGTCTTGGCCTGTGGCTCTGTCTGTGGCTTTTTCATGGTTTTGGTGATATCGGTAATGTCTGCTCGTCGGAAGGGACCGAGGTCTTTTTGTGTTTGTGAATTCTTCGGATGTTTTTAGCAATTATTCTGTTTGACGGGGAATTGGGCTTATGATTAATTCTGAAGTGCTTCATTAAGATGTTGCAGGGTTCTTTAGGGGAAGGATCTTGTTGCTAGTGAGGAGGGCTTCGTATGGTGGCAGAAGGTTTTGGTAGTTTAATTGAGTGATTTTTGTTTTTGTTTTCTAGAGTTTAGTTGTGTTGATTTTGCAGTCTTTGCCGTGGATGTATTTTTTTACAATATTTTGCTTTTTTTTAGTTGATGAGGTGTGTGATAAGTGTATTTAGGTTCATTATTTGCTAGGAGATTTCACTAATAGGTGTCATGTGCTGTTTTAGGTATGATCTTTGTTTTATGTGGTCTGCAACTTCTGCGTCATGCTTTGGTTTTTCTTCATTGTAGAATATGTGCTTTGTTTACGTTTATTATGATTTGAGTGGAGTGCTTGAGTACAGCGTTTAGGGTTAGTAAGTCTGATATGCTGTGCTGTAATTGATGTATGTTTGCTTTTAAGTACTATTGATGGGTAGGTGATGTTGAAAGGCGATGAGGATGAGGTTGTGGTCTGATTGGAGGTCGTGTTCATGTTTCCAATTTGTGTGCATTTGTAAAATGGTGTAGAAAGTGATATGCGGTGATGTCTGTTGTTCGATTTGATGGTATGAGGTACGAAGGGCTTTGTTCCAGTAATAGAGTGTGTTTATGGAATGTAGTTTAGCTAAAAGTTATTCACTTAATTGGTTATTAGGTTTTGTGTTGAACATTCAAATCCCGTTCCCAGGATGAGGTTGGGGTTGTTGGTAAGGGTTTATACGTTGGTGATGTAATTTCGTGGGAGAATTCTTGAGGGAGATGGTAGATACATTAAAGTGTTGTATTCATATTAAAAAAGTAATAAATATATATATATATATATATATATATATATATATATATATATATATATATATATATATATATATATATATATATATATATTTATATATATACACTGCCTGGCCAGAATCAAGGTCGTCCACTGAGTTTTAATACATTGTATGTTTTTTGTCGCTGGTTTGTTTCAGAATCCTTTAGTTTCGCATAAACCTATATGGCAACATTCAGTAGTGTCTCTAGCGTAGTTACCACCTAATATAGATGTTATAAGTGTCCTAATTTTTACAGGAGCTGCAAGAATGAAGACGCGTAGAAAAGACATTACACCATTTGATCAAGGATGCATCGTGGCCTTCCATGAATGTGGCAAATCAACACATGATATCTCTACAGCAACAGGTATAGGAATGAGGACTATACAGAGAACAATTGCACGCTAAACACATGATGGCGAAGCTGCTTCATCTCGTAGCAAATGTGGTAGGGATAAAATTATTTACGAAAGAGACAGGCGCTCCTTGAAGCGTTTGGTCAAGAAAAATCGGCGTTGCTCGACGCAGCAGTTAACCAGCATGTTCTCTGAAGGTTCAAAAACGATTTCAACGAGAACTATGCGTCGCGAACTGCAAAAAATTCATGTACGCAGCTGCGCCTCAATCAGGAAGCCACTTGGGACTGCAACAAATCGAAAAAAAAGGCTTCATTTCGCAAAGGAACATAAAACTGGAGTTCAGAGGATTGAAAACGTGTCGTGTAGTCCGATGATTCTAGGTTTGCCGTCTTTCAGATTGATGCGCGCATTAGAGTATGGCGAGAACCTCATGAAATATTGGATCCATCATGCATCGTCCCCTCCGTGCAGCCATCTGGAGGTAGTGTGATGGTCTGAGGTTGTTTTACCTGGGTTGGTCATGGATCTGCAACCCTCTGCAGCAACAAATGAAGTCCCGCGAGTATTTGCAGATCCTAGACGATCAAGTTCACCCTTCAATGGACTTCTTTTTCCTAATGACGATGGAATGTTTCAGGACGATAACGTGCGCATCCACAGGTCTAACATCGTCAAAGATTGGTTAACCCAGCATGAGGGATCATTTCGGCATATTGACTGACCACCACATTCCCCAGATTTAAATCACAGATAATTTATGGGATGAGTTTGAGATTGACCTGCTTGTCTCATCGCCTCTTCGATCATCATTGAACGATTTTGGTCTACGGCTGCTGGAATTGTGACCGAAATTGAAGCTACAGAAGATAAAAAAGCTTGTAGAATCAATGCCAGATAGGATGAAGGCTGTAATTCTATCGAGAGGAGGTCCAATAGCTTATTAATTAAAGAGAGATTTGAAATTTCAAGAAGCTTTTTTTCGGATTGGCATTTGAACTTTAACAGAAAACAAGATAGTGGGATGTTCTTGCGGCTATTTATCTAGCTATTTTTTTTTTAAACTAACTATAACGTCAATGTTAATGCGGTTAGGTAAGGGTAATAGTAAGAATTCCTTAATCCACTAAAGAGTTTCATGGAGTTCATCATTTCCTGTAAAATGAGAAATTTCAAGAAGACTTTTGTACGAGATAGCGTTTACTTTAACAGAACACGAGAATGCGAATGTTATCGCGGTTCTTCATCCATTCACATTCTCGTTTTTTGTTAAAGTATATATATATATATATATATATATATATATATATATATATATATATATATATATATGTGTGTGTGTGTGTGTTTGTGTGTATATATATGTACTTCTAAATGACTTTATATTATTTTGTACATTCAGTCTAGTATTGAAATTGTCTAGGAGTAGCTTGGCCGAAAACTGATTATGCTTAACATATTTTCAACTCCATCTAAACTCATTTAGAAATTACATTACTTGAAGAGAAGAGCCACGGTGAAGTGATCATTGGCTTTCACTCCATACTCAAAAGACAATCATTTTTACTGCACAAGTCCACAACACAATCAAATCATGGCCAAAGGTTTTGAGAGACTAATATATATTTCTTTCATTCGTTTTTCATCATTTACGTGGGAGAAATGATAATTATTATAATATTTAAATTATTGCACGTTTATTAAAGGGTCAGCCTTTCAAAAATAATAGGAAAAACCATTCCTTTGGTGAATCAAAAGTCATGCTCTGGTGCTGTTCTCTTAGGAGGTGAGTTTCACTCAATGGAAAAAGGGAAAAATATGACGAATCTGGGTTAAATGAATGATCCTATTTAATTATAATCTATTTCATAATATTTTATTGCAAAAATAAGTGTTTGAATCTTTTTTCAAATTCCATAAAATGTTCCTTTAAAAGATAAGCGCCCAACGATTGTTTTTCTGGACCAAATTGGCCTGAAATGGAAGGAGATAGTGCTAACGGTATTATTGCATTAAGGAGCACCATCTTTAGTAATTTTAAAACACTGGTTTCGATCCTGTGAAGAAGAATTCTATGCTCACAAAAGCTTTAAATTAAGGTCCAAGTACCAAACTCGCTCACGATTGGAAAGAGGTATAGGTGTGAACACTTCAGCACGCACAATGAGACATACACTTTTAAAAAAATGCCTCAAGTCGAGCAAAGTTGTGAAGAAGACTCATCTCGGTAAGAAGAACCTTAGAGATGGGCTCCGCATTTGAAGGAACTAGAAAGAATGGACTGTTGAAGAGTGTGGCAAAGTGATATTCTCTGATGAAGCTCCCTTCCACTTGTTTGGAGCTTCTGGAAGATCCCTCGTTAACAAGAGGAAAGGGAACCCGCTTTCATGAGTCCTGTATAGTGACCAGTGAAGCATCCGGGCACTCTTCATGTCTGTAGCTACTTGTAATCTAAGGGAAATGGAGAACTACCAATTCTAACCAAGAACTTTGCTATGGACTAAAATGGCGCCAAAACAGGCTTCATCAACATCTTTTTATCTACAGTTCAGGACAAATTTATGGATGATAACTGTAACTTTCAGCTCGATGGCGCTGTTTGTTACAAAGGAAAATTAATAACTAAGTTCTTGGTTGTAAACTACATCTAACCTTTGGGACCTTGCCCGGGGATTTCGCCAGATTTGAACCCAATAGAGAATTTGTGGGCGATAATCAAACTGGGGGTTGATATAATTAGATGCCATCCAATTGTGAGTAGTTGTCGTTGCTTTCAGAACAAAAATTGAGCAATATTAGTCAAGATATCATCACAATTTGTGACATCATTGTAAATATTGACTGCGGACATCACTTGATTGTACCTATTAATAAAATGAGTTTGGGCTGAAATTTCGGGGTAATTTATCTTCAAATTATGATATAAACATATTAAAAAAAATGCAATGTTTGATCAGTTGTATTAATTTTATTATATGGAAAAATATATTAGTCTCAAAAACTAGTGGAGATTAATGTATAACCCACCCTGTTACGTTAGATAAGGTTAGAGCGAAAATGTTCTTAAACCGCACACTAAAGAACCATCCAATATTCTATCCAGTTTCATTATACTCCTTCGCCCATTTCTGGAGACAGATAAATTAGAGCAAGTCTTCATTTGAGGGGTAGGAGGGAGTTAGGTTAGCTTCACTATTATATACAATTTCGTCGTAAATTAACAATCTAACCAACAAACGTATCTAAATGAGTATATAATTTTTCTCAGCGAAGTTCTTTCTGTGTAGTTCCACTCTATTTTAAGCTTTGGGAACCCAGAATATTATTTTAGGGAGGGGCGTGTGGGGAAATTCGTAACTTCTTAGAACAAGAATTTTTGATAGATGATTTATCGTCCTCTCTTCTTTTTCGATCTTCCACCTAACTACTGTTACGTCGAATCCTTTGTTTCTCCTTTCTGTTCTTTCTCCACATAGGCAATAATCAATTTGATGAGCACAAACTTGGCTTTTCTTATAATTTACGTTTATTATATTTTGTCAGTGAATTTATTAGGCCGGTCGTATCCCCATTCGCTTCGTCTTTCAGATGAATTTAGGTATATTTCCCTTCCATTCCCAACCTCAAGCGTTATATCCGATATCGCCAAAAGTTCTCCCGTTTCTCGGCGCTAGAATATCAGAGGCAGAATTGTGGCATCCATGTTTTGCAAGGACGACACGAAAGATCTCCCGATGCGGCAAGTCACCCCTTACTAGAATATGAATCCGCACCTCTGGCTTAGTCTTAAGGGAGGCAATTCGAGGCAAAGGGAAACGGATTTTTAGTAAAAGTAAAGAGACAGAGAACTGACATTTAGAATTTCTTCGCTGTTACAAGCATATTCGTATACCATAAATCAAAAGCAGAATATATAAACCCAGCTTTGTTCATCGTTTGGTATTAGTGGTACGGTTCAGAAATTATGGACAGAAGCCACTAAGGGTGACGGTATTTCAAATTATAGAACCTGGGGACTGGTTTATCAGAATGAAAGTGGGAAAATACGAGCTACAATACTCCATTTATTCATTTATTTCCTTGTAAAATTATTTATTTGGATATTTTAGCTCACCTCTTTCTATCTGATTGCTTTAATATCTATCTACCTTTTTTAATTTGAAGAATCGCCATAGGGAGGAGAAAGAGATTCGCATACACATGCATACGAACACATATACACATGTACGCCTAAGCAAAGATCTTGAGAATAAAAGAAAATACCGTGATATAGCCTAACCTAACCTGACCATATATACAGGGTGTTCGAGCTATATTTGGCGGTTTTTAAAGTCTCCTTTCTTCAGGAACCTTTTGATGTATCGTTGAACAGTCAAAAGCATTGGAAAACATACAGAGTAACGTTTTAGTCGATAAAAGGTTAGCTGACACGAAGGGTGGAAGTGACTTCTTGAATATTGGAAAAGAGTTACCTGCATCATAGTGATTCTCACCGGGTATCAAAATACCGACATCATAAATGCTGCTTAACACTGTGAACACTAAAGGCTGTAAGACGTGACATGTGAGCTGCAACGGAGACTATGAAACCGGGATCAGCAGAAAGGAATACCGCAGGCGTTCTGACTGCATCCCTTCGCGGAAATTTATCCAACTGCCGTAACCTGGGCTAAGGAATGCGGACTTTGGTGGGAGAGATAAGTGTTGGGGTCACCATCAACAATAAAGCACTGGCCCTAAATGAAGACCATCGCTACCATTCCTATAAGAGGCGCAATTGACGGTTTCTGAGAGAAAAGGAAAAGGAGAACCGCTTGACGAAGGCAAAGAAACTCCTGAACAAGTTGACGGATCCTGTTGAGCCGGGGACGATATAGTTCTTCGCAGATGAAAAAAAATTCTCTCAGGACCAGTTTCACTTCATCTGGAGCAACATGTTGCTTACCCCCAATCCATACCACTTTTCACATATCTTGAAGTCTAAGTTCCCCGAAACTGTGATGGTCTATGAGTGTCTCCAGTGAGGGTGACGCCATGTCGCCCCACATCTTTGAGTAGGATCTTAGGCTCAATTCAGTCGGCTATGTGGAACGGCTGGATATTAGGGTCAAACCCTACCCAAAAAGGGTTGCTGCTGGAAAACCGTACCTTTGGAAGGAGATATAAGTGGTTGTCGGAGAGTTTCTACGACTTTACCAGCCACACTTTCTGGGTTTCTAGACTGTAATTCTGCAACCACAAAACAGAGAACACAGTAAGGAACGCTTGCGCCAGGTTCTGGAGCCGTCTTGAAGCCGTGGTGAAAGCCACGGGTGGCTAGTTTGATTAAACTGTTATCTCCAAGCCCTAATATAGTGATATTTTTGAATTTTTAAAATGAATTTATTTTTACCTGATATATTGCGGGGGTTTTCTTTCATGCCACCTGTCAAACTTTGGCCAAACACACTGGAATGGTACATGCAATGGTTATATCTAAAATAGGATATGTCAGATTGGTGATAGGTCATCTAATGTGGATCACCCAAGTGAAAATGGGTAGTAGATTAATTTGCTTGACGCAAGCCCAGCGATAGCCGGCAAGTGGCTGCTGTTAATTTCTCTTTTGAATTGCATTGGATTAAAAGGAAAAACTGTGGCATTACTGGTTGGCACTCCATCCTGCGGACTTGGCTCACTGCAAAACTATTGCTTCCAATTCGCACCTTGGCGTTTCATTTGCCCCCTTTGATAGTCACTTATCTCTCAAAGTTCGTGTTCCTAACATCTGTAAATCCTCTCACTGCTTTCTACATAATCTGAGCAGCATCTGATCCCACTTTGATCACAAATAGCTTTGAGATAGCCTTCATGCCTTCGTCACGGCCCTTCCCCGATAACTGCAACTCCCTTTCCCCCGAAACAATTGATTCATTACATTGCACCCCTTGATCTTCTCCGCTTGGGACCTTTCCACTCGTGCAACGCCCATCCATCTCGATCTTCAATTACTCCACATTCGATGAAATCACCTTCAAAGTCCTTAAATGCAACAGCTTTCTCCAACCTGTCCTCCAATTTGGCCACACCCGAACTTTGCTCTCTATCTTTGTTCAACTACTGATTGTTCTTCGCAGTCGTCTGTGCTGCATGGGCAATCATGCTTTCTCCATATTTGCTCCTAGAATGTAGAATGATATGATTGCTATGATGCACTCATCCCTCTACTGATTGCCTTCGAGCGTACCTTGTTGAGTCACGACTTTTCTATAGCTTTTCATTAGTCGATTGACGGGCGCTCTGCGAAGGCACATATTTTTGAAGGGCACCTTACAGGAGTTATTATTATTATTATAATATCTGCCCCAACCCTACCTTCTTCCACTTAGGTTAGCTTAAATAGGACATGACAGGAATTTTGGTATAAAATAAATAAGGGTGACATTTTTACACCTAAAAGAATTTCTTAAATTAAGGGAAAATATCAGGTATTGAAATATAAAACTTACAATTATATTTTTAGAGGAGAATTACAATATAAAATTTAAGAAATATATATATATATATATATATATATATATATATATATATATATATATATATATATATATATATATATATATATATTTTACACAAAAAATTTAAAGGAAAATCAATAGACAAACCTCTCATATTCGCCCTAATGACAAAATGAAATCGCAACAGCTCTATATTGAAAATGGTCGCAGTTTTTGCGTTTTCCGAATGAACAAAAAGTAAATTATAAATAAAGCTAAATCATGAAAAGAAAAATGCTAAAAGAAAAATTAACTTTAGAAAAACAATACGAAATAAAAAAAAAAATTATACATGCAATCAAAAAACCGCCTAAATTCAGTATTAAACTTAATCAACTTAACAAACCTAAATTTTCCAAAACGATTCACACGAAAATGTGTGGATGAGACGGTTGTGAGGAAGGTGGTAAGGAATGGAGAATCAAAGTAAAAGGGGGTTGGATTATCGAGGGAACAAGTAGAGAAGACGGCTTGAATGTGGGAGAGGAAGTACAAAAAAGCCATGAGGATACAGCCTATACATATGATGGGAATTTAAAGAAGTGTAGAAGCTAATTCTGGGCTTGCTAGAACTGTAACGTGAAGGTAATATTCTGGATGATGATGTGAAATGTGTATTGGAGATGAAGCAGGCATATCATTAGATGCCTCGGGATGAAAATGTTTGTGAGAGTCGCGTGGGTGGACACAAGAAAGCGAAAAGAAGACAAACGAGTCAGTAATCAGGGAAAGAACTGCGTAAATGCATGGCTTGTGATGAAAGCGAATGAAGAACCTAGTTGCAACCGGGAGTTATTTAGGGAAGGGGCGAGAAAGGGGAGAAACCAGGAATACTTGTTGAATATCAAGGAGAAGAATGAAAGAGGAGGAGGGGGCAGCAGATATAACAAAATTAATAATCCATTCTAATGCAAAAACAACAACAACAACATTATGGATTATAATTGCCCGCGTTATCCACAATTATAGCCTCGCACTGACTCGTGTCCTGTTTTAGGCCTAATGACTGTACCACTCCAGCCTCTCACGGATTGAGATAATCAGCATAGATTAGGTTAAGTACTTTTTAAGGTCTTTGTTTGTGCAAATGTGTGTATTTCTGGCTGTGTTTGTATCTGTATGCCGATGTGAGCATTATCGTGTTACTAACGACGCTAGTTTATTTGTAGTAGTCATGGTTGCGCCTCAATATTTTTCAGAAGTAGCGATTTGCGTAGCGATGCTATTAGCACTATATCACTATTAAGTTCTCCAATTTGTTATTTTCTACTCATTTACTCGTATCATTTTAACGAAAATATTTAATTATTTACATTTTAATGCATGCTATCGTAATATGCCTGAATCTTTTATTGCTAATTATTGCTAGTTATTTCCATGGCAACCGACTTTTGTCACACTCTGCATGGAAGGGAAGGCTATAAGGCCATTGAAATGAAAGAAAATGAAAATTTAAGTGGGAGACAAAGAACAATCGTCAGAGTATAAGAGTAAGCCTTCGTAAGAGTGAACATAACGGGGGAGGGTTGAGAGGTCCGGTACTCCTTTGTAGTCCTCTGCATCTTCACTACCCAGACCTTCAGTAGACTCCGAGTAGAATGAGTACGGGAGAGGAAGAAGATAAGTTCAAGATAGAACAGCAGGAAGTATGGTAGGAAATAAAAAGTGGACCTACGGCATAACGTAGAATCCGAACCATAATGTGTATGTATTCTCTCTATCTATTACTACTTCGTGACTTCTGTCCAATATGTTCATTGTAAGTTTTATGTGTGAGTATGTTAGGCGAGAGGCTTATCTCTGTCCATTGCAAGTAAAAGTGCGTTACACGTGAGAATCACTCAATTCTCTAAAAGTGGTGTATTTCTCAATATCTATGTTGGCATTTATGTGTGTAGGCGTTCAAACCATTATTAGTAGCTAATTTATTAATAATGATATACGTTCCTATCTTCTTTCTGTTTTCCCTCTAGTTATCTCTGAATAGGTATTTATACCTTTGTCTCTATTTTAGCTCATTAATTCGTTACGATGTTGTCCATTTTGGTATCATATTTTGGTCTACAATTCGTAAAGTCGAGATCGGTGGTAGTTTACCTTATTGGTATCTTGTCGTTATAAGGTATATCCAAGTTTGTAGCATGTCCCCCTTCCTCACATGTAAATTTACTTTTCTTCTTCTTCTTCTCGTTTTTCTAACCTCGGTAAGGTTCGGAATAGGCGTGGAGTTCTCTACTCTTCCCTGCTAAGCTATCTGATTGGTTAAATCTATACGTATTTAGTTTTGTCTTTTTGATGACTTTCTTTGTTCTCTTTGAAATTATTGGGTTATGGGGCTTTATTTTTGCCTCGCTGTGTAGTTCTCATCTTATTAGTTCAATTCATCTTGTATTTGTTTTTAATCACTTATAATCTGATTAGGTTAATCTATGGGGGATGAGCGATTTGGCTTGTCGATATCGGCTGCGGTTGGCTATGCTGTAGAATCCTATCTGACTCCAATTGAAAGTTCATGGCGCTCGCTGGTTATCCACTTATAGACTGGGCTAACGGGAAACCGACTTATTACTTGGCGGAGGTAAGGAAATTAGAAAAAATGGCGGTTTTGGAGGTTTATTCTTGGTCTTATGGTCGCCTTTTGTTTTCAGGCAAGTGATATCGATGGGTTACTGGTTTGTAGTATACTCACGTCCTTGTATGTGGCTATCGGTCTTATGGTCGCCTTTTGTTTTCGGGCAAGTGATATCGATGGGTTACTGGTTTGTAGTATACTCACGTCCTTGTATGTGGCTATCGGTCTTATGGTCGCCTTTTGTTTTCGGGCAAGTGATATCGATGGGTTACTGGTTTGTAGTATGCTCACGTCCTTGTATGTGGCTATCGGTGTTAACGGCCTCAATGTCCTTGTATTCTCTCTCTGACTTTCTATGTCTTTTATAAGCCCATTTTTATCCTAACGAAAGATTAGGGGCGTGACTCCGCTTCTCCAATCTGAGAGCTGGGCGGAGCCTATCTGACCAGAGAGTATGTGCGTATATTTAGTGTAGGCGCGTGTACACCAAGGGAGTGTTCGAATTTGAAATCTGACATATCTATCAGGCCGATATTCGTAGCAAAATAAGATTTCGTCTTTCGCCGGTCCATGTCAAAGCTGGTGGGCAGACTTCCGCTGTATCAGATTCACTACTTGTATGAACATCTGTTTCAATTGTTTTCCTTATCACCGCGTCAAGAACGGTTGGCTCGCACCTGTTTTCTAATGTGTTCATGAATGTTTGTGCATTAGCGTGAGAATAAATACAGCGATTTCATTGCCTAGCGGTTTTTGTTTATTTACAAGTATACATTTTGCTTTGCATTGATATATTAGTTATTTATTACCGGCTTAGCAATATTTACAAGTATACAGTTTGTTTTGCATTAATTAATTATTAACAAATGGCATATTATTTTAATGTTTTGTTTGTGCGCTCATTTCAAGATTTCATAGCGCAAACGGGGTGATCAATTTGTGAGGTCCCTTGTTGGCTCTACTCCACCTTGTAACTGGACACTACAAATCGTCGAGAGAGTGTACATAACTATTGTTCAATATATTAATGCAGACTGAATAATTCCATGGAAGATCTTCCGCTTAATTTTCAATTTAACGTTTCTCTTTTAGTTTAATAGTCCAAATCTGTTTTGCCCTTTGTTTACTCTTTGCGTAATGTGCTTTAGGTAGACTGTCGTTTTAATGGTTGTTTCTAGCACCTCATAGTACACACTCTATCGTGCCTGTATATTTATCCTTATCCATATACATTTGATGAGTTTTCTGTAAATATTTACAATTAAATTTATCTTGATTAGTTTTTATTTCCCATTTTACTTCCACTCGCTGATCCTTCCTATCTCTTCTGCTGCCAATATAGCCTGAATCGCAGCGTTCCTGTAGGAGCAAATAATCAGCTGGCTGATATGTTATTGGAGTGGATGTTAAGGCAGTCCTAATTTCTATGTGGTGGTATATCTGCGGTGTAGATTGAAAAGATTAAGGGGCTTAAATACCCATATTGTGCCAGTCAGGCAACGAGCTCGAACTTTTCCTCTTGTTGGTTTCCAATTTTTAAATATAAGAGTATTGGAAAAAGGTTTCGAGTTTAAGAAGCCACTAGTCTACAATGTATGGGTCAGAAGCTTTCTTTTGAATGCAGATGTAACTGTCAAGGTAGCCATAGACACTTGATGGCTCGCCTGTATAGATGAAATACTCTACCATGAATTTCGTAAGCGGAGTAGTCTAAGCGAGGAAACTCATTGACTACTCCTTAGAAGACATCCCAAAAGAGCTAGCCGACTATCAAAAAGTCAAGGTCAATCATGTGAGGATGAACCAGGTAGGGGCCTCGAGGTCCACCCCTACACCCCTAGATTCTGACAAGCTCCCTGAGGCTGTGAGAGATGGTTGGTATCACTACAACGTTAAGTCGTTCTGTCCATTACCGTAGAAGTATTGCCACTGCCACTGCTTGGTCTACATAAATAGAATATGTCAGTTTGGAAAGTCGGGTCAACTCGAAATCTGCGCTAATTGCTCTAAGACCTCACACGATTAAGGTGTATCAGCTAAAACCAACTTTGGCGAGCCATATCCTGGTTCTTAAAATTAAGTGACTAATATTTCTTCGAGAAAGCGTTCGTGTCTCTATAGGACGCGGACTGAATCTCTATTCGACAGGCCAATGAATTGATTTTATGAGGATCTGATGTCAGCTGGGATATCCTATGCCTCTACTGTTAAAAAAATACCCTCGGTTTCTGGTCCTCTAGGCTTACTAGCACAGAGTATCCCCCTTTCCAGTCAGAATACTAATGCGAGTTGTACGTCGCTCGGGCACCACTCTGTAGAGTTGACGGCAATACGGGCTTGCGTCACTCCTAGGCAAAAACTAGGGTTACCTTAACCCCATGCAACCCTATCGCAAAAAGCGAAGCTCCCACCGAGTTGTTCAAAACATAGGAGGCAAACCCCGGAATTTAGTGTTGAGACAATCATTGAGGCTTCCACAGGGTACTCCCTGATAAAAGAGGAGCAGCAAGGGAGCTTTGGCTCACTCTCCTCTCTCCAAGGCCTATTACCTCTTGCTTTCAAATCGAGCCCCTCCAAAGGACAAGAGACCCACGATTTCCATCCTGACCCCGTTCGCTAAAAGTTGCGAAGCAGGTGAAGAGAAAGGCTCGTCCGTCGGGCCAAGCCTCATCCAGTAAACCCTCGAAAGAATCAGCCCTTTTTGCACTTTATGGGACCAACAGCCCCCAGGATCTTCTAATTGAAGAGAATCCCCCGCATCTCCTTCTAACTACGCCTTGACATCATTTCTTTCAATGAATTGACGGGGAATCAGGACTAATTGGGGATGAGTGCAGAGGCTTGTCTCACATGTTCCTCTGTTTGTTTTTTGTCTTCATGAGACAATGTTGGGTACGTTTCCACTACCTACCCTCACTATGTATAAGTGTTTTGCGACCCAACTACCACAGGATAGGGTCTGGGCAGGCGGTTGAGCAATTTACACCCTCCATGGTATCTCTGTCTTCTCTTTGGCTTTAAATACATCCCTTCAGGACGTAGCAGGGCCACTAGTTACTGATATTAGGTATTCTGTCGTTTATTTGTATATTCCACCTTCAATTGACCTCTACGTGACGGATTTCCGTCGCATCGTGGTATGGTTACTAACGGAGGCACCTCCTTGGCAGATTTGGGCTGAATTAATTGAATAACTGTATAACAGTATCATAAATATGAGGAATTCACTTACCACTCTCCAAGTAGTGCTTCATTTTCATGCTTGGACCCATTCCAGTACTCTCTGGACACACAGTCTGATTTCAGATTGGATGTGTTCGATGACGCTTATGATAGTGATCCCTTTTCCTTCCATATATTCTTTGTTGGGCCGTTTCAGAGTGAGAATCCACACGTTGGTGCTTGTAGAGAAGTTTATATCAGTTAATAATGTTGTTGATATTTTTACTGCACCATTATCAGCGTGGACCTGTCTATCATTCCTAAAACGTCTGCCTATTTTTCACGCCGCTCGGTTCCTCGGTGGCTCTGCGAGCCTATAATGGACCCCAGAGAGCAACGCTATACCTATGTGTGCTACAAAGCACCATCAGAACGATTTCAGCGTGTATGAAATTCGTCGAGCGAAAGCAAGGTTCCGGTATGTTTTGAGGACGCAAACCACCCTTAGTGCATACATGTTTTCACTCAACGAAAAGACCCTTCCTGCAGAAGTGTGGAACTAGATCAAAATCATTCTGGGCATGTTCTCGCAGGATACCCATTTCGTCCTCAATGAAGACGAGAACGCAATCTTAGATACTGCGTTCTCGTCAAACTACTTCCTGATCGCTTTTTCCGCATGCTCTACCCAGGATACTGCTCTACCAGCATTCAAAGCACGTTGTGGAGTAGCTAAATGCTGATGACTGGACATTATTTTCAGACCTGTTGAAACAAAGCAAGCTGCGTTCCGTCGTCGCTTCGTGCGATTATAAATCCCCTGGAACGGCCGATATCCCATACGTGCTCCAGTTCAGGATCCGGATGGTAAATATCTTCCAGATTTCCTGGCGAATGGCCCCTGAGTCTGCTTAATGTAAGCCAGAGTGACATCACTCTACCCCAGCCGGTTTCCAGCCAATTTCTCTAACTTCCTGCCTGTAAGAGTTTATGGAGAAGTTTGTTCGTGTTCGATTAGCTTATTTTAGGGCAGTGGTGGTCACCTGTCTCCTTTACATTGCGGCTTTCGCACGTTCCACTCAAAGTTGGATGCTCTGCTTCCACTGGAAATTGTTATCTGAGACGTTTCGTTCGTCGAGAGCGCTTAGCTATGGGGTAATTTAATCAGGGAAAGACCTATGATACTGCACAATGCCCATCCACACCGTGGAGGCAACGGTACAACTCCCAACTTTCGTTTCAGGGTTTCTGCGAAATCGTCGATTCTGTGTACAAGTGTAGGTGTCTCGCAGTGGAGTAGCCTAAATGTCTCTTGTTGCCTTTAGCATCAACGATATCAACTCGGTGATGCTGGAAGATGTTCTTACCACGCTTTACGTCGACGACATTTTTTCTCTTTTTTATTGCGGCACAGAAATTTAATCTAGAGCGTCCTCTTCAACCAATTCTTAACCGCATACCTTGCTATCCTGAAGCACAGGGGTTTCAGATTTCTTTGGTTAGGACTAATGTGAGGCACCTCTTGCCGCCATCCCTTGTTTAATCTCGCAGCGGATTATTCGTAAATGGGGATCGCCGGGACGTGTTAGAATGGCACTATTTCCTTCGGTCTTGTTTTATAACCACGCCTGGCACGAAATAGCCATATTCTTAGCCTTAGGGGCTCCTTTTTCCGCCTCATGGACACTAGTTTTTCTGTGAGGTTCAACACTTGAGGTCCTAATAGGATTTACGTTCTATATTTTTACCGGCCCTTTGTTCGATCTTAGCAAAACAACGAATTTCGAGTTTTAGGCAACCACAGCCACGCGTGAATTGCGCAAGGTGGACCCAATTCACTACAGAGGTGTCCGTTTGGAGACAGGTACCCTCCAATCATCCCTTTTATAGTCCCTGCTTGTTGATGCTGGGGAGTTGTCTCTTGCTATGCGACGTACATAATACATAGTGCGCTTGTACACGCGCCTGTATTTATCTCCAGTACGTGGGCCTGGATGGGGGCTTCTATAGCACCTAGAGTACTGAGTTCGTTCTATTTTTTTAAGCACACGCATTGTCATACTCTTGCCTTGCCAGTTTATACAGATGGCTCCGAATACACAAAGGCGGTCGGCTTTCACGCTTTCTCCTTCTTGTTTGTAAACAGTGGGCTGTACCTGGCGCTGTCTCCTTCTTTACACTCTAGCTGGTTACAATACACCTCCACACAACATGGTTCGCAATATCCGGAACGCCTTGGCTGCTCCAGCTTTCGGATGTCGAGATTCTCTTCTGCTTGCTTCCTGGACATGTAGGGATTGCTGAATATGAGTGCGTTGATGAGGTCGCCAAACATTGTGCAAGGACTGTGCGACCTTCGTACTGACTAGTAGAGAATATGGGAGACGTCAGAAGGAAATTATCAATCCCCAAATCGGATACACTCTTTAGAACGCAGGGCTATCTGATGGAGCGCCCCCTTCCACTTTACTGGGGCGATTGCTTGGTGACACAGACTGTCTGGTACATTATTGTATCATATCCCAGTTTTGAGGATCATCGCGCAACTTAGCTCTCGCGTTATCGTGACGAGCGGGGCCGCTACCGCTTGTTCCTTGTACGCAGGACGAGTTCGCACAAACTGAATTGCGAATTAATAAAGTTTCTGGCGAAAGTTCATTTCCTTCATTGTATATAACATTCTGAAGCTTTGTGGTTCATGTTCATGCTTCTTCGGGTGGGTGCTTGCCTCTAGCACCTGATCATCATGTTTTCTGATTTTTTTTAGTTATTGTTTTTTTTTTTGTCTTTTAAATTAACTAGGCTATTTTATAGGCGAAATTTTGAAAAATAATAATTTGTTATCTTAGCAATCATGCAACGACTGGCAGTCTCTAAATTAGTGTCAACAGAAAATAATTTTATCTCTCCATTCTTTGAAGCCGGTGGGGCTCTTCTATTGAAGAAGTTTCCTCAAAAGACAATCTAACCCTAAAATTTGAGAATTACGCAACCCTCGCGAGCAAATTGAATCTAGAAGGGAAGAGATATTAGGGCGATCTGAATAAACTTGAGACGGTGCTGGAAGAGGATATGTATGCAGGCGAAATGGCGTCTCGTTAATTGAGTAGCGTCGGAGTTCCGTTCTACATTTGTCTTGTGCTTGTGCGTTGTCAGTTAAACTATGAACTCACCTCAATTGATTAATCAATGTCTGTATAGAAAAAATAGAGAAGGGCTACTGTGGAAGCGACAGGAGATCATTTAGTCGTAGAGGAAAATGGTTCGGTAAAAAATTAAAAGGGGATAGCGAGAGTTAATAGGTCGGTGGCTATACACCGATACGACGTATTAGTTGTCGTTTTCGTTCGACTGGGACAGCAGGAGGAAAGGGGTGGGGAGAGGCGCTCATTACACGGAGACTTCATTCGTATTGCTGTCATTTTGTGAAAGTGGGTGCTCGCCCCAAGCCAATGGCGGCCTTTATAGTTTGTGGCGGGCGTGTTGGGCGGAGCTAGCGGCCTCTCGGGTATGAGAGAGGTACTAACCCCATAAACAGAGGATATATTTCCACACATGTGCTGTTCCACGTAAAAAAAAAGTGATTCAATTTGAGGGGCGGCTACAATGCATTTGTTACATCACCAAGAAATTGGTCGGATAGAGAGGAAAAACATGATTTGTTGGGGAGAAATGAAAAAACCTGACAATCTACTGTTTTTTTTTTAACTTATTCTAGAGATTCCTTAAAGTTATCTTTCGCTCTCAAAGCATCATTCCTTTGGGGTAGGGCGAAAGCGACAATGCTGAGAGGCAAATTACTTTCGGTTGAATCTCGAAGTTTTAGTTACCTATTTGATGTCGCCTATTTCTGAGCTTCGTGAACACTTGGAGCTAGATCGGAACATGTGGATCCTGGAAATCTTGAATGGGTAATGGAGAGCTCGGGGGGGTATAATAATTTTATAGGATATTGTAAAATTTGACCATCGCCCCTCTAGGTAAAGACTCGGACCCTATTTTTTTCGCCAACGACCAGTTCGAGGCCGCACCCCATCTGCCAAAAGGGCCTTACCTTAGAGGGGCTTTGAATCAATTAAACATCTCCTACCTTTATGCTCCTACCTGCTATGCACTCGCAGGCTTAACAGATATGTATGAGGATACCATATTTCCCGAGAATGCTTCAATATTTTAAGTAGATGATTAATGAAGGTCGAGGAAAAAAATAGGCGTTAGAGAGATGTGGTCCGTTTAGGACCACATGTATGTGAGGGGGCGAGAATTGACAACATTTTGAATGGAGGAGATCATATTAGGTCGAAATAGTCGATGTAGAACGAACCATAGTCTTATAAAATGTTTAGTGTTGTTGACGATCATGTCAACAACATGTCAAAAGTTTGCAAATTATATAACTATAAATAAAATCTGAGACTCCGTAAAGGTTAGAAAAGGTTGACAGGTTTTGATAAATTGAGATTTTGACATGGCAGGATGTAGCTCAATGTACACAACGCGTACCTTAAGGCAGGTTAATATTAGGGTGGTCATTTTGATAGTTTGAACTTTTTGTTTGACGAGAAGGTGGCCGGTGAAATCCAATCCAGTGTGTTTAAAAGGTTTAACAAAATTCCTTTAAACTGTAGTGAAATTTGACATGTTGGGATATGAAAATGCGAAATAGTTGAATGTCTTTGAGCGTAATACCAATTATGATCATTTTGATTTTTTGACAGTGGGAAGTTACCCAGAGTCCGATACTTCTGAGCACAGAGGTAGTTGAGTCGATCTCTAGGTGTTTACATTTCATATGACAATTGCGGATTATTAAGAGGGTTAATTGATTAGGGGGGAATTCCACGTGGAATTTCTTTTCCAGCACGGAAGTGACGTCCATGCGTTAAAGAAAATTCTAGAATTTGGTTAGGCTTAAATTGGTAAGCCTCTCCCCCCCCCTCCTCCACAAGCGGTAGCCTTGAACCGCGTCCCTCCCGTAACACCTTTTCGCGAGTTAGAATCGCCTGGGCGTTAAGGTTCGAGGCCATTCGAGAGTAGCGCTGTTTCCCACACCGCTGCGGAGGAAACCTCAGATATATAGGGCTCGTCTTCCAGTTGGGAGATACAGAGTTGAGGAGTTCCGCCAGGATCCAAGAAGCATTTCCCCTAGTTCCAAGTCAGGTGCTTAACAATGAAGCAAAGTGACGGCTGAACTTTTCGTGCCCCGTAAGGGGCGCAGCGATTTGCCATCCTGGCCGCCGTGCTGACGGGATCCAGCGCTCCGTCCGGCCCCAGCTTAGCCTCTCTTCCTTCCTTCAGATAGCCTGTATTTCTCCACTACCTTGTCACTTTTCATACAACTTCTCCCACAACTTTCTCTGGTCAGCCTCTAATTTCACAGGGTAGATGCTGACCTTCTTCTCAAGCCAACCGTCCCGGATCGAGGCTGAAGGGGGAGGGGACAATGTACCCTAACCCCTGAGCTCCGGTTCGGGATGGTTTTTTTTAACAACCTGCTTCATCCCCACCCATACCTTCCTCATATCCCTTTTATCCTCAATTCACTGTCTATCCTTGATTTTACGCCGTGTCTAAGGTGGAGCCGCCATGCCGATGGACTGCAAGCCACCAGGTGGGAGGGCTGGTCCCAAATGGCGGTGCCTGGCTCTACCGGGCCTAAAAGCACCCTCCATACTTCTTTAACCGGAGATGAGGCTTACTCCTCTCCTACGCCTACGAGTGTAGGGAACTCCCCCTCACCCCCTTCTCTGGAGGTGCTTTCGGGCACCTCCCTATTTCCAGCGGCAGTCCCTCCTTTTCTTTCTAAGGGGACTGCCAAGAAAGCCAGCAGGCAGCCCATTGCAGCGGCTCGGTAGGGCAAACCCCCTGAGGGGGGAAAGGGAAACCAGGCCCCTTTGGTCGCTTCCCTCAAAAGACCTGCGGGCAAGAATTTTAAACCTTGCCGAGGTCAAGCCCTGTGCCTCCCCCCACAAGACTGGCCACACTGCAAAGGGGATGTCCTGTGAGGGGATGGCCAACTGGAGGCCCCTCCTGTGATAGAAATGGTCCTTAAGGGAAACCCAGCCTCAGACGGTAGGGCCTTCCATGGGGGCGATTCCGGGCTCGGCGCCAAACACCGAACCCAAATCCGACCCTATGCAAGGTCCTCCTCAAACGGTTAGGGTTTCTAAGGCAGTACAAGGAGGGTAGGGATCTCCTCCGACCGGTGCCCCTGCAACCACCAGGATCTTCTCCATTTCAGAGAAGGACCTGGCTGAGTCCGGTTCATCTGGCTTAGGGGCTTCTGCCGTCGGAGGTAAGAAGCGGGTTCATTCCCTACCCACCTCTCCAAAAAAGAAAAAGACTAAGCCAAAAAGACAAAGAAAACTCGGGGCTCCTCTCCATCCGCGGGAGCTGCGGGGTCGGATGGGTCTGCCGCCACTCTGGCAAGCGACCAAACCAAGATCGGCACATCCAGCCCATCTGCCCCTCTCCGGTTGGGGAGCCCCTGACTAAGACCAAAAGTGCACAGGGCGGAGCCTCGATGACATCGGGGCCCCTGATTCAGAGGTTACCTGGCGTTTTCGAGCCCACTGGCTTCAAACGCTTCCTCGTCATTCGCTCCACTGATGGCAGCAGTTGGCCGAGGGCAACATGATCCATCAGAGGAGAGGATTAGCTAGTGCAATTGGTAGAGAGCCGGAGGTGACCCGTTTCTCACACGGGAGCCTTCTGGCGAATGTGGCGAATCCCGCCGAGGCGGCCAAGATTAGTGCTCTTTGGACACTTCATGGCACTTCGGTGAGTGTGACGCCGCACTCTACCATGAACTTTGTGAAAGGAGTAGTTTATGCAAGGGAACTCGTTGACTACTCCATTGAGGACATCACTCTAGAGCTGGCCGACCATAGGGCGGTCAAGGTCGAACGTGTAATGAGAAAACAGGGAGGGGCCTCGAGACCCACCCCTACACTCTTTGTCACGTTCGACTGTGACAAGCTACCTCGTGAAGGCATTCGTGCCACTGCCGCAGTAGTGCTATTAATGTCACCGCTTCGGCCATACGAATCGTTCTTGTAGACGTGCAAAGTCGGGGTCACCCGAAGTTTGTGTAAATCGTGTGTGGACAAGTGTGTCAATTGCGGAAAGCCGCACCTCACTTCTTCGAAGCAATATGGTGCATATCTCCTCAAGAAAAAATCCTGGCCGTTCAGGCTCAGGATCGACTTGGTCCTGGCGCGCCCGGCTCTGCCTGAAACGTCATATGCTTCAATAGTTAGAAAGACACCCTCTGTTCTTGGCTCATCCAGAACAACGAGCACGGTTGTTTCCGCGCCCATTCAGGGCCCTTCTGCGGGCTCTACTCAACCCGGGCGCTCCCCTGGTAAAGCTGGCGGCAAAAAGGGTTCACACCCAGCCCCGGATAAAACCCAGGCTCCCCCCTCTTCCCCCAGCGTGACTGTTTCCCGTAAGGCGAAACGGCCACGCGCCTCCACCGAGTCGTTAGACTCACAGAAGGCAACACCCCTGAAGATGGTCGCTTGGCCATCTTCCGGGGTTCCGAAAACTGTCCCCCGAAAGGAGGACAGCAACAAAGGAGCTTCGGCTCCTTCGCCAACTCCCCGAGGTGGAGCGAGTGGCTCGGAGACGGTGGTTCCTCGAAATGAGGGCCCTCTGCCTCCGAAGCCACAACGCCCGCCTAAGGTTTCGAGGTGAAGGGAGAAAAAGACGCATGGCAAGCCCAACCTCCCCCAATAAGTCCTCGAAGGCGACAGCACCTTCAGTGCTTTGTCCGGCCAACAGCGCCCGGGGTTCTGCCCCCGGGAAGCGTACGGCTATTCCCGTGAGGGTCTTCTGTTCGAGGAGAGCCCCCGCGTCTCCTCCGAGCTAGTCCTGGAGGGCATATTCCTTTAATGGAATTTCCGTGGACTCCGGGCCAACTGGTAGGAGCTGCGGGGGCTCGTCTCGTCCCGTTTTCGTTAGCTATCTTTTTGCAGGAGACCATGCTAGGCGCGTGCCCCCTGCCCACCCTCCCGGGGTATAAGGGTCTTGCGACCTCACCACCGCAGGATGGCCGGGCTGGGGGATGCGCGGTTTACACCCAGCATGATGTCTCCGTTCTTCCTTTCTCTTTAGATACCTCCTTTCAGGCAGTGGCTGTGCAGCTGCACCTGGATAGGAGGTAATACTATCATTTATGCGTACATTCCACTGTCAGCTGACTTCGTCGCGGGGGACTTACGCCGCGTCGTGGCACGGTTGCCGAGGCCCTTTCTCTTGTTTGGAAGTGTGAACGGCAGGCATCCTCTCTGGGGAGATTACTCCATAAATCCCAGGGGACAAGTCCTTGCCGATCTGATCGAATAGCTTGAGATGGGTGTCCTAAACGTGGATGAGTTTACGCATCACTGTCCGAGGACCGCTTCATTTTCTTGCCTTGATCTATCTTTGTGCTCTTCGGATGCACAGCCTGATTTTGATTAGGGGGGGGAGGGAGGGTCGATGAACTCCATGGTAGTGATCACTTTCCCATTCAAATATCATTTTCAGGGCAACTGCCGCCTGAGAGCCCACCTTGGTTGTGCTTGGCGCGGGCGCGGTGGCCTGCATTTCAGGAAATGACTGAATTCTCTATCTCAGTCGAGGAGTTTAGGTCGGTAGATGAGGCTGTTGAGTTCTTCTCCGGCAACCTCATCGCCGTGGGCCTGACTACTATTCCTAGGACGTCTGGCCGTTTTGCACACCGACCACTCCCATGGTGGTCGGTCGAGTGTGAGACGGCCCTTAAACAGAAGTGTTATGCCTACATGCGTTATAAGCGCCGCCCGAACGATTTCACTGTCGCTGAATTTCGTCGGGCTAGAGCTAGGTTCCGGTATATTTCGAAGCACGCCCGCCGCTCTTCTTGGCGGGCATACGTCTCTTCACCTTAACGGGGAGATTCCTTCATCATAGGTGTGGAAGCGAGTCAAAAGGATTTGGAACAAGTTCTCACAGGACCCCCCTCCCGTTCTCCAGGAGAATGGGACAGCAATCTCGGACCCCGCGTCCGTGGTGGAATCCTTAGCGACCGCTTTTTCCGCATTCTCCAGCCGGGATGCTACTCCGCTAGCATTCAATGCACGTCGTGATGTTGCGAGAGGCCGCCGGCTGGACTTTACCTCCAAGGGTGGAGAACCCTTCAATAACAAGTTTACTGTGAGTGAGCTGCGCTCCGCTCTCGTTTCGTGCGCGGACACCGCCCATGGTCCGGACGATGTCCCGTACGCCATGCTCCACACCTGGATGAGCGAGGCATAGCCTTTCTGTTAGATTTGATAACAGGATCTGGGTGGAGATTCTTCTCCCAGACTCCTGGCGAATCGCTACTGTGCTCGCCTTTCGCAAACCGGGCAGAGATCACTCTACTCCGCAGGGAAGTGTCCTCAGTGTCACACTCTTTGCCCTGAGCATCAACGGCATCGCCTCGGTGCTGCCGGAAGATGTTCTCGCTACGCTCTATGTGGACGACCTTTCGATCTCTTTTGGCAAGGCCCAGATGCCAACTCTCGAGCGTCGAATCCACAGGCCTTGAAACGCGTCTCGTGCTATGCCGAAGCGCACAGGTTTCGGTTTTCTTTGGCCAAGACTAAGCTGGTGTACTTCTGCCGCCAATCACGGCTTCACATCGACCCAGATTTGTTTCTTAATGTGGTGTGCCTGGATGTGGTTGAATCGCACCGTTTCCTTGGTCTTGTATTTGAACGACGCCTCACCTGGGAGGCTCATATTCGCTGCCTTAGGGTCTCTTGTACCCGCGCCATGGACATTCTCCGTTCCGTGACATTCAGCGCTTGGGGCGCTGATAGGGCTACTGCCTTACTTTTTATCGATCCTTTGTTCGTTTGAAGCTCGACTAGGGATGCGAGTTTTATGCATCCGCAGCCGAGTGTTTATTGCGGAAGGTGGACCGATCCAACACACCGGCCTTCGCCTTGCGACCAGTGCCTTCCGCACTTTCCCTATTGAAAGCCTGTTGGTCGATGCTGGGTGATGCCACTCGCTCTGCGCCACGTGCTGTGCGCATCACTTGCCTGTAAGCGCGAGTCCAGCGCCTCCCTCAGTCGCCAACAGCTCTCACTGCATCCGCAGCTGATCTCGATGGTGCCTATGCCGCCGAAAGACGCCAATCATACCCTAAACCCTTCGGGTTTGGGTACCCTAAACCCGAAGCCAGGAAACTCCTTCGAGAGCTAGATATAGCTCTCGGGCGTGTGGCACCACTGGTTCTGCCCAAGGCGCCACCCTGAAGGGTACCACATTTAGCTATTTGTCACCACGACTCTGCTCCCAATGCTTGTGCGGCGCCGGGAGTATTGCGTTCGACCTTTTTGGAGCACATCTCGTGTCACGCTGGAACCGTGCCAGTGTATACGGATAGCTCCAGGTCCTAAGAGGGGTTCGGCTTCCACGCTGTATCCCCTCTGTTCGAAGTCAGCGAGGCTCTGCCAGGCGCTGCATCTGTCTTCACGGCCGAGCTGGTGGAAATACACCACTCGGTATGGGAGATTACACAACGTGCCCGGTTCGGAAACCGGATTGTGATCTATAGTTACTCACAAAGCGCCCTGAGTGCTCTCGGGGCATTGGAATCTCCGCATTCCCTGGTTCGCGATATCCGTGACGCCATGGTTTTGGCGAGCCGGGCAGATGTCAAGATTACTCGTGTGACGCATCGCTATTTAATGGAGCGCTCGCCTGTGCCCTATTGCGACGACTGCGTCGTCCCCCAGACTGTTCGGCACATTCTTGTCGAATGTCCCAGTCTGGGTGATCTTCGCGCACGTTACCTGTCCCGGTACCGGGATGGGCGGGGTCGCTACCGCCTGTCCCTTGTACTCGGGACAGATTCGTGCACATTGACTTGTGGACTTGTTGACTTCTTGGGGGAGGCCGGCCTTCTCCCTATTATTTAAGCAAGTTTTGTTTTTTTGCATTTGTTTTTTTTTTTTCATTTTTTTTCATTTAGTTGCACGCTCCTGCGCCGGGGGGACCTCTCCCCGACGCACCAGCTTGCTTCCTTTCCCCCTTTTTGGGGTGTTGTTTTTTTTCTCTTTAATTTTATTTTAAAGTAGCCTAGAACTAGGCCAGTTTTAATCCTGCGACTAATGCCCAAGTAGGCAGTCGCCAGATGAGTTCTAAAAAAAAAAAAAAAAAAAATCCCTCCGCATCGTAGGAAAGGGCGTAAGACGAAGGGGGGGGGGGGGTTATTCCGTGTGTACCTCGTACCCGAGGAGTAAAGCGTATTATTTCCCGCTTTCTTTATACGACGTAAATTCTTTTTAAGCGTCCTTCCCTTTTATATAACGACTTGGGTCGTTTATGGCCGATGTGACATTGATTTGTTATAAATCTTATTTTTGTATTTAATTGATATATATTTCGTATTTGTAATCAAGAATTTCCTCTCTTTAAATTATAAGGTTAGAATTTTTCTTGTTTCGTTTTTCCCTCGATGATACTCTAGGACCCACCTGGTAACCAACAGTAACCTACTTGGTGTAGCCTAGCACCGGCGCGACGTTTTGTCTGCCTCGAAGTGAACTTGGTTTCTTTCTGAATAAATATTCTGGCGACCTTGTTGTTATTTTGTGGAAGTATTATAGTGCCGTGTGAACTGGGTTCCGCGTTTGCACTTACAATATGATACAATCGTATATTCAAGAAATTATACTAAAAAAGTAACAAAATAAAATATTGATACGTTGAAAAAAAAAAGAACGAATTTTTTCCGGAACATTCTAGAAGTTTTGGGAATCATCTGGGAACATTTTGCCCAGTAGGTAAAAGTGCACAGGTATCGGAATTGTTGTCGTACTTCTGCCGCATAGATGCCATCACACGTGAAAGGGACTCGTGAGCTCCTTCGGAGAATTGTTCAATAGAGGTAAGAAGGACCAAGAGAGTGATTTCGCGCGTTCTGAAGTTATACAATGAAAACAAAACCTATAAATCTCATGCAAAATTCAGTCGACCTCGCATAACCACCATCAGAGAAGACATATCTATTATACTCGCCGCAACGAGAAATGGACGACGGGATGTGGCAAGCACCGACACAGGTGTCTCCTCACTGTTGCCATATCTCGACAGATCAGAACGAAAGTCACAGACAGAAAGTAAGGTGGGAAAATGGAGTTGGAAAGGAGGGCGGGCAGCTGATCTGTGGAGATATGACAACAGTGGGGGGGACACCTGTGACGGTGCTTGCCGCACCCCATCGTCCATTTCTCGCTGCGGCGATTATAGGCGCTTCTCTATTAAGGATCCCTTCGAAACTGCAGCAGGAATTTCTCTAAAAATTAAGACCAATGCTGCATAGAGTAAAATACTATTTCGAACAAGAAAATATCGAAGTAATGACGTGGCCTGCTCAGAGCGGGACCTGAACCCAATTGAGAACCTCTGGAAGATAACACGTTAGGGACAAAGTTCGAGACCAGCAACCTTCAACTGTGACGGATTTATGGACAAAAATTGAGCAAAAATGAAACAAATTGACAGCAGAATTTTTCAAGCAACTGATGAGGTCCTGCGGTCGTCGTTGCGCTGAAGTAATAGAGAACAAAGGCTTCACCGGCTCATATTAAGTGTTTTAAGTTTCATCGTTGTCAAATCTGGCTTTGTTTCTAGTGTATTTGTTTGCTAAGCAATTCTGTGAATGATCGTTCTCTTATTTTGCACGTGTCAATATTTTATTTTATAAGTTTATTTAGTAAAATTTCCGGAATATGCGATTGTATCATATGTAATATTTATAAAATAGATTAAATGCTTGGAAACTTCATTAACCTACTCTTTAATAAAGAAAAATCGTTCTCTTATTTTGCTCGGTAATGTTTTTTTTCATATTCTTGACGAACCAATGAAACGAATTGGGATTTAAGTTGCATTTTTTTGACATCTATTCGACTAACTGCGTCTTTTCTACCATCCGCCATCTAAATGGCCCAGCCTGTCTAATAACGAGCCAAGTTCAAAGAAGAATAAAAGAATGCTGCCTTTAAATGACAGGAGCCGAAGGGATTAGGGAAAGGGGCACGAAAAGGTTGCGAAAATGAAAAAAAGAAAGACAAGAGATAGATAAATAGATTAGCCGTGTTAACCTGGTAATTCAACATCCGCTCTATTGGTCTAAATAGGGGATTTGAGCTTATTAATACATCTCCATGAGCGCCTTCCTAACAAAGGCATTCTGATTCCAAAGTGCTAACTTGGCCTCTCGCAGGGAACTAATTAAGAGAAACGGGGAACGCAAGAAGAAGAGAGATTCTCGAAGATAGGCCTGGAATGAGGACAAGAACCCAGTATGGGGGTCCGCTTCCCTTTACGGATACTGAAATAAGGGATAGTCAGTAGAAGGATAAAGGCGGATACCAATATAGGACAAGAGCTTTGGGATAACAAACCTCTAACTCAAAATTCTGTGGCTGAAATTTTGAATTGTGAAATTCTAGAATGAACTTCCTGCAAAGGGTAAAAGTGTTAAAAAAAATTAACTTCGCCCCCTTGCCCCTCCACCCTTAACGATGAAAGAAAAGGAAAAGAAACGTAAAGAATCACAAACCATGGCTACGGATTTTATTTATAAACGATGTCTATTGAAGCACAATGCTTGTATTAACAAATGGACTGTTAAGTATTCAACAAACCACGTAGGCGTTAACCCTACTGGTGCCCAGACAGTTCAACTAATGCAACCAAGCGAGCGAACATAGATCTGCCTGATAAGGAAAGGACAAGGTACCAGAGAAGCCTCGGCATTGCGTCGAGAGTCAATAAGATAGAACCTTATACCATATTGATAAAGACGTGAATTAAACAACTCAAGCAATAAAAAAACTGCCACGTATATTAACTTTGCCATCGTTTTTTCACTTATTTCCACTAGAGAAATCACAAGAGCACATCACGTCGCATTACTGGTTTGAGGCTCCACTCTGCTCTAAGCGGAAGTACATCCACATTTCCGTTATTACTGCATCATTCAAGTACCAACTTCGTACCCACTTAGGAAGTATACATTGAACACACTCCATCTTGGCTCCTGGGAGTTTGCCCGAGTAGCAACTCGGGAGTGTAATCAAGCCCCACTCGTCTTACTTGCACAAGCAAACAAGGCGCTCACCCAACTCTCCGTCAGACTCCAAACCTCGAGATAAACGGCAATTTTACTGATCGTCGAGACTTTATTCACCTCGTCTCTTTGCACTCTTTCGATCTAATTTCTTGGTTAAATAAATAATAACTTGGCAGAGGTTTGCCCCAGAATTGCACTCGTTTTGGTGGTTTATTTATCAATTGGGACCTTATACACCAACGTGGGATTCGAATAAGGGGTATCTATATCGTATGGTAGCCCCACCGTGAAGTCCGAATCGGGACTCCATCCGGCGACTAAACAGTCCTGATGGTTAGGTCTCGTCGTAAACTGCTCTCCAAAAGACCACTGTTTAAATAATTAATTAAATATCCTCCGTTCTAATGATGTTAATTAACCTTACTTTTCTTATAATTGGTTACGTAAATAACATCTTACCCCAAGCATTAAAGGGGGAAGGTAATAACGAAAATTAAAGGGGAAGATATCACCAAGGAAAGCATAAGGGAGGAGGATGTCAACAACGGATTGTATAGGAGGGAAGGTGCCAACAACGAAAAGTTATGGGTAAGCATGTCAACGAACGAAGCTTATGGGAGGGGGGTATGTTTGTGTGTCCTATTTGGTGGAGAACATGTTCAAGTGCGAACCGGGTTTTTTTTAAGCAACATAGATATTAATGAATGCATTATAATTTAAAACTCGAAGGTCGTGCACAAGTGTCACCATGCACAAGAATCCAGTGAAAGATGTAGGCTAAAAACTGTGTGTGTGGAAGGGGAGGTAATCTGCATCCTCCCTCTGAGTAGTCTGAGAAAAGGACATTGATCATTAATAATGGTCAACTTACACAGCATTGATAACACTTGGGAACACGTATTTTATTGAATAATATCTGACACTTGATTGTAAGTAATTTGTGTGCGCTGAAAACGAATTTCACCTCGGTTTGGCTCTATCAGGTCATGATTCTTGTAAACAGCAATGCGCCATTTTCCAGTTTTTTTTTTTAAATTAGGACAAAAATGAAGTCATGTGTTAGGGGAGACCGGGGCTAGTTTCATACAGGGCTAGGTTGATACATTGTCAATATCTTCATCATATGGCAACAGTTGGCGCCTATGTTCTTGAGACGTTTAGGCGATAGTACCAGCCTTGTCCTCGTTGAGTGCTAATCAGGTTGATCACCCGTCTGCGAAACTACAAGCAGAAAACTGTTTTTAGATACCCCGAGTAAGTATTCTCACCTTTCGTATTATTTTCCAAGACCTTAATGAAAAATAATGTGATTTTATGAAATAACTGTCTTTAGGCTTCATTTTCCCATATTTTAAGTGAATAGCAATATTTATGAGGAGAAGGAAAATAATTCGGTCGGGGCTAGTGGTTAAAATCAGTAACAACTTGCCCCGCATGATATATAATTGTAACAACTTACCTCATATGGAAGAAATTTTAGATTTATTAATCTAATTATTTATTTCATATTTCAGGATTATCAAACATGGTTAGGACCTACAAAAGGAAGACAGATAAAGCTGACAGGTGTAACACAGCAGGGTTGGAGGAACCTTTATCAAAGTGGGGGGCCCAGGGGCCCGGCCTGGTCACTGCGCCCCACCATAACTGAGCATGTTTGAATAACACAGCTACACAGGACATTGATGTAACAACAATAGTCAAATTATAGCGGTTTAATCCACTATAGATTCACAGTGCAAAACAAACACAAACATGAAATTGTATTCATTGTCAAGAATTATATTTCAAATAATAATAATAATAGGTATTTATAATGCGCCATTCAGGGCTGTTAGCCCTCCCAGAGCGCAGGTTGTGCAACGAGTGTAGAGAAAGTTTACTGGGGAAAGAAGGCAATTATGCAGAGGAGGAGTCTTCAGGAGATGCTTAAAAGTAGCAAGGGATGGAGAGGATCGGACTTCGGCAGGAAGAGCATTCCAGAGTCTCGGAGCACAAACTGAGAAGGAACAGTCACCCATCGATCAGAGGACAGAACGAGGAGTGTTCAGGAGGGAGCGAGGTTAGACCGGAGTGCCCAAGGAGTTTAACGACGGGAGAGGGCAGACGAGAGATAAGGTGGAGCCTCGAGGTTTAGGGCCTTGTAGGTGATGAGAAGAATTTTATAGTGGGTACGGAAGCGAATAGGTAAGCAGTGTAGCTCCTGTAACAGAGGCATCGAAGGAGGGAACCGGGGGCGGCGAAGGAGGAGCCAGGCAGCATAGTTTTGAACTAGTTGTAGGGGGCGAAGTGACGAAGAAGGAAGATTCACTAGAAGAGAATTGCATTAGTCTAAACGTGAGGTGACGAAGGCATGAATAGCAATCTCAAGGCTTCGTCGATCAAAATGGGATCGAACACGTGAAAAATGGCGGAGGAAACCGAGGGAAGACTTAAAGATACGATAGATGCGCGGTTTAAACGAGAGTTGCTCGTCGAAAATAACACCAAGATTACTGACGGTATCAGAGAAGGCGACATTGGTTTCCCCAAGATTAAGGGAGGGGGAAGAGAGCTTTAGATTTCTCCACCATCGAAGCGGTACCAACAAGGAGAATTTCAGTTTTATCGTGGTTAAGTTTCAGAAAGTTGGCAGACAGCCATTCGTGTATGGAGGTGTAGGCTGAAAGGAGCTTGGTAATTGATTGAGAGAAGGACACAGGGGGTGAGGTAAGGTATATCTGAGTGTCATCAGCATAGAGGTAGAAGGACAGGCTCAAATCGAGAAGAAGGGAGCCAAGAGCAAGTAAGTAGATGCGAAAGAGGAGGGGACCTAGGACTGAGCCCTGGGGCACAAACTCACTGAATTATGAATAAAATAGATAGACACAACAGTATTATAGCTTCTATAAGATTATATGTAATACAATTTGTTTTCAATATAATACCCATGTTAAATGCAAATATTTAAAAATTTCTTCCCCCAAATTTAATCCTACGATCATTGACAGTGCAAAGCCTGGACTAATCAGGAAAAAAGGCTGTGATATGGCTGTTAGGCCTATTGGAACTATATTTTTGTAAAATAGCCGACAGTCACCATTAGGGAGATGAACTTATAGGCATATATTTTTACATTTCTGGATTTCAAAAGTGGAGGGGCCAGGCCCCCCCCTCCCGAGACAAAAAAGTGGGGGGGCAGGCCCCCCCTAATCCTCCATCTATGTAACACAGCAATTTTGGAGGTGGCAGCCGAGCGTCACATTTGTCATAAAAAGAGTTTACGGAAAGTGGCTAAATATTACCAGGTAGGTCTAGATTACTTGATTTCCCCTATATTTTTCATCACGTGAATGGTTGATATATATATATATATATATATATATATATATATATATATATATATATATATATATATATATATATATATATATATATATATATGTGTGTGTGTGTGTGTGTGTGTAATTGAAATAAACTGAAAGAGCGGTTCTATTCTGTAGATCATATACATATTATCAAGGTGCAGATACATCCACAAAAGAAAAGAGAAGAACGATTCCGAGCGGTTTCGTCTCTATTCCTAAAGACCTTTTCAAGGAATGTACAGGAGGACTTGGACTTGGATATACGAGTATAAAGTGAGGAATAGAGTAGTAGAAGATTTTAGTGGGGAAAATAGTGGGGAAATTTGGGGAAAAATTAAAAGTAGAATGGTGATAGGGCATCTCTGGCTTCCTCTGCGTTTTGGTATATATATATATATATATATATATATATATATATATATATATATATATATAGAAGAGAGAGAGAGAGAGAGAGAGAGAGAGAGAGAGAGAGAGAGAGAGAGAGAGGAGAGAGAGAGAGAGAGAGAGAGAGAGAGAGAGAGAGAGAGAGAGAGAGAGAGAGAGAGAGAGAGAGAGAGAGAGAGAGAGAGAGAGAGAGAGAGAGAGAGAGAGAGAGAGAGAGAGAGAGAGAGAGAGAGAGAGAGAGAGAGAGAGAGAGAGAGAGAGAGAGAGAGAGAGAGAGAGAGTTACAAGGAGTTACAAGGAAAGAAGGTACCCTAGGAGACCTTACGGTCCATTCAAAGAGGGTACCTTGGGACTAGCAATCGAGTGGGCACATGGCTGCTCAATTGTTTTGCGTCCCTAAACGGCCACTTTTCAAGACTTTGTCTAGTCTTGACTTGAACTGGTCAACAGATTCACTGTTGACAACTTCCACTGGAAGTGCGTTCCACTTACCGCAGATACTGTAGGTGAAAAAGTTTCCACACAGATGCGGTTGTAACGCTTCAGTTCAAGTTTGAAGCCGTGATTGCGCGTTCTGTTCTCACTCAGTGTGAAAATATCCCGGTAGTCAACATTGTCGAACCCTCGAAGTATTTTGAAAACTTCGATGAGCTGACCACGCAGTCTACGGGTTTCCAACGAGAACAGATCTAATTCCCTTAGTCTATCCTCATAACTTTTATGTCGGATAGAGGGAATCAGTTTGGTTGCCCTGGCTTGTACGCGTTCCAACCTTGCGATGTCCTTTCGAAACGAAGGACTCCAAAATTGTACGGCATACTCCAGGTGCGGCCGAACTAGGGAGTTGTACAGACAAAGTACTATCTCCCTGTTACGGTATCCAAACTGGCGCTTTATGTAGCCTAACATCCTTTGGGCTTTCTTCTCTGCCTCGATGCACTGTTTCGAGAACTTGAGGTCACTAGTGACAGTAACACCCAAGTCCTTCTCAGTGTCACTCGATTCGAGAGCAGTGCCCTTAAGGATATAATGAGATTGGGGATTTCTGTGGCCGATATGCATTACTTTGCACTTGTTCACGTTGAACGGCATTTGCCACGTGTCCGACCACTCCCCAATCTTCCCAAGGTCTTCCTGCAGGCGGGCAGTATTTCCATCCTTTGCAACGTTCATACCAAGCTTGGTATCGTCGGCAAATTTGGAAATCTTGGCAACCATGTCACCGTCCATGTCGTTGACGTAGATGATGAATAGTAGTGGTCCTAGGACAGAACCTTGAGGCACTCCGCTAGTAACGGGCACCCCACTCAGAAGCCTGTCCATTCACCACCACCCGTTGCCGTCTGCCACTTAGCCAGTTCTCGATCCAGCCGGCTACTTTTCCGTCTATGCCCAGCGCTCGCACTTTCCGGAGAAGGCGGCGGTGTGGTACCTTATCAAAGGCTTTCTGAAAGTCTAAGTAAACCACATCCACCGCCTTGTCCCGATCGTGCTCACTGAACACGAAGTGGAAGAATTCCACAAGGTTCGTCAGGCATGACCGTTGCCTTCGGAAGCCGTGCTGAGAACTCCTCAGTAGCAGGTTTGACTCTAAATACGACGTTATTTTCTCCACCATCATGCTTTCCATGAGTTTACCGACTATCGAAGTCAGACTGATAGGTCGGTAGTTTGACGGATGGCTGGAGGATCCTTTCTTGAAGATCGGAGTCACCTCCGCCTCACGCCAGTCTCTAGGAACGCATCCGGTCCGGATTGACATGTTAAAGATAGCGCACAGATGTCGTGATACTTCATCGCACACTTCCTTCAACACCTTGGGTAGAAACCCGTCCGGCCCAGGGGACTTATTCGTCTTTAGGTCAGCGATCTTTTTCTTTATTTCTCCTTCGGTGAAGTCCATTGCCTCCAGCTTTTCCCCCGAGTAGGAATCCGTGGGCTGGGGGATGGGACCACACTCTTTAGTAAACACTGAGGAGAAGTAGTCATTGAGAAGGTTAGCATTTTCTGCATCTGACTGAGTTAATGCACCCTCCTCGTCCACTAGGGGCCCAATCCTACGATGGATTGGTTTACGGCTATTTACATAGCCGAAGAACTCCTTGGGATTCTCCTTGCAGAGTCTCGCCACTCGGAGTTCCTCAGTACGCTTAGCCGCCCTTATGCTGGACTTCACTCTCCTGGCTAGCCTCCGGTACTCGTCAAAGGCACCCGAGATCTTCGATCGCCGGTACGCATTTCTCTTCTCCCTAAGCAGTTGGCCGATTTCTCGATTAAACCACTTTGGTTGAACAGAAGACCGACGGAGGCATTTTAGAGGGATGCAACTTGATTGAAGACTCATGAATTTTATTTTTGAAATTGTTCCACGAATCCTCAACCTCTTCGCATACCGCTAGCCTTACATCAGTCAGCCCAGCACGAAGGCGTGCAAAGTCTGCTCTTCTCAAGTCAAGTTTCCTTGATTGACTGGCAACAGACCTTACCTTCGGGATCTTGACGCTAAATCTAACTAGCTGGTGATCACTGCCACCGAGCTCTTCGCCTACAGAGACATCCTCAACGATATCATCCTCAGAGGTGAAGACCAAGTCGAGGATATTGTCTCCTCTCGTCGGTTCTCTGACCCATTGAGTGAGGAACTCGTTGTTGGCGAACTCCAGGAGTAGGGCGCTATCGCCACAGGCTGCTCTGGTTTCCCAGTCAACTTGTCTGTTGAAGTCGCCCATAACGATGCACACTCTGCCTTGAACAAGCTCACCCAGCAGCTGGTACAGTTCCCCGTCCTTCTCAACGGGTTGGGAAGGGGGTCTGTAAAGCACCAGGGTCCTGTATCTGACAGGACCTATCTCTAGGTCAACGCCTAGGAGCTCGTGATCGGATATAATGTTGGAGTTCGTAGATTTGATTGTATCCTTGACATACAACATTACACCGCCACCCTCTCTGTCTGGCCTATCTTTGTGGAAGAGTTGGTAGCCAGGAACCGTGAATTCGCCTTCAAAGTCTCGGTTTGACGTTTTTATCCACGATTCTGTTATGGCTACCATTTCGGGTTCTTCCGTCGCTACGAGGCCACGGAGCTCAGGAAACTTGTTCCTGATTGACCTCGCATTGAACAGAAGAACCTTCAGGGAGTCCCCGACTGTAGGACTCCCTATGCTCTTCCGTTTCCCGGCTTCTTTGTTGGCGAGGCACCCCTTTTTGCGACCTCTGAGAAGGTCGTTCCTGGAGTGACACGGGCGTACTGGCGTACGTCCGCCCTCACTCTGGGCCGGATACTCCTTTCGGTCCTCTCTACGACATTCTGGATCATGTTCGACAGAAAGGCCTTTCCTTTAAAGGAAAGATGTACCCCATCCCTTTGGTAGAGATCATTTCTACCATAAAAGGTGCGGTACGGGTCCACAAAAAAGACCCCCTCTGCCGTACACAAATCTGCCAGGCGCCGGTTTAGAGACACATTCATCGAGTGAGCGGTCCGTGTTGGACCTCTCCTCGGGAGCATCCCGACTACCACACGCTTGCGGGTTTTCAGCCCACAGTCGTCCACGGCACCCATGACCGTGTGGAGGATTTTATCTGTAGGGCCTACCCTACCTCCTCTCAGGTACAGGTCGTTTCCACTGACCATCAGAGCAACGACTGAGCTCTCAGAAATCTGTGATTTCTCAGCCTCTACTCTGATGTGGTGGTTACCACATCCTGGCAGGCAGCTTACCTTCACACTAGTGCGAAGGCGGGCCGCTAGCAGGGACTGCAAGCCCCGTGCTTGAGAATCACCAATAAGGGTGACTCTTGCACATTTGTCAGCAGGCGACTTATTCTTTCCTCTCGGAAGCGACTTGCCGCTTTCCTCTTGTATCTCTGCATTTTTCTTTTTTTTCTTCCTCATCTTATTTTTCT
>OZ018320.1:76291168-76298668 GCA_963969495.1 Ceratothoa steindachneri
GTTTTTATCTGGGTTGTTTACACCCGGATTTTGAGTTGTTTTTATTATTTGTTTTATTTTTATTTTATTTTATTTTTTTGTTTTGATATTTTTAGCGAGTTAATCGCGTTATAATTTGGGGGAAATTAGCACTTGACTAATTAAGTGAAAGGGGATTGTGTTTGGCTTTGTGTTGGTTGGGTATTGTAAAAATCTAAGTGAACATTGGGTCTACGTCATTGACAATGAGTAGTCTGATGCTTTTAAAAGGTTTTGCGCGTACGATGTCATCAAAGTCCATGTGCTCGAGTACAAACTGGGGAGGGAGGTGCCGGTGTACTTTGTCCCAGATCTTGCTTACTCTCAGGTGAAGCTCCACGTTTATGGGGGTTACCCCAGTTCACCATGGAGCTCACTCTGTTTTTTCCGCTCTCTCTTTCGGGTTCTCGTTATAATATGGAGAGCCTTATTTTGGACCCTTTGCAGTTTAAGGACTTGGGTCTCGGGACTCGCGTTTATAGGGACCGGTGGATACAGGAGTTTGGATCGAATGCATACATTATAGATCTTTAGTTTGTTGGAGGTACTCAGGTTTAGGAATCTGAAAAATTCCTCCCAGTCGCTCCGTGCCTCCCATATCCACGAGTGGTAATCCGGAGTCCCAGAACCGTGCCCTTCGTGCGGTATGGGATGCGTGCACTCCCCACACGGGTGTCTGCGAGGGTCTGTCGGAATAGTGGTTTTTTAAGGCACCAAGGAAATTAGTTACGTTACACTCAATAGGCCAAATACAAAATACATAACGGTACCAAATAGCATCTTGGGGGAAGAGGGGGCCGTTATGTAAATGATGTATTTTGTATTGGGCCTATTGAGTGTAACGTAACTAATTTCCTTGGTGCCCTAAATAACCAGGTACCCTCTATTAAGTTCACTCACGAATGCGAATTAGAAGAAGCCGGAAAATTATCTTTTTTAGACACAATGGTACACCGTACTCCGCAGGGTTTTCATTTCTCGGTTTTTATTCGAATCATCCGACAAAAAACTAAATAAATCGGCTTTTATTTATTTGTATTTGCGTGCTTTTAGAATATGTGACCCATAATTTATCGATGAGGAATTAGAATCAATTAAAATCATTAGTGAAAAGTTAAATTCTCCGTCTTATTTTCTAAATCAGTGGTTCCCAAACTTTTTCTGATCTTTACCCACTTTTCATATATGATTCTTATCCATGGCCCCCCTCCCCAATCCATATCTCGTGACAACAGTGACTGTCTGTAGTCCTACATTTATTTAGGTCCATTATGAAAAAACTCCGGCGATACCTGTAATTTTATTCATTCAACCCCATATTTTTTTATTTTCTTAAATATTGAGTCATGGAAAATTGCAATTTAGTTTTTGCCAAATCTCAAATAAACATTTAAATGGTACTAAAGAAGTAATTTGATGCACATAAAATAATTTTTAGAATTTGAGAGTAGGCCTACTTGTAATTAAAACTACTAATTTCCCCAAACCTTTCTGCATTATACAAAAGTATAAAAAATAAATTTCACTGCATAAAAAAGTGTAATCAAAAGCAATCTTATCGTATTTTTACTGACAAATTTAATAATTCTGAATGAAATCCTATCATAGGAAGTCAAACTCCAATTAAACTCAATTTGAAGGGTGATGTTGGAAGCCATCGACCAGCAACCTAATTCTTGGCTTTGTTTCACTCAAATCACATCGTAGTTCATGCTTCACATCAAGTCTATTGCCATATTTTGATTTAATATACAAAAGTTGAGATAATGCAACCTCACAGGAATAAGTTGATGCAAAGGGTAGTAGTTGGCAGAAAGCTAAGTTACATAAGTTTGAGTATGAAGCTGCCATTGATGATCAAAATACAGTGAGAGAGGTATGGCTTTGGATATCTGGGAAGCACCTTTTAAATCTCCACACTAAAGCTTCAAGGTGTTGAACAATCAAGTTCTTTGTAGCAGTATCACACTCCTCTGCAATGTCTGACACTGTTTCCAGCATTGCCAAGTTTCTCACTGCAACTTTCCGCCTCCAATTCTCCATCTTACGAATGAAAGCTTTAATTTTGTCCACAAAATCGATTATCAAAGTTTCTTTCCCTTGGAGTTCAAGGTTGAGTGTGTTCAACTGTTTAAATATGTCAACAAGGTAGGCTAGAGGTATTTCAAAGCCATATACAGACCATGCTAACAACAAATCTTGCTTGTCCTGTACCTCAAGGAAGAGTCTGATCTCTTCTTTGAGCTCAAATACACGCTGAACTACATTTCCTTTGGATAGCCCACGAACTAATGTATGAAATAAGAGGATTTCATGAGCTGCATTCATAGCACGGCAGAGTTTCTTGAAAAGGCGTGTGTTAAGAGCACTATCTTTTACAAAGTTAACATAACATAACATAATTTCACGGATGACAAAAGCCACAAGGGGCCTATCATAGGTCATCCGCCTGCGTCAAAACTGTCTTTATAATCGTATTCAGGGTTTTCTGTAATTCTGAGAGTAGGGATTTTAAGCAAGAGCTTGATTGTGGATCATGCAGTGGAGAGGTATAGCAATTTGGTGATTTTTGTATAACTCTTGAAACAAAACCTGACTTAGAACCTAACATCGATGGAGCCCCGTATGTGCATATCCCACAGAGATTGCCACAATCGAGACCATTTGCTTCAAAGAATTCTGAAAGTTTCTGCATTACATCTTCACCTTTTGTAGATTGCTCGAGAGTTTCACAAAACAAGAATTCCTCCTTCATATCCTCACCATGAACACACCAAACAAAAACCATGAGTTGTGAGCAGGACTTGACGTCAGTGGGCTCGTCGAGTTGAATACTGAATAATCCAGCTTCTGTATCACCTGTTCTTTGATATCATCTGACATAAGAGATATTCGGCGTTGCACTGTATTATTTGAGAGAGAAATAGCACTCAGCTTTTCACGACTTTTCTCACCCAAAATAAGCTTGACCATAGTTTTGGCACATGGCAAAATTAACTCCTCCCCAATGGTGTGAGGTTTCTTTTTCTTTGCTATTTCAAGGGATACCAAAAATGATGCCTCCACTAATGTAGCATTTTGTTGGTACAGTGTCGTTGTCTCTTCATATTCAATTCCTGTCGACCAAAGAAAGAACGATCCTTGCCAACATGTTGGGAATGTGTAATTTAAGCTTGCTAGGCCTCAATGATTCAGTGGAGAGTATTTTGTGGCAAATCACGCACTGAGGCTTCACTACACTTTTATCATTAATGCTTGTAAATCCAAAATCCAGATAGCTGTCATCGTATTTGCGTTTCTTGTTAGACGCCATCACAGAGGGGTCTGAAGGGGAAAGAAATACTGCTATAGCTAAATGACACCACTCATAATGAGCCTACAAATACATGAATATTTGGTATGTAGTGGACTAACCATTAGAGGGAAGATTATTACAGGTGTTAGCTAATTTGACTTTGCCATTTGACCAAAAGATAGCATTCATTAACTTACTTTACCAATCACTTTTTTCAAAAGCAGATGATCTCGATAGGCCCAAGCCTAGTGGCTTTTTATTATCTGAACTTTCCTAATGTTCTAATTTTCTAAAAGACTAAAACCGCCTTTAAACAACATTTTCAAGTGGTTCATAACAATGAGAAGTTGGAAGGAAATAAAATTTCATTTTACTAAACTCTCAAAAAAACAAAAACATTTCATGGATTGTGCAAAAATACAAAAGATTTTTTTTTCCCCTTCTTCTTAATACACTTCATGATGCAAAGCTTACTTACCATTAAATTGGTATTGATGGTGGCTTAAGTCCCAATAATATTAAAATTGGCGCAAACAGATTATTTATGAGAGCCACAGACACTTACAAAGTGTTTGCTTTTTTAACTGTGGCCTCTAAAGTGGGACTGTGGACTGGTTGATACTCAAGATTCAAGACCAGGTTCTCATACAGAAACCATAGCATAGGAAGTATTAAATAAGTTATTGAGTGAAAAGTGTTTGGTATCGAAATGCATCCCAATGAATTATTTTATCAAGAACACAAAATCATATATAAAAATGGAATTACACCGAATAAAGAAAGAATGAGGCATATTACTCATGCGTCTGGCAGCAAGGCATTGTTCGAACGTATATCAAGTACAGACACACCTGTTTCGCTGGCTGGCTCAGCTGCTGAGTGTCTGTTATAGTGTGGTGGTGTTTGGGATTTTTATGTGTACATAGCCTCAGCTTGTGGCCCCCAGTTTGAGAATCTAGGTTCTAAAGGATTCCCTGCGCAGATCTAAGCAGTCCTTCTATGGAAATAAAATTAAATACTGATTTACGCGAAATAATATTTTAACGCTCCCTTTTAATAAACACTTGTCCCATATTCCGAAATTATTAAAATATTTTAATGTTAATGTTGTATTCTCTAATAATTCCACGTTCAAAAACTTAGTAATTATAAATTCTCCCCATAATAAAATGGCCTGCATTTCTAAAATTCCGTGCAAATCTTGTCATGGTTTTTACATAGGCCAGAAAAAAAGCATACATGTGAGAATTAAACAACATAAGTACTGTTGTCGAACGGGGCAGACTTCAAATGTACTTTGAACCATCAAATAGATTGGTCTAATGCGAGATCAATTATTTTTGTGCCCAAATTTATTGGAAGAAATTTAATGGAATCAGCCATAATCCAATTCTCCCATAAAATTAATTTCAATTTAAGTGAGAGTTTATTTAAATTAGATAATTGTATCACGAATAATATTTGTTTACAATATAAATTTAATTTGTTGAAATGATTTACATATATATTGTAATTCCGCGGGAGCGTTATTCATTTGTTCGTCAGTTGGTCTTTCCCTTAGACGATTGTTTTTGTTCGTCGGTACGTTTGAATGACATAACATTTCTCTGTTTATTTACTATTTCTTTATTTCATTATACTTATGCCCCTGATGATGTAAACACGAAAGCGCTTGGGCTTATTATTCTGTGTATTATTTTCCTTTGGAATATTTCAAGCATCTTAGATCACGTGTTTTTTGATGATTATTTTAGCATATATATATATATATATATATATATATATATATATATATATATATATGCAAATCACCAAAAAACACGTGATCTAAGATGCTTGAAATATCCCAAAGGAAAATAATACACAGAATAAGCCCAAGCGCTTATACTGTGGTTTTATCCATATATATATATATATATATATATATATATATATATATATATATATATATATATATATATATATATATATGGATAAAACCACAGTAATAAGACTAATTTTATATACGAAACCAAGTTTCGACGGAAACATCCGTCATCGTCAATCGCTGGTGGACAAGTGAAATTCATAAGTTGCTTAACGTACAAACACACAAATCAGTGGCGCTAAGGTGGATGATATGGGAATATATCGGTATTTTTGAGAAACGGAAGTATGAATTTCTTGCTTATTAAGAAGGTATTACTGGCAGTCGGAAGTATTAAATTTGGGAATTTCTTTAATAAGTGCTGATTCAATTAAGCTTCAATGTATTTTAGCATTATGAATATCAATTTGATGATTTTCATTGGACATATGTAGAAATAAACTCGAGTAGAGGGTGCCACGTCGCATATCGCATTTGTGTTCATTCATTCTCTTGGAAAATCTGTTGCTTTCACCGATATATACTTCATTACATGATTTGCAGGGAATAAAATAAACTCCCTGTTCTTTATCGATCGATCTATTTTTTGGATAAGCTATTTCTGATCGTATTCTCGTACAGAAAGGCAACATTGATGTTGTTGGTCCGTGCCAACTTTTTGAATTGATTAACTGGGGGAGTATGGGAAAGTAACATAATATTTGTCATATTTGTTTTCCTTGTAATTACGAGTAGCTGGGGAGTAATAGGTGGTTCTGGCTTTATAGTGACACTTTTCTCTGAACCAAAGGGGATATTGCAGCTCAATGAATGTTTGGATGATTGTATTAATTTCGTCTTGCAAGAAACAAGGATCACAAATGCAATATGCTCTCAGGAACATGGAAGAAACTATAGACCTTTTAACGGATACATCGTGACGTGAGAAATAATGAATATAGGCATTAGAATTAGTTGTTTTCCGGTAGACGGAACAATTTGCTTTGTCGTTTATTTTTGATATTTTTACATCCAGAAACGGCAATGAGTTGTTCAGTTTCCATTCTATTTTAAATGTAATAGTTGGGTGGATCTTATTCAAATTTCAAAGAAAGAATCAAATCTGTTATCATTGATAGGCCATGTGGCACATATATCGTCTACATAGCGGAACCACGTTATGGAATTGTGTAAAATGAGGTGCTTTTCAAAATCCTCCATAAACAGATCGCATAATATCGGGGAAAGGAGATTACCCATGCTCATACTCATGCATGAAAGAGGAAGTGTGTTGAACAAAATCAGGACCTGATGGAGCAGAACGAAGTAAGAATTCGTGCTCAGCGCACCCAAATTACGTATTATTAACTGTCGAATCTAAGTCAATAAACAAAAAGTTGAAATTTGTTCCCCAGTTTAATAAATGACAGTATATCTCACAGTAGTGAGTACTAACTCTCTCAAATCTGCTTTGTTTTCCAGACAGAAAATTACGAATTGTGGTTTTGGAACGTCAGCTAAGGTATAATACTGAATTTAATAATTAGGTTTGAGATTTAACTGTATTTTAGACATGTATCAAATAAGATACATTCGATCGCAACGGCTTACAAAACTCTTTTTATATATTCTATATTATTACATAACTCTTTTTAAATAGCAGAATACAAGTATGTCTTAAAAAAGAAATATAAACATAACCTTGACGAAACCGCCCTTAAGGGTGATGACCCCGAGACCCAATGAAACCAAGGCATCAAAATTAAGATTTCGCATCGGCGCAAATGTGTAGCGAGGTATTGGCTCCAATCCTTGTGTGCAGAGCCGTAGCAACCGCCCTCTGATCATCCCCGGCTGGGGGGGGGGGCTCTGGGGGCTCTTGGAGGGGCCCCACTGTGGCAAAAATCTTTTATTTTATTAATAAAATATAAAATTTTAGAATAGCCATTTTCTGTAAGTATTCCGCAGCATTGGCAGTGTTTGTGCCTGGCGCTAATTGTAAATTTATGATATATTGTTATGGGGTCCCCGCAATCTTGATTAGGAGGGGGGTCACTAGAGACTGCTACGGCTCTGCTTGTGTGTATGAGTGTATGTATGTGAGTGTGTCAGCTGATAGGGATAATTCCATCTCGCCCTAAACGAATATTTATTCAAGAATTCTTTCTTTTCGAACCTCAAAATGAGAAATAAAATGTTTATGTCATTAATGAGCAATGCGTTTGTGTATCTGTGTGACCGACACCGCACACGCACACACACGCTCGCTCCGACCATAACTACTATGGTGTGTTCACCAATAAAAAAGAAATCCCCATCGAAGGAAATCACACACATATGA
>OZ018320.1:76306168-76448668 GCA_963969495.1 Ceratothoa steindachneri
CTGAAAATGTTTTGTTATCCACGAAAACATCACCCTCAAAGTCAAGTTAGTGACAAAAGGACTATACTATATATAATATATATATATATATATATATATATATATATATATATATATATATATATATATATATATATAAAAATATATATATATATATATATATATATATATATGAAGAGGTTGTAAATCGTAAATGAATTTTTCAATATATATATATATATATATATATATATATATATATATAGGCAAACCAATTTAGATTAATAGTGGTGAATAAACACCAAAAAGGAGAGTAGAGAAGGGAAAGTTGTCATCGAGAAGTAAAAAAAAACGAAACTCCAGGAACTTTGGAGATCATCTACCCTTTTTATTCTATTTACATAGTTATTATATTTATTTCAGTTATAAACAAATTATCACATCGAATTGTTACATATTATTTATTTTGTTATATCTTATTTCTTATTTTAACGTTTAACACATTCTATTTATATTATTTCACATTAGTACCGAAATTTTATACACTTTATTATTCTTGTCTCACCTGTCTCTCTCTCTCTCTCTCTCTCTCTCTCTCTATATATATATATATATATATATATATAAATCAACCCCCAAATAGTTTTTATAAACAAACTATCGATAGGAAGTTTTTTTAGCAGTAAAGATCCTATCTCTTTGGAGTTCCGCAGTGATAATGTCTATTTATTTAAATGTCCCAGTTGTACTGGAGCATCTTACATTGGCAGCACTGTTAGGTCTCTTGGAGCTAGGTTCTCTACTCATATGGGGATTAGTTGGCGAACCCCCAAAAATATTAAATAGAAAGGAAAAGTCATCTATTAGGGAACACACCATAAGCTGTAAAACTGTCATTTCTATTGAGAATTTTAAAGTATTAGCCTTTAACAACAACAAACATTGCCTAAGAACCCTTGAATCTCTATATATAAAACACTACAATCCTACACTCAATGAAGATTTAAGTGCAATATCATTATTAATTAACTAATTTAAACTACAGTTTGTTAGTTGGTTTGTCTTTTAATAAACCAAGCGTCACTGTAACCTATAAATACTAGCCCCTTGTTAAACCCACCATTCACTCTCTAGGATGGATCCGCTTTAGTAAGCACCCAAATTTTCCGTTTATATATTAAATGTTTTTTAACTCTTACAGTCTTTACAAAATTAAAAACAAAGTTTAAATTTATTATCTTTAAATAATGCCAGGTCAATTTCTCTTATAGTTTGTAATTAATTTCTGCAATAATCCTTAAATTTATTAACTAATTTTTGAGTCAGTCTTAAAGCAAATTTAACTGTTGCCAAGTCATATTTAATTTAACTTATAGTACTTTTTACTGATATTTTGTAATTGGTCACCTTTTAAAATAATGTCGTGTTGACCTTTTCAAGTTTTCTTCATATATATTAACTTTGTAAACTTATTCTAGCCTGAAGATGAAAACTTGTAGTTTTCGAAACGTTGTGAAAAATTAAAAGATGCTACATCCGTTTCTCGTGGCTCTGGGATTTATCCTCAATATTAAATGCAGGCTTCATGGCTGAGCTCCATATGGATATATATATATATATATATATATATATATATATATATATATATATATATATATATATATATATATATATATATATATATATATATATACGGGGGGTGGTTAATAAGTTTTGCGAATCGGTAGGGCAAAACAGAGGAAGGGGGATGGTTGTTTGTGGGGGTGTTAGGACAAGTCAGGACAAGTTAGGACAAGTCAGGACTTGCAGTCGCACGCTCCCGCCTCGTCTATTTAAGAAGCAGTAGCTGATCGCAGATCGTCAGTTACAAATTTTCAACAATGGAGAAGGTTGAGCACCGCGCAGTGATCAAATTTTTGACCAAGGAAGGCAAGAATGCCAAATAGATCCATGAACGCATGGTTTCAGTGTACACCCCCCCCCCTCTTCCTATTCAACCATTGCTCGCTGGAATAGGGAGGTTCGCCATGGTCGTGAGTCCCTTGAAGATGACCCCCGGCTAGGATGCCCGTTAGACGTGACCAACGAGGACAATGTGGCCCGTGTGGAGAGGAGGATCCTCGAAAATCGACGGCTGAAGGTCGAGAAATCGAGCGACAACTTGGAATATCACATGGAAGTGTTATCAACATCATCCACCACAATTTGGTCATGGCCAAGGTCTGTGCCCGTTGGGTCCCTAGAAACCTCACGCCCCATGATCGACTTCAACGTCGTCAAAGTCCACAAGGCCAGAGTTGCACAGGCTGCTCTGCGCGAGTGCGGATTCGAGGAGCTCAACCATCTCCCCTACAGTCCAGATCTGGTCCCTAGCGACTACTTTTTATTCCGCCAGCTCAAGGCTGCACTGCGTGGACGCCGGTTTGGGGACGATGAAGATGTCCAGCTCGCAGTCCAGGAGGGGATTGAACAGCAGTCGGGAGATTTCTGGTTATCGGGAATTCGAAGCCTCAGGGACAAGTGGCGCAAGTGCATTGAAGTCGAGGGTAGTTATATTAAAAAATAATAAAACACTTTTCCTCATATCCGAATTGCAAAACTTATTCACCGCCCCTCGTATATATATATATATATATATATATATATATATATATATATAAACTAACTCAAAGGCAACCAAAAATACTTAAAAGCTAAGAGTGGGTTCTGAGAACGTCTCCCGCCAGACAAGTTAATTTATGTTCGCGAGAGCAAGCGACCAATCTTAATTGAGGAAAGGTCGAGCTCAAGAAGAAGAAAAGGAGAACTGATCAAGGGGTCCCATGGGGCCGGCCCTTCAAGAAACTAGACGAGTTGCCCTAGGTACCCTACGGGAAGAACCAAACCGGATCGGCCGACGGTCATGAACACAATTTTCGGAAAGCTAAACGTCTATATTCTTCGACTCATCGAGATGCCTTTAGGTTACGCGAACATTTGCGATAACATGCAGGACGTGGAGAAGCTGGTTTCAGAAGAGGCCAAAGAACAGCTGTAAAAATTGGACTGGAGGCGATCATCTCCTACGAGATCCTCTTTCAAGGAACAATCATCCTACGACGGCTTGACCCCTTCATCACGGATAACTCCTGAGAGAAAATCAAGTCCGAGCTATCTGACAAACAAAAATAGGCCAATATAACACAAATAGAAAACTTCGGCAAGGCCAACAATATAGTTAAAGTGGTATTCTCGAACATTGAGATGGAGCATCGGGCAAAGAGTGATGGATTGTTAGGGTTCTACCTTAGGGTAGCCCCCGAACAAATTGAAACGGAAGAATATATCCCCATCGAGTGCTGCTTTAAATGCTTCGCGGTTGAGCAGCACCAAACCAAAGAATGCCCCGTGAAGGAGATGGTGTGTTCCAATGAATTTGGACACGGGTGGAAAGAATGCGGAGCCGAAAAAAACGAAATGCATCAACTGCGGTGGTGAACACAAAGTCATGGCAATGAAATATCACATCCGGAAAAAAAGCGATTCAGGAAAAGAAAGAGAAACAGAAAAAGGAAAAGGAGGCAAGGGCAAAGTCCTACCACGATGCAGCCACACTAAGGAATACCGAAGCCGCGACAAAACTGGTCATGCCAATAATGGCCATGATAATGTTTGCCCACCAGACAAACCTGGCTCGCCCCGGCACGGTTGCAGACGAGCTAAATCAGCTTCTGCAAATGAACGGAGTACAAAAGAAGCTATGGTTCTCGCCGAACCCTTCCTCCAACCAAATACTAAAAATACAATTCACAGAAGAGCAGCAAGAAGAACAAAAAAAAGAGGAAACGACACAAGGAGAAGAGAGTGCAAAAATGCAAACCCAAAGAGGTTCCCAAAGAAGAAAAAAACAGAGAAAAAAGAAGAAAAAGGAAACCGAAGAAAAAAAACACCAAGAAGAAGAGGACGAGGACGAAGAAATCCTAAGGTACCCAGGAGTTCCCCTCACAGAAAAGAAGGAAATATTGGAGGTGGGGTACTTCTTTAACGCAGAAGAAGTGTCCCTCGAGGTCTTTGGATCACCAGTAAACAGAGCGCCGAAAGGAAACATCGAAGAACTCACGGAAAGTATAAGAATGGGCAAATTCAAATGGACCCACGAGGGACCCTACTCACCGAAGGAAATATCAGGACTGCTGGAGGACGGCACATTCCACATTCCGGACTCGTGCATCCAAACAGTGAACCTGAATGTTTTCAAGGTCATTAAGAAAGGACAAAGGACCTCCCAAATAGCCAAATAGTGATAAGTAAATCAAACGATAGGAATAAATTAGAGTGAAAATTTGATAAGTGAATAAATTAAAGTGAAAATGAATTACAAATGTGTAATAATGTAAATAGAATAAGGCAAAATATAAAATAAAAATAATAAAGTGTATAAAATATCGGTACTAATATGAAATAACATAAATAGAATGTGTTAAACGTTAAAATTGTGAAATATTAGAAAATGTAGACATATATAAAATAATCGAAAAACGAATAGACTAATAAATGAACGTGAATTATGTAAAAATAATAGTGTATGAAATATAGGTATTAAAATAAAGTGAATAAGTAAAATGAAATAAATAAAGTAAATAAATTAAAGTGAAAATGAATGAGTAATGTGAAATAATATAAATAGAATAGGGCAAAATATAAAATAAGAATAATAAAGTGTATATATATATATATATATATATATATATATATATATATATATATATATATATATATATATATATATATATATATATATATATATATATATATATATATATATATATATATATATATATCCATATGGAGCTCGGCCGTGAAGCCTGCATTTAATATTGAGGATAAATCCCAGAGCCACGAGAAACGGATGTAGCATCTTTTAATTTTTCACAACGTTTCGAAAACTACAAGTTTTCATCTTCAGGCTAGAATAAGTTTACAAAGTTAATACATATGAAGAAAACTTGAAAAGGTCAACACGACATTATTTTAAAAGGTGACCAATTACAAAATATCAGTAAAAAGTACTATAAGTTAAATTAAATATGACTTGGCAACAGTTAAATTTGCTTTAAGACTGACTCAAAAATTAGTTAATAAATTTAAGGATTATTGCAGAAATTAATTACAAACTATAAGAGAAATTGACCTGGCATTATTTAAAGATAATAGATTTGAACTTTTTTTTAAATTTTGTAAAGACTGTAAGAGTTAAAAAACATTTAATATATAAACGGAAAATTTGGGTGCTTACTAAAGCGGATCCATCCTAGAGAGTGAATGGTGGGTTTAACAAGGGGCTAGTATTTATAGGTTACAGTGACGCTTGGTTTATTAAAAGACAAACCAACTAACAAACTGTAGTTTAAATTAGTTAATTAATAATGATATTGCACTTAAATCTTCATTGAGTGTAGGATTGTAGTGTTTTATATATAGAGATTCAAGGGTTCTTAGGCAATGTTTGTTGTTGTTAAAGGCTAATACTTTAAAATTCTCAATAGAAATGACAGTTTTACAGCTTATGGTGTGTTCCCTAATAGATGACTTTTCCTTTCTATTTAATATTTTTGGGGGTTCGCCAACTAATCCCCATATGAGTAGAGAACCTAGCTCCAAGAGACCTAACAGTGCTGCCAATGTAAGATGCTCCAGTACAACTGGGACATTTAAATAAATAGACATTATCACTGCGGAACTCCAAAGAGATAGGATCTTTACTGTTAAAGAAACTTCCTATCGATAGTTTGTTTATAAAAACTATTTGTGGGTTGATTTGGGGAAAATATCTTTTAAAAATAAATATGATTTTTCTTTTAAAAGTATCGTTTAAAAAACCCATCTCTGAAATTAGTAAATATATGGGCATTTTAGGAACTTTTATGCAGGGTTGAGGGGGGTCAATGAGATAATCAAATAGCTTTTTTAAAACTCTATCATATAGGTCAGAAGGAAATAAATTTTTTATAAAATACTTCCTAAGAAAAATAAATTCATTATGGATTGATTGGTAAGTGGATGATAGCGAGAAACTTATATGTATTAAAGTTTTTACTGTGGATATTTTATATCCGAAATCACAAAAACTAAAGTAGTTCAAACCTAGTCCTGTGAATGTTTTTTTTCTGTAAATGGTTGTTTGAATTTTTCGTTGGTCATTATCTCGGTTGATTAAAAGGTCAAGAAAGGGCATCTTATCATTTGACTCCACTTCCATGGTGAATTTAATGTTAGGGTGTAAAGTGTTCAAAAAAATAAAGAAAAGTTGGCTATGTGCAGGATTATTAAAAATTGCCAAGGAATCATCAACAAAACGGCGGTAGAAGGAGGGTTTGTAATCTAAATTAGTGGAAAACATTTGATCTTCGAGATGTGTCATAAAAAAGTCAGCTGCAAGTGGTCCTATTGGAGAACCCATTGCAACACCATCGATCTGGCAGTAAACTTTATTATTAAATGTGAACCAAGATTCAGAAAGACTTAATTCCAGTGCCTTTTTTAATTGGCTTCGTGAAAATCCAAGAAAAGTATTTTGGGAATGGAATACCTTATTTAATATTAAACTGATTGTATAGTTTAGGGGAATGTTAGTAAATAAAGATTCAACATCTTAAATTTATTAACTAATTTTTGAGTCAGTCTTAAAGCAAATTTAACTGTTGCCAAGTCATATTTAATTTAACTTATAGTACTTTTTACTGATATTTTGTAATTGGTCACCTTTTAAAATAATGTCTTGTTGACCTTTTCAAGTTTTCTTCATATATATTAACTTTGTAAACTTATTCTAGCCTGAAGATGAAAACTTGTAGTTTTCGAAACGTAGTGAAAAATTAAAAGATGCTACATCCGTTTCTCGTGGCTCTGGGATTTATCCTCAATATTATATATATATATATATATATATATATATATATATATATAATATGACGTTCAAGCCATTTGTCTTCAAAAACAATTAATGTCCTTGAGTATGATATGCGCATTTGCTGTTGTGGTAATAATTAGTGCTTAGTGTCTTTTTTTATATCTTGTAGTGAGTGTAATTCGTGTTTTTTGTTTTTTCGTGGACGTCTTCTTCGGTAAATTTGTGTCTTCATCGGTAAATTTTGGTTTTCATCGTAGAAATCGGTGAGGTTTTACAATTAGGTAATCTTTTTCTTGGTCGGGTTTTTTATTTGCTTTATGATAAAAAACATTTCTATTCTCATGTGTAAAACAGCACTTCTGCTCCTCCAGCTAAAACCCTGGTGGAGCTCGGAAATCTGGCGTGACTTATTCCTCTTCTGTTCTGGTCAATCATTTAGACGATATCTTCGTCCAATTCACGATTAACCATTTTCTGCATATTCCTTGTCCGTTCTTCTATGACATTGTTAATGGGACTTAACCCTGCCTCCTGGTGCAGCTCTTCCTGGCATCTTCTTTCTCGCCTCAGTGTACCTGTAATTAGATACATACATTTATTCTGCACCACTTGTAATTTCTTCTTTTGTGTCTTCGAGACACATGAGAGGGCGGAAGCGTAGTATAGCAGGGTCAATCTTACCAGTTGCATTGTATATATTTTTCTTATTGCTTGACGAAGAGTTCTAAACCTGTATAGAGTTTTGACAGCAGCAGTGGCCTTGGTGATTCTTTCTTGGACATGCTTCTTGTACCCGGTTGAAGTAATCTTCGTTCTGAGTACATTGCACTCCGTGGGGTATGGATGACGTCTATAACATAACATAACATAATTTCACGGATGATAAAAGCCACAAGGGCCTATCAAAGGTCATCCGCATCTGTCAAAACCCACCCACAAAATGCATCCATAGGATTGTGTCAGATCATGCATCTATATTATACAGTATAAACATTCCAGAGGATTATGTCAGATCATGCATCTACAATATACAATTTAAACCATACACAGGAATGTATCAAAAACCAAAAGCATCATCATCAAGATTCGTTAAAATCCAAATCAATCGTAATATATAATAATAAAAAAATGCATCCACAGGAATGAGTCTAGAATAACCCCCCCCTTCCAAGTTAACCATCCCTCCCCATATAATCATCTAATCTGCGTTTGAATACATTTAAGTTTAGACTGTCTACCGTCTCAGATGACAAACTATTCCAGTAATCTAACATTCTATTGGTGAAAAATATTTTCTAACATCCAACCTGCACCTCTGTTTTTTAATTTTTAAGTGGTGACCCCTAGTCCTATTACTACCTTTCAACTCAAACCACTTGCCAAAATCCAACTCATCCATCCCAGAACAGATTTTAAAAAGCTCAATCATATCTTCCCTCACATATCTTGTCTCAAATAAGAACATATTTAGTACCCGCAGTCTATCTTCATATTCAAGGTGCTTCAGAGGAGGTATTATTTTTGTTGCCCTCCTTTGTACTGACTCTAGCAGGTTGATGTCATTTGAAAAATGTGGTAACCATGCTTGTATACAGTACTCTAAATGTGGCCTAACATACGAGTTATAGAGTTTAAGGATAACCTCTTTACTCTTGTAGCTAACATTCCTGTTAATGTATCCTAGCACCCTATTTGCTCTATTTTTTGCCTCAATACATTGTTTTGAAAACTTCAGTGACCTATCTACTATTACGCCTAAGTCCTTCTCATCCTCAACTGAATTCAGCTAATGCCAATTCATTTCATAGCTAAATTCCCTATTATCCCTTCACATGTTAAGAACTTTGCATTTTTTAAGGTTAAAAGTCATTTGCCACTTCTGAGCCCAAGCTAATAACTTATTTAAGTCACTCTGCACTTTAAAGCTACCCTCAACTTCTTTGACTAGAGCTGTCAATGTAGTGGCAAAAATCGACACTTTCATATTTACAACCTCTCCAAGATCATTTATATAAACTATGAATAATAAAGGGCCTAGAACGGATTCCTGAGGTACGCCACTGATAATGTCCCTACACTGTGACCTCACCCCATTCAGCACAACTCTCTGTTTTCTGTCTTTAATCCATTCAGTTTTCCAATTCAAAACAATACCACATATCCCATGCATTTTTAATTTGTGAACTAATCTCTTATGTGGAACCTTATCAAAAGCTTTGCTAAAATCTAAGTAAATTACATCAACATTCTCTCCCTTATCTTATTGTTTAGTAACATAATCCATAAAATCCAGTAAATCTGTAAACACGATCTACCTCTCTTCTCTCTCACTATATCTTATGATATAGTGATGCCCCGATCTTTTTCACTAGTTTATTTACTTAATACCACCTCATTCATAATATAATCAGAATTAGCATTATTCTTTCCAAAATTCATTACTGTACAATTTTTTTCATTAAAAAAGAGCAATCTCTCCTTTGACCAGGAACATAATCTATCCAAATCTCTTTGTAAAACTTCTCTATCTTGTTGATTACTGGCAGAGGCTGACGGTAGTTGCTGGAGGCTGAATATATGTGGAGGATAATGGCACGACTTATGCCTATTCTGTTCTGGTTAATCATTTAGACGATATCATTGTTCAATTCTCGATTAACCAGTTCCTACATATTCCTTTTTCGTTTTGCTATGACAATGTTAATGGGATTAAACCACGCCTCACGGTGCAGCTCTTCCTGGCGTCTTCTTTCTTGCTTGTATGTACCTGTAATTAGGTACATACATTTGTTCTGCAACACTTGTAGTTTCCTCTTTTGTCTCTTCGAGACACACCAGAAGGCGTAAATTGGGTATAACAGCGTTAATCTTACAAGTGCATTGTAGATCTTATTATTATTGCTTTCACGAAGATTTCTGAACAAGTATAGTGTTTGACTGCAGCAATGGCCTTGGTAATTCTTTCTTGGACATGCTTCTTGTACCCGGTTGAAGTAATCTTCATTCCGAGTACATTGCACTCCGTGATGTAGGGATAACGTCTATCCCCCACCATGACGTCGCAAAGTAGTCTCCTGCCTATGGGGACTACTTTGAACATTTCCTGGTTGGTGCGGATCTTCCACCGGGCCTCGTAGGTGTTAAGATTTTAAATTTCTGCTGCTGTCATACGAGCTTGCCAAGGCGCATTCCTCCATGGTCAAGAGATTATCTGGGTAAAATCATCGGCGAATTGAATGTTGAGGCAAGGGTGGCTTACAGAGGCTGGGTCATCAGCGGTGTAAATCAAGTAGAGTGTGGGGGACAGGCACCCCCTGCGAGAGGCCGACAGTGAGCGGAAGCTTTGGTCCGTCCGTGCACCCTAAAATGATGTACACCGCTCTCTCCATGACATAGTCACATAGAGTTCTTTCTAAGTTTTCACTTAAGCCCAGTCGTAAGATCTTGTACTGAATTTTCCGTTGCCACACCTTATCAAACGCCTTTGATACATCCCGACAAACAATGTCCACGTAACTCCTTTCCCGTTTTGCTTGGGCTAGCTTTTCTGTTATAACATTACTTGTCATCTCCGTAATTCACTTCCCCCTAAACCGGACTTGATGTTGGTTGAAGAGGGAGTTCTCCTCCAGGGGAGACACCAGTCTTCTGTTGGGGATCTTCTCGAAGAGCTTCGCGCGAAATTCTACAAGTGGAATTGGCTGGTAGCTCTCCTTCAACGTTTTGTTGTGCTTAGGCAACAAAATCATTTTAGCCAATTTATAAGCATCTGGAAAGTATCCCGTGTTCAGACAGGCGTTATATATTCTTCTCATCCCTCTGATGTCATTGGCAGGTGCTTTTTCAAAGTTTACCTTTGTAAGCCCCTATTGTCCTAGGGCGTTTGGTCGGAATGAGCGGGGCGCGCCGAGTAGTTCTTCTTCGGTAATTTGGGCGTCTCCGTCGCGCTGTCTATCCACCTGGTGGAGGGTGCGTCTTGTGTATTTGTTCGTTAAGCTCGTCGATGATGTTGCTTTCAAACTAGGTCATAGTCTTTGTTTTCCTCCTCAGTTATACGGAAGATTTTTCCCCATTAACTTCGGAATAGCTTTTCAATTCTTCTTTCTTCCGTTTCGATGTTTTCATCTTCCTTTTGTATCTCCATATTCTGCTTCTTCCCAGTCGATCCTCTTGAGATTTCTGATCTTTTTCCAAAAATCTTTGAATGTTGCTTCGTGATAGAGGCTATCGATCGCATCATCCTATCATCTCCATTGTTGTTCGAGAACCAACTGGTGTAGTTCTTCTTTAACTTCTTTACTTCGCTGTATTGAGTAAACTGACGCATTCCTGATGTTGATTTCATACAATAACTTCAGCTCACGGTATAAATCCTTCATGTATTCGGTCCATCTGTAGGTAGAGATGGTCCTATACTCGGATTTAGAGATACAAAAACCTATCTTCCCGGATGAGATGTTTATTGAGGTCGTCGATCGCCTTGTCAATATCCTCGAGAATTGCCTCGTCCAAGTTAGGCGGATCGTATGCCTCGAGAAGGCGCGCGTACCGTGTCCAGTCTGCTCTTTTGTAATTCTTTCTGACTACAGCTTGAACTTGTATACAGTTCCTGTTGATAGTGATTAGGATCCCTATATGGTCACTACCTGGTACCTGGACTTGTTCCATGTAGTAATTGAACGGCAGCTGACGATTCGCCAGGCAGGTGTCTGGTTTTGTGACACTTCCTGCTCTGAAAAATGTGGGGAAGTCGAGGCCTATTCGCTTGGCAATATTTTTGTCCAGCAATAGGTCCACGTTTCTTCCTATACCGTTGAAGGTCCTGTAACTGGATTCTATGCATCTGGCGTCAGATCCCCATTAATATAGTGGGTGCTCTTCTGCCAAATAGGTCAGTGAGAGTATGAATTAGTAACACATCTCTCTTTAGCAGTTGATATCCGGTAGTAATGACCAACTTTCCTAGGTCGAGTTCGAGCTCAATCGCGAGGTAGGATTCTTCTAGATTTCTCATTTGTTTGAATTTAATCCCTTTCTTTATTACAATAGCGGCTCCCTGGAAATGCTCCTGCGAATAATTTGTGATCAACACATCGTAGTTCCATATTTTCATTTCTGCACTACGCGTATAGATCCCGTGTTCCGAAATTAAGATGGTGTCCGCATCAATTTCCCTGAATACATTTCCTTAAAGAAGTCTTTTCGTCGTCCAGCCGTTGGTATTAATTTCCAATATCTTCAGTGCGTTCCGTAATATGGTGAATTGTTTTTACCTATGCTTCTTATTATTCTTCTTCTTGGGGGCTGGCTGGGCGGTTTTACTGTGCCCAGGGTTTTCCTTTTTCGGAAGGGGACTCGCGGTTTTGGACCTGCTCTTCGTAGCTCGTGTAATGGTGCAGGGACCCTCGTCTTTGTCAGAGCAGGAGGATCCCTCCTCACTTTCAGCCTTTTCTTTTTGATCTTAGTCGTCCTCTTCGGAATCCTCCGATTAGGGAGCTTCGACGATCTCCTCCACTCCAGACTTGACATTGTTGTTCCTCATTACTGATTCTTTGAATGCCTTGGACCATTCAGGGTCTGCAGGCATAATTACTGAAGAGAGATTGTTTGCTTTCAGGAGAGCATTGAGTACCTGGTTATAGCAGCCAGGCTTCACTGCATAAGCCACATTTACGTGGGCAATGCAGATCAGTATTTTTGCACTTAGATTTCCCGTTATGTTCATCTGTGCCAGTGCAGGTGGAGGTTTTATTTCCTCATTCTTCTTGGCGGCGTTCGCATAGTTCGTTTCCTTAGCTTTCCTCTCTTCTTCTTTTTTTCTTTTGATGATCTCGCAGCGCTTGGGGCAGTTCAGGGCCATGTCCTATTTTCCCCTTTATAATTAAGGCATTTCTTCTTAGTGCTCTCGCACTTATCAAATCGATGTCCTTCTGTGGCACATTCACTGCACCACAGTTTGTTTTTGTCGGGGCACGTCGTCGTAGTATGGTCCTAGAGTTTATAGCATACAAAGCACATTTGCATGCTATTAAATTTCTCCTGTTTGATGTGGTCGCCTGGTATTCTCATATTAAATACCAGTATTCCATTCTGCTTGGATTTCTCGGCCATTTCAGTAGTGGCGAAGTTATCTTAAACACGTGGGTGTGTTCGCGAAATTTTATTATTTCATGAACTTAGGTTAAGGGATTGCTTTTGGTAATCTCCTCTTTGAACTCCTCGGGAGTAGGCTCACCCACCCAGCTCTCCACTTTGCGGCAGATCACGCTTCGGTTTGCTGCCACTTATGGAGGTGTTTTTGCTTCGAGTCCGTTGTTCCTGAGGACCCTCGCTCCCTCTTCCGATGGGAACTGGTACACGTCCTTACTCTCGGCACACAAGGCGATGAATCCAGATGAGACTTCAATAAGTTTCACCAGTTCTACTTTTAATTCGAGGTAGAGGGTTTCAAAGGTGCCTTTTTCGGGGTTCTTCTTTCTGGGGAGGGTACTTTGGGGGACCTTCTTAGTGAGGGTCTCCATAGGCTTCCGTGTCCTTACTAAGTCCTCTTGTGATGTCTTCTTATTCTGAAACCAAAGTGTAATTATGGTGTTTGGAGTGAAAAAGGAAGTTATGAAATGGTAAAGGAGGTAGCGGTTAGTGCAGGTCGTTGGGATACGAATCCAAAAAATGGTTAAAAAACGCACCCGTCTATTTTCCTGTTGGTTCCCCGCTCGTTTGCTGCCATAATGATAGGTGATGGATGGATGGGATGGATCTCAAGTGGGAACCTAAAAATGGGTGAATTATGGTGGACTTGATGCAGTAGCGGCCGAATCAACGGCCGCTAAAGTTTTGCCACCCCCTCTCGGGTACTTACGCAATAACTGCGTCCAACTACATAGAGACGGGTGTACTTCCCTTTATGATTCTAACCGGGTCCCCCGGGCGATGAGGATATCTACTCCGTCCGGGACTCGCAGTTATGCCCCAGTTTCGAGATAATTTCTGACTTATGCTTCCGCTGTGGGCGAGTCCTCAAACCAGTTTTCACATAAGCCCTTAATTATGTCAGTCCAAGTGACCGGCATAGTTAAGACGAAATCAATGAATGGCAGACATCCGAGCAGGTTCACACGCAGGGCGATGGTCGGGAGCATTGAGGTTCTTAAGCCCTCATTGAGTTATGAATCGTCGATGAAAAAGGTATTATCTCTTTTTGAAGGGTGAAGCGTAATTCACCGTAAGACTTCTATAATAGACGCTCTTCTAGGTAGACGGTGCTTGATGTCCATTACTAAGCAAGTAAAAACGCTTTTTCGGAAGGTTGTCAGCAGAGAGTAGTAGTCGAATATTCGGCCGTCAATGAAAAAAACCCGGATTTTAGGGGATATTTATTCCTCCTCGCTTAAACGTTATGTCAAGGGAACGGGCCACTCCTGTGTAAGCGGAATTTTAAAACAACTTTAAAGTTCGATTCCAACCCGTAGTCTAGATGTTGATGGCTGGCCTTTCTTCCTTAATTAAAATGGTTTCTAAGGTGTTTAGTCTAGCTTTATTTGCCTCCTTTCTTTCAATCGTTGTGTTATTAACTAATATGTCCCTGGTTAAGCTGATGTTATGCACGGTCTCCATATGATTTGGGGGGGCTCCATGTTGCAGATGCATTGTCAAACGCATCGAAAGTGTGATGGTAGTCATACCAAGATATTTTGAGTTGTTTTGAAGCTTATAGTCTTCATTCGGGCAGGTAAACTCGTAACTATGTTCATAGACTTCAGGATCGAGAAGTTTTGGCAGATGTTGTTTTTCATAATGAGATTGTTAACTTTTGTCGTTTTATAATATATAATCATCTGAATCTTGTCCGTTTACTTCTTAACTTTGATGTTACGGTTAACGATCTCCTTGATGTTTCTTTCGTCTATTTTGTAGGCCAATGATATCTGATTACTATAGTACAGTTTGATGTTATTTAGTGCTTCATGGCTACTTTCCGTTTCATCCGTGTCTATAATTTCTCTGTACACTTTTGTGATGTAATTACCGTTGTTGTTGTTGTGTACCACCACGTCCATGAAAGGTAATTTATTGTCCATGCTCAATTCATAAGTTAATTTTAACACGGAGTTCTCCTCAAATTGCTCTTTGATGTTCTTAATATGTTCTTCATTGTGGACGTTGATGTAGATGTCGTCTACGTATCGGCAGTATATGTATGTGTTGCTTATTTTCGATGCTGTCTAATAAGCTCTCTTCAAGTTGACCCATATAGTAGTTGGCAAAAGTCGGCCCCAGGAGCGATCCCATAGCTACTCCATCGACTTGTGTGTAGAGATTTCCGTCCGGTGTCCTGAACGGAGCCTCTGATGTGCATGAACACAGCATATTCCTTAAGATATTTGGGTCAAGGTTTTAGGAGGAGACTTTCTAGGATGGTGGTATACATTTTGTATAATGATGTCGATGGTCTGAGAGATAGGCACATTAGTAAATAGGCTTTCCACATCAAGGGATGCTCTACGTTTCTGGTTATTTCTAAACCCATCTTCAGGAGCTATAAAGCAAATTTGAAATCTAAAGTTAAATCTATACTGCGGCACAAGTGCAATATAATTAAAAAATACGCAACCGGCGGTAAAAATACGAAAATGAACATTACGAGTATGTTAACGAAAACTAAACGAACAAAAAAATAGTGAGGTATCAAAGGTAGAAAATATTTGAAACAAAATTATATTAATCAAATGCAAGCAAAATAAACGTAACAGTAGATATCTTAAGAATAAAATGTGTGGGGGGAGGGATAGAGTTGAAAAGAAAGAGAGTTAAAAGGGTTTAATAGTGGAACTAAATTTTAGTTCCACTATTAAACCATTTTACTTCCAATTTATACATCGTTAATAATAGCCTTGATTTTGTTTCTGAAATTACAAAGTTTAAGTCGTCAAGTCCTTTATTCTTCTCAAGCTTCGATATCACATCCTTATTTACTAATATTCCCATTCAGGAAACTATAGAGATTATTTTAACCAAAGCCTTTCCAGATAAAAGTACCCTATTTAATGGATTCAGTTTTTCACAATTCTCTCACTTATTGCAGCTAGCCGTCAAAGACAACTATTTCACTTTTAATTATGTTGTTTATCATCAAATTGAAGGTGTTGGGATGGGAAGCCCACTGGGGCCAGTTTCTTCAAATATTTTCATGTGCAATTTTGAGGAGAGACTGTTCCGTACCCTACTGTATAAAATATATGTTGACGATACCTTTGCTGTTTTTTTCTTCTAGTTTATGCTCTAAAGAGTTTTTTAGTTTTATTAACAATTTAAACCCTAATATTCCTTTCACCCATGAACACGAGATTAATAATAGTTTGCCATGTCTAGATATTAATTTATCCCGTGCTCCTTCTGGCATTCAAACTAGTGTCTTTAAAAAACTAACTTTCACAGGGATGGGATTAATTTTTTTTTAGTTTTTGTGATATATCATATAAAATTGGTGCCATTAAAACGCTCATCTTCAGAGGTTTTAACCTGTCTTCTACTTACTTTAATATGCATTTGGAATTTAACTTTTTAAAAGAATATTTTGTTAAAAATGACTATCTATTATCCTTAGTCGAAATCTGTATAAGGAAATTTCTTTCCGGGCTATATAACCCCCCAATTCTTTTAATGTTCTCAAGGAAATTAGGTTCATGTTGCCAAACATCACCCCTTTTAATGACCTGCTCCGGAAACGTATATCTAGCATTTTAAGGAAATTTTACTGTCAAATAAATTTTAAACTTATTTTCATCAACAACAAAAATATTGGCATTTTTTTTTAGAATAAAGGATGGTATACCGACGCCGTTGAGTTCGTGCATAGTATATAAATTTACTTGCCCCAGCTGTAAGCAGGGGACCTATATAAGAAGCACGGTGCGTTCTCGCCAGACAAGATACTGTTCTCACATGAGCTTTAGCTATAGAACCATAAAACATTGAGCAATAAAGAGTATTCTCCCATCAGAAAACATGCAATAGATTGTAAGACAAACGTAACCTGAAATGATTTTTATGTATTAAATTTGCTAAATGTATATCCACTCTCCGCATTAAAGAATCTCTGTGTATTAAATACAGCCACCCGAATTTAACTAATGACGCGTCATCCTTTCCGTTATTTATAGCTTAATAACCAACCAAACTGTATTTAATCTTAAATTTCCTGCCCGTTTAGACTGTTATTCGACCATGTAAGGTAATGTTCTGTTTCTTTATCTAGTTTTACTATATTGTATATTCTTGTCAACTCTGATCCCCCTCCCCCCTGCATTTTACTCTTATGTTCTGTACCGTTATGAAATGAAATGAAAGGGAAAGTGGGAGAAAAAGTTTTAGATCCACGTGCCCCCCCACCCCACCCCGACTACTCCCTCCCGGAGGAGGGACCCGGTTGGGGGGGGGAGGCGAAGCCCTGTTCACCCGAGTTTCCCCGGCGCCCTCCTCCCTCTAACCCTGAAGGCTCCGAAGATGGAGAGAGAGGGAGGGGAAGAAGAAAGATGTAAGGATAGGACAGACTGAAATAAAGTTAAAGGCTTGAAAGTTGACCAAGTTGGCTTGTGGACCTACTTAACGAAGGACCCAGACCACGGTGTTTTTATGTTTTCCTAGCTTTTACTTGTTGCGATTTGCTGTACCTGTCCCTGGTGTTAGTGTTTGGCCCATCTATGGATAGCGGTAAAGGAGGAAGATGATTGAAGTGGAAGGAAGTTAGAGGTTTGCAGAGAGGTGCAAGTTGCGTGGAGGTCACGCTAATCCCTGTACGATAAACTAATTTTAGAGTTAAGTTCGAAATAATTTAGAGTGAAAGTGTGTATGTTTGTTTATTTATATGGTTGTTTTGTTATTATGTTATGTGTGTATGAGATAGGCGTTCAAACCGTTGTTAGTGTTATTTGTTTTCCTGCTACGAGGAGCGGTGAATAAGTAAGGCAATTCGGATAAAAGGAAACGAGATATGAGGAAAAGTGTCTTATTATTTTTCAATATAACTACCCTCGCCCTTAATGCACTTGCGCCACTTGTCCCTGAGGCTTCGAATTCCCGACAACCAGAAATCTCCCGACTGCTGTTCAATCCACTGCTGGACGGCGAGCTGGACATCTTCATCGTCTTCAAACCGGCGTCCACGCAATGCAACTTTAAGCTGGCGGAATAAAAAGTAGTCGCTAGGGGCCAGATCCGGACTGTAGGGGAAATAGTTGAACTCCTCGAATCCGCACTCGCGCAGGGCAGCTTGTGCAACTCTGGCCTTGTGGACAGGGGCATTGTCGTGGAGGAGCAGGACACCGTGTGTCAAGTTGCCGCGCCGCTTCTGACGGATGCACTTCTTCAACCCAGCCACTTCCTCGGCGTAATATTGGCCTGTGATAGTCCTTTCACGAGGCGCATAGACACCATCAACACTCCCTCAGAATCCCAGAAGATGGTGACCATGATCTTGCCGGCTGAGGGTTGGGTCCGAAACTTAATGGGAGTCGGAGAGCCCCTGTGCTCCCAGGCCATGCTTTCGAGCTTGGTCTCGGGATCCCAGTGATGGACCCACGTTTCATCACCTGTCAATATGCGTGACTCGAATCCCGCGGGGTCTTTGTTGTACTGGAGCAGCAGCTCCTCCGAACTTTGACGACGTTTAAGTCGATCATAGTGCGTGAGGTTTCGTGAGGTTTCTAGGGACCCAATTTGGTCATGGCCAAATTGTCGTGGATGATGTTGATAACACTTCCATGTGATATTCTTTGTTGTACTGGAGCAGCAGCTCCTCCGAACTTTGACGACGTTTAAGTCGATCATAGTGCGTGAGGTTTCGTGAGGTTTCTAGGGACCCAATTTGGTCATGGCCAAATTGTCGTGGATGATGTTGATAACACTTCCATGTGATATTCCAAGTTCTCGCTCGATTTCTTCGACCTTCACCCGTCGATTTTCGAGGATCATCCTCTTTACACGAGCTACATTGTCCTCGTTGGTCACGTCTGACGGGCGTCCTGGACGGGGGTCATCTTCAAGGGACTCACGACCATGGCGGAACTCCCTATTCCAGCGAGCAATGGTTGCATAGGAAGGGGCGGTGTCGGTGTACACTGCAACCATGCGTTCATGGATCTCTTTTGCATTCTTGCCTTCCTTGGTCAAAAATTTGATCACTGCGCGGTGCTCAACCTTCTCCATTTTTGAAATATTTGTGACTGACGATCTGCGATCAGCTACTGCTTCTTAAGTAGACGAGGCAGGAGCGTGCGGCTGCAGGTCCTGACTTGTTATAACTTGTCCTAACACCTCCACAAACAGCCATCCCCCTTCTTCTTCTGTTTTGCCCTACCGATTCGCAAAACTTATTGACCTCCCCTTGTATGTTAATAACTCGAGTTTATATGATTTTTGTTACATAATTCTCGTATCTGTATCTGTTGTGTGAGCTCATGTTCCTTGGTTATTTATTTGTTTAATTCTCTTCTTTATTCATGTTGTTTTTCCTTATTCGCTACTTTACACTTTTTGGTTAGTTATCACAATCGGGTTTCCTTATTTGGTTTACACGTAAATCTCCGCCTCTTCCCTTTGGTCCGCTTTGTTTTTAGCTCTAGGAAACAACATATGTTGTCCTATTTCTTCTTGTGTTTTTTCTATGATTTTTTTTTTGCTCCTTTTTATATTATTTTGTTTAATGGTTTTACTTTCGCTTCGATGTGTAAGTCTTTGTTTTTTCCTCTCTAATCGTCGCGTGTTCGCCCCGTAAGGGGCGCGGCGATTTGCCATCCTGGCCGCCGTGCTGACGGGATCCAGCGCTCCGTCCGGCCCCAGCTTAGCCTCTCTTCCTTCCTTCAGATAGCCCGATTTCTCCCCTACCTCGTCGCTTTTCATACAACTTCTCCCACAACTTTCTCTGGTCAGCCTCTAATTTCACAGGGTAGATGCTGACCTTCCTTTCAGCCAACCGTCCCGCATTGGGGCTGAGGGGGTTTGGGACAATGTTCCCTAACCCCTGAGCTCCGGTCTGGGGTGGCTGGTTTTTAACAACCTGCTTCATCCCCACCCATACCTTCCACACATCCCTTTTCTTCTCTTCTTCACAACCTATATTTTTTACGCCGTGTCTAAAGTGGAGCCGCCATGCCGATGGACTGCCAGGCCACCAGGCGGGAGGGGTGGTCCCAAATGGCGGCGCATGGCTCTGCCAGGCCTGTAAGCACCTCTTGCAGTGCGGGCAACTGCAAGAGGTGATGAGCTATTGCGTCCCGTGGCAAAAATAGGGTCACCATGCCCATGGATCAATAAAAAAAACCTCAAACCCCTTTAACTCCCCCTTGCTCATCGACGGAGCCGCACTCGGGCAGCTCCAGCAAAAAAATGGAGGTCCCCCCCCCTGTGCTTGCACAGGGGACCCTCCATATTTCTCTAACCGGAGAGGAGGCTTACTCCTCTCCTTCGCCTACGGGTGCAGGGGACTCCCCCTCACCCCCTTCTCTGGAGGTGCTTTCGGGCACCTCCCTTTTCCCAGCGGCAGTCCCCTCTTTCCTTTCCAAGGGGACTGCCAAGAAAGCAGGAAGGCAGCCCTTAGCCAGCCGCTCCCCATCGAAGCGGCTCGGTAGGGCAAACCACCTTAGGGGGGAGAGGAAAGCCAGGCCCCTTCGGTCGCTTCCCTCAAAAGACCTGCTGGCAAGAATTTTAAATCTTGCCGGGGTCAAGGCCTGTGCCTCCCCACACAAGACTGGCGACACTGCCAAGGGGACCTGCGATGTCCTGGGAGGGAATGGCCAACTGGAGGCCCCTCCTGTGATAGACATGGTCCTTGAGACCCAGCCTCGGACGGTAGGGCCTTCCATGAGGGGGAATTCGGGTTCGGCGCCAAGCACCGAACCCGAATCCGCCCCTATACAAGGTCCTCCTCAAATGGCTGAGGGCTCCGAGGCAGTAAAATGAGGGGAGGGATCTCCTCCGACAGGTGCCCCTACGACAACCGGGACCTTCTCCATTTCGGAGAGGGACCTGGCTGAGGCCGGTCCATCTGGCCTGGGGGCTTCTGCCGGCGGAGGTGAGAAGCGGGTTCGTTCCCCGCCCTCCTCTCCAAAAAAGAAAAGGACTAAAAAGACGAAAAAGACTCGGGGCTCCTCTCCATCCGCGGGGGCTGCGGGGACGGATGGGTCTGCTGCACCTTTGGTAGGCGACCAAGCCAAGATCGGCAAATCCGGCCCCTCTACCCCCTCGTGTGTGGAGCCCCTGACCAAGACTAAGACCAAGAATGCACAGGGCGGAGCCTCGATGACATCGGGGCCCCTCATTCAGAGGTTACCTGGCGTTTTCGAGCCCGCTGGCTTCAAACGCTTCCTCGTTATTCGCTCCACTGATGGCACCATGTTGTCCAAGGGCAACATGATCCATCAGAGGAGAGGATTAGCTAGTGCAATTGGTAGAGAGCCGAAGGTGACCCGTTTCTCGGACGGCAGCCTTCTGGCGAATGCGGCGAATCCCGCCGGCCAAGATAAGTGCTCTTCGGACACTTCATGGCACCCCGGTGAGTGTGACGCCGCACTCTACCATGAACTTTATGAAAGGAGTAGTTTATGCGAGGGAACTCGTTGACTACTCCATTGAGGACATCACCCTAGAGCTGGCCGACCATGGGGCGGTCAAGGTCGAACGTGTGATGAGAAAACAGGGAGGGGCTTCGAGACCCACCCCTACACTCTTCGTCACGTTCGACTGTGACAAGCTCCCTGAGTCGGTGCGTGCCGGTTGGTACCGCTACCGCGTGAAGGCATTCGTGCCACTGCCGCGGCGGTGCTATTACTGTCACCGCTTCGGCCATACGAATCGCTCATGTAGACGTGCAAATTCGGGGTCACCCGAAGTCTGTGTAAATTTTTCCAATGTCGCACACGATAAGTCCAAATCGTGTGTGGCCAAGTGTGTCAATTGCGGAGAGCCGCACCCTGCTTGTTCGAAGCAATGTGGTGCATATCTCCTGGAGAAAGAAATCCTGGCCGTTTAGGCCCAGGATAGACTCTCATTCCGCGAGGCTAAGGACTTGGTCCTGGCGCGCCCAGCTCTGCCTGGGACTTCATATGCCTCAGTAGTTCGAAAGGCACCCTCTGCTCCTGGCCCATCCAAGCCAACGAGCACGGTTGTTTCCGCGCCCATTCGGAGCCCTTCTGCTGGCTCTACTACACCCAGGCGCTCCCCTGGTAAAGCTGGTGGCAAAAAGGGTCCACACCCAGCCCCGGCTAAAACCAGGGCTCCCCCCTCTTCCCCCAGCGTGACCGTTTCCCGTAAGGCGAAACGGCCACGCGCCTCCACCGAGTCGTTAGAATCACAGGAGGCAACACTCCTGAAGATGGTCGCTAGGCCATCTTCGGGGGTTCCTAAAGCTGTCCCCCGAAAGGAGGACAGCAACAAAGGAGCTTCGGCTCCTTCGCCCACGCCCCGAGGTGGAGCGAGTGGCTCGGAGACGGTGGTTCCTCGAAAAGAGGGCCCCCCACCTCCGAAGCCGCAGCGCCCGCCTAAGGTTTCGAGGCGGAGGGAGGAAAAGACTCGCATGGCGAGCCCAACCTTCTCCAATAAGTCCTCGAAGGCGACAGCGCCTCCAGCGCTTTGTCCGGCCAACAGCGCCCGGGGTTCTGCCCCCGGGAAGCGTATGGCCATTCCCGTGAGGGTCTTCAATTCGAGGAGGGCCCCCGCGTCTCCTCCGAGCTAGGCCTGGAGGGCATATTCCTTCAATGGAATTGCCGTGGACTCCGGGCCAACTGGGAGGAGCTGCGGAGGCTCGCCTCGTCCCGTTCCCCGTTAGCTATTTTTTTGCAGGAGACCATGCTAGGCGCGTGCCCCCTGCCTGCCCTTCCGGGGTATAAGGGTCTTGCGACCCCACCACCGCGGGACGGCCGGGCTGGGGGATGCGCGGTTTACACCTGGCATGATGTCTCCGTTTTTCCTTTCTCTTTAGATACCTCCTTTCAGGCAGTGGCTGTGCAGCTGCACCTGGATAGGAGGTATACTATCATTTCTGCGTACATTCCACCGTGAGCTGACTTCGACGCGGGGGACTTCCGCCGCGTCGTGGCACGGTTGCCGAGGCCCTATCTCTTGCTTGGAGATCTGAACGGCAGGCATCCTCTCTGGGGAGATTACACCATAAATCCCAGGGGACAAGTCCTTGCCGATCTGATCGAAGAGCTTGAGATGGGTGTCCTAAACGTGGATGAGTTTACGCATCACTGCCCGAGAACCGCTTCATTTTCTTGCCTTGACCTATCTTTGTGCTCTTCGGATGCACAGCCTGATTTTGATTGGGGGGTGGTCGATGACCTCCATGGTAGTGATCACTTACCCATTCAAATATCATTTTCAGGGCAACTGCCGCCTGAGAGACCACCTCGGTGGTGCTTGGCGCGGGCGCGGTAGCCTGCATTTCAGGAAATGACTGAATTCTCTATCTCAGTCGAGGAGTTTAGGTCGCTAGATGAGGCCGTTGAGTTCTTCTCCGGCAACCTCATCGCCGTGGGACTGACTACTATTCCTAGGACGTCTGGCCGTTTTGCACGCCGACCACTCCCATGGTGGTCGGCCGAGTGTGAGACGGCCCTCAAACAGAAGCGTTATGCCTACATTTGCTATAAGCGCCGCCCGAACGATTTCACTGTCGCTGAATTTCGTCGGGCTAGGGCTAGGTTCCGGTATATTTCGAAGCACGCCCGCCGCTCTTCTTGGCGGGCATACGTGTCTTCACTTAACGGGAAGACCCCTTTAGCTGAGGTGTGGAAGCGAGTCAAAAGGATTGGGGGCAAGTTCTCGCAGGACCCCCCTCCCGTTCTCACGGAGAATGGGACCGCAATCTCGGACCCCGTGTCCGTGGCGGAATCCTTAGCGACCGCTTTTTCCGCATTCTCTAGCCGTGATGCTGCTTCGCCAGCATTCAATGCACGTCGTGATGTCGCGGAAGGCCGCCGGCTGGACTTTACCTCCAAGGGCGGAGAACCCTTCAACGACAAGTTTACTGTGAGTGAACTGCGCTCCGCTCTCGCTTCGTGCGCGGAGACCGCCCATGGTCCGGACGATGTCCCGTACCCCATGCTTCGACACCTGGGTGAGCGAGGCATGGCCTTTCTGTTAGATTTGTTCAACAGGATCTGGGTGGAAGGTCTCCTCCCAGACTCCTGGCGAATCGCTACTGTGCTCGCCTTTCGCAAGCCGGGGAGAGATCACTCTACTCCGACCGTTTTCCGCCCAATCTCTCTAACCTCTTGCGTGTGCAAGTTGATGGAGAAATTGATAAATGTTAGATTAGCCTATTTCCTGGACAGCGGAGGCCATCTGTCTTCTGCACAGTGCGGCTTCCGCAAGTTCCACTCCACGTCGGATGCTCTGCTCCGACTGGAAAATGCCATCTGCGAGGCTTTCCTTCGTAGACAGCACTACGCCACGGTGTTTTTTGATCTGGAGAAGGCCTATGATACCGCATGGCGATACGGTATCATGAAGACTCTCCACACGATAGGGGCGAGGGGACGCCTCCCAATGTTTATATCTGAATTTTTGCGAGATCGTCGATTCCGCGTACGGGTGGGGGGAGCCCTCTCCGGCCCAAAGGAGCAGGAAGAGGGTGTCTCGCAGGGAAGTGTCCTCAGTGTCACACTCTTTGCCCTGAGCATCAACGGCATCACCTCGGTGCTGCCGGAAGATGTTCTCGCTACGCTCTACGTGGACGACCTTTCGATCTCTTTTGGCGCGGCCCAGATGCCAACTCTGGAGCGTCGACTCCAACAGGCATTGAACCGCGTCTCTCGCTATGCCGAAGCGCACAGGTTTCGGTTTCTTTGGCCAAGACTAAGGTGGTGCAATTCTGCCGCCATCCACGGCTCCACCCCGACCCAGATTTGTTTCTTAATGGGGTGCGCCTGGATGTGGTTGAGTCGCACCGTTTCCTTGGTCTTGTATTCGACCGACGCCTCACCTGGGAGGCTCATATTCGCAGCCTTAGGGTCTCTTGTACCCGCGCCATGGACATTCTTCGTTCCGTGACGTTCAGCGCTTGGGGCGCTGATAGGGCTACTGCCTTACTTTTTTATCGATCCTTTGTTCGCTGGAAGCTCGACTACGGATGCGAGTTTTATGCATCCGCAGCCAAGCGTTTATTACGGAAGGTGGATTCGATCCACCACACCGGCCTTCGCCTTGCGACCGGTGCCTTCCGCACTTCCCCCATTGAGAGCCTGTTGGTCGATGCTGGGGAGATGCCACTCGCTCTGCGCCGCGTGCAGTGCATCACTCGCCTGTACGCGCGAGCCCAGCGCCTCCCTCAGTCGCCAACAGCTCTCACTGCATCCGCAGCTGATCTCGATGGTGCCTATGCCGCCAAGAGACGCCAGTCATACCCTAAGCCCTTTGGGTGTAGGGCCAGGAAACTCATTCGTGAGTTAGATCTAGCTCTCCTGCCGGTGGCGCCCCTGGTTCTCCCCAGGACGCCACCCTGGAGGGTACCACATTTGGCTATTTGTCGCCACGCCTCTGCTCCCAAAGCTTGTACTGCGACGGGAGTATTGCGTTCGTCCTTTTTGGAGCACACATCGTGTCACGCTGGTACCGTGCCAGTGTATACGGATGGCTCCAAGTCCCAAGAGGGGGTCGGCTTCCACGCCGTATCCCCTCTGTTTGAAGTCAGCGGGGCTCTGCCAGGCGCTGCGTCTGTCTTCACGGCCGAGCTGGTGGCAATACACCACTCGGTACGGGAGATTACGCGACGTGCCCGGTTCGGAGACCGGATTGTGATCTATAGCGACTCACAAAGCGCCCTGAGTGCTCTCGGGGCATTGGAATCTCCGCATCCCCTGGTTCGCGAAATCCGTGACGCCACGGTTTTGGCGAGCCGGGCAGATGTCGAGATTATCTTCTGCTGGGTTCCTGGACATGTAGGAATTACGGGGAATGAGCGCGCCGATGAGGGCGCCAAAGAGTCTTCGAGGATTCTGCGACCGGACCAGCGTTTCACTCTTCCTCACACTGACTACATGGCAGGAATACGGGCAGCTCTTCGGACTGCTTGGCAAAGAAGATGGGAGACGGTCGAAGGGAACTTAAAGTTGCGTGCCATTGCGCCGCGACCGTTCCCATGGACCTATCCCCCAATGCCGCGGCGGCTTCAGGTTGCTTTCTGTCGTCTCCGAATCGGGCACACTCGTGTGACGCATCGCTATTTGATGGAGCGCTCGCCTGCGCCCTATTGCAACGACTGCGTCGTCCCCCAGACTGTTCGGCACATTCTTGTCGAATGTTCCAGTCTGGGTGATCTTCGCGCACGACACCTGTCCCGGTTCCGGGATGGGCGGGGTCGCTACCGCCTGCCCCTTGTACTCGGGACGAGTGCGTGTACTCTGACTGGTAGACTTGTTGACTTTTGGGGGGAGGCTGGCCTTCTCCCTTTCATTTAACCCGGTTTAATTGTTGTTGTTGTTGTTGTTATTGTTATTGTTTTTGTTATTGCTTTGTTATTGTTATTGTTATTTCTTTTTATTGTTCCCTGTTTAATTTTTTAAAGTAGGCTTGAACTAGGCTGTTTGTTTACGGCGACTTATGCCTAAGTCGGCAGTCGCCAGATAGCCCCTTAAAAAAAAAAAAAAAAAAAAACCCCGTCGCGTGTTCGTATTATGTATACTGCCTTATTTTGTATACGTTGTATTCTTATTAGATTGCTTCTTGAAACCGTATACATGACAAGTGTTGGATATATCAAGGTAGGCTGTATCATGGTCTGGTATCTCTTTTTCTTATTTTTCACGTTTAGATTTCGGTCACGGGTTTCTTGTAACCATTGTTGGTAATAGTTAGGCCTAAAATCTTTCCTTCACCATTATACCTGTAACGCTCTCCATCTACATAAACGTCGGATAGTTTTTTGCGATACATAGGTATAATTTTAGATTTATCCTTATTCGTTTTATTTCCCATTTGCGTTCATACTCATTTAGATTTTCTATTTCTGTTGCCGTTACTCTGGCCTGCATCTGAGGGTTTCGATAAACACAGGGAATTCATTGAGTGAAATCATCTGAATATTGTATGTTCACACAACCCTCGTTCCTGGGTGGGTGAATGTCCGAGGTATACACTGAGTATAGCGAAGAACTTAAACATCCTTCCTGAGCGAGGCCTGCATTAAGCTTGAATCTTTCACCTTGGCAATTCCACGTGTCTATGTATGCATATCTTTCCATGACGTAGTCGCATAAAATTCTTTCCAAATAGTTGTTCATTTCCAGATTTAGAATTTTATGTTGTATGCATCTTTGCCAGACTCTATCGAATGATTTCGATACATCCCTGCATACAATGTCCATATTGCATTTCTCTCTTTTCACTTTGCTTATTTTTTCTGTAATTACTCTGAAGGCCATCTTCGTATTCCTGTTCTTTCTGAAGCCGAATTGTTGATTCTTCCAGAGATTGTTTTCTGTGAGATATTCATTTAATCTTATGTTTAGGATTTTTTCAAACACCTTCCCGAAGAAGTCGAGAAGGGCTATAGGTCGGAGGTTTTCCCGGCTTCGGTATGAATATCATTTTGGCTATGTTTAACTCATCGGGGAAGTATCCCGTGTTTATACAGACGTTAAACACGTTCCTTATCCCTTCGAGTATATTATCCGGTGCTTATATATATTTTTTCCTGGTGAGGCACAATTTCCCAGGGGCATTTTGTTTAAAATTTGAAATGGTATTCTTTAATTCCTCGATTGTGATTTTGGCGTTAAATCCATCGTTCGCATACTGTTCCTCTTCTACGTAGTGATATCGGAAAGTCCTCTTAATCCATTCATTTAGTTCGTCAATTATTTCATTTTCGAAGTCTATATCGTAGTTTTCGTTTTCCTCTTCGCCGATATTGAACACTCCTTTCCAGTGTTCCCTGAACATTTTTTCAATCTCGCGTTCATCTTCGATTAATTTAACGTTTCTGTCCTTAATCTTTATTTTTTCTTTACCTTTAGCATTTCCCATTCTTTTTATCTTTTTCCATATTTCTGGGGGCAATAGCTCGTTGTTAATATTTTGAAATGCAATGTCCCAGTATTCTCTTAGTTTGTCCGTTTTTGCGTTTAGTAGTTCTCTCTTCTTCGTTCTCAGATGGCGGTATTTTGCCCTTGACGTTCCGTTTATTATTTTGTCCTCGTTTATCGCTTTTATTTCTGCATTCTTACCTTTCATTTCGTCTGTCCATATAAAGTATTTAACTCTTTTGTATGTGTTTCTGGGTATTGCAATCGCATCAACTGTTTGTATTCGCGTCCTTATTTTTTCCAGCTTACCGTCGATTTCTTCTAAAGTAGCTTCATTTAGTCTGTTTGGTGTATAGTCATTCAATTCTTGTTTGTATTGTTCCCAGTCTGCTCTATGGTATGCCTTCCATTTTTAAGGCAGGTATTTGTATCGGTTGTTGATTCACGGTGAATAGTATTGCTATGTGGTCGCTACAGATAACATCTACAGGTTACATGTAGTAGTTAAAAGAAATGTTATTGTTTGCTAGGCAAATGTCTGGAGTTGTCGCTGTTCTGTCTTTAATTAGCGTTGGGTACTCTGGTCCTAGTCTTCTTATTATCCGTCTGTCTATTAGAGCTTGTGGGTCTTTTCCTGTTTGGTTTCTGTTCCTATATCCTCTGTACGTGCATCTTGCGTTCAGATCTTCGCAAAACAAAGTTGGAAGTCTATTGTTAAATATTCTCACAAAGCATTTATTGGGAGTCCCGGTCGTCGCGGTCGTTGGTATCTCGTAGCGATTATTATATTGGTTAATTCCATTTTGACCTCAATTGCGAGGTAAGATTCGGTTAGTCCTTGCTTTGTTTTGTACTCTATTCCTTTCTCTATTACTATTGCTGCTCCATCGTGTGCTTCGTTTATGTGATTAGTCGCTATTACGTCGTAGTTCCATATTTTTACTTTGTGAGTCTCAAGGTAAATCCGTGACCTGAAATTAAAATGATTTCGGGATCTATTTCTCTAAAGATATTTCCGTATGTGTTTTCTTTATCCTTCCAACCATTCGTATTTACGAGTATCTGTAGAATTCTTAATTTACTATTATCCATCTTGTTTGTATGTTCTTAAGCGGTTCTTCTTTTTGGGAGAGTGGTGGCATTACCTAAATTTATTTGTAACTTTCCCTGGTATCTCTGTCCTTGCTGACTTCTGACTCTTATTCGTTTCACATTTCGCGGTTGGTATTTCCGGTCTTTGATCGCCTAGCGAGGTGTCCCTAGTCGATTTTCTTTTTTGTTTTTTGTTTTTGTGTGTTTCTCTTTTTACATTTTTCTTATTATTCTCGTCGGTGCTGCTCTCATATTCTGTTTTCTCGCTTTCTGTGTCTGCCTCTCGTTCAGATTCTCTTTTTTTCTTTGTGTTTCTTATTTGTATCTTCTGAGAATTTTATGTTAAATATAGCCGTTGAATCAATATCTTGCTGGAATTTCATTGGCTCCAGCTTATTTTTCTGTAGCATGTAGTTCAACGTGGTGGCATATGTTCCTGGTTGGGCAATGTTTAAGACGCCTGATTGTAGAATGCATGTCAGTATTTTTACGTTCAGAGTTCCGTGAAGCGTTATTTGAGTGGTTGTTTCATTCTTTTTCGTTGCTGCTTCCGCCGCATATGAGGTGTTTATTGTTCCTTCTTTTCTTTGCTGTGTTTCAATTTCCTTTCTCTTTATTATTTATTTTCGCTTCAAATATGACATTGCCATTATTATGTGGCTCCTTCCGCAATTAACACACTTTTTCGTGGAGTTTGTGCAGCTCCTCCAAGAATGTGGGCCACTACATTCTGAACATTTCTTGGGCAGTTTGCGGTGATGTGGTCTTCCATTTTGTAGCATCTAAAACAGATTTGTATATTTTGATACTGGTCCCTTTGAATGTTACTAGTTGGGATTCTCATACTGCATGCGAGGATTCTCTTCTGTAGTGCCTTTGTTACAATCTCGGTTGACTCGCATACTATTTTTAACACATATGTGTGTTCCTTAAATTTGATTATGTTGTGTATCTTCATCCAGGGTTGTTGTTCCATTATTTCATGTTTTATTTCGTCTGGGGAGTGTTGGCAATAATCTGGGGTGGTTCTTTAGCATCTAAGTCAATTTTCCTTAAAGTAATGGTGTTTCAAATATATTCTACTGTTGATACCTCACTAGTTTTTTGTTCGTTTGATTTTCGTTAACATACTCGTAATGTTCATTTTCATATTTTTACCGCCGGTTGCGTATTTTTTAATTATATTGTACTTGGGCCGTAGTCGAGATTTAACTTTAGATTTAAAATTTGCTTTATAGCTCCTGAAGATGGGTTTAGAAATAACCAGAAACGTAGAGAATAAAGATGGGACCCGCCTTCTTTGTCTTATCCTTCTTACTCAATAAATATTAAATAAATATATATACATACCAGGCAATAGCTTCGCCACTTCCCCCGTAGCAGACATTGTTAATTTTTTATAAGTTTTCTGAACTTGGCTAATTATTATAATAATTATAATCATTTTTCCCCCTTTCAAAGTATCACGTTGTTAAAATATAGTTATAGAAGAAGATATATAAAAATAAATTTTCTGAACTTCACCATTTGTAATTCTGTTGGTTTTAAAAATTCACACAATTACGATACTTATATTTATTTCTGAACTTCACCATTTTGTTTTTCACTAACTCTATAACTTAAGAAGGGGATTTTTTGAGTATTTGAATAATAAATTCATCTTAGTTTGGTTATGACTTATATTTGTTTATCAAGGATACTTCTAATAATTCTTTTATAATATAAAAAAACAAAATGGCGAAGTACAGAAATAAATATAAGTATCGAAATTTTGTGAATTTTTTTGAAACACAAAGAATAACAAATGGTGAAGTTGAGAAAATTTATTTTTATATATCTTCTTCTATAACTATATTTTTTAACATCGTAATATTTTGAAAGGGGGGAAATTTAGTTTAGAGTTTCTTTAAAAAATTATTATAATTAGTAGTGAAGCGCAAGCTCTCCCAGTAAGGGGGAGTGGCGAAGCCATTGCCTGGTTGATATTATAAAATAATTATTAGAAATAACTTTTATAAAAAAAAAGTCATACCCAAACTAAGATGAAATTATTATTCAAATACTCAAAAAAATTCCCCTTCCTAAATCATAGAGTTAGCGATGATATATATATATATATATATATATATATATATATATATATATATATATATATATATATATATATATATATATATATATATATATATAAATATATATATATATGATTGAAATTTCCGAGTCACTCTGAAACTCGACATCATGGGCTAAAACTTTGGAACATAAAATTCTGCCAAGGAATCGAGCATTCCGGGGGGCCTCGCCCCTCCTTCTCTCCAAACGGCCGAAATATAAAATTGGCATCCGGTTTCGCCCAAGGAAGGAGAGGGGCCGGAATCTGCCACCGGAGATTACCCCCACCCCCCCTCGCTATTTTCCAAATTCCGCCACCAAATCCGAACTTTTCTTTTCCTTCGATGGAGCGAGGGAGGTTAAATGGGGGACGGGGGCGTTTGCGGTAGGATGCTTCTTCTTCTTCTTCTTCTTCTTCTTCTTCTTCTTCTTCTTCTTCTTCTTCTTCTTCTTCTTCTTCTTCTTCTTCTTCATTTTCATTTTGTATTTTTCCTTTTTCTTATATTCTCTAGTCTCATTCTCATTCTCCTCATTCTTCTCCTCCTCCTTCTTCTTCATCTTCTTCTTCTTCTCCTCTTCCTCCTCCCTCATCTTCTCCTTCTCTTCCTCCCCCTTCTTCTCCTTCTTTTCCTTCTCCTTCTTCTCCCTCTTCTTCTCCCTCATATCCTCCTTCTTATTCTTATTCTCCTTCTTCTTGACCTCGTATTCCTAAGTGAAACATGGTTAGACACTCATACGGGGATCAGTGTTTGCGAGTTCGATATAGCGGGGTACAAAATTCATTACAGAAATAGACAAACCGGTAGAGGAGGGGGCGTATTAATGTATATAAAAGAGGATCTAAACGCCATAACGATGGACTCGTCTAAGGATGATATGCGAAGTGATGCTTTATTAGTCCAGCTAAGTTTAGATGCTATAAATAAAATTAACTTAGTCGTGGTTTATCGTCCGCCTTGCCAATTGGAAAGAGAAGATGCTGCACTCTTCGATACGCTTACGTCTTGGATTAGAAAAGGGACCACATTAGTCTGCGGCGATTTTAATTTACCTAATGTTAACTTTAGCAACCTTACTTCTGATAAACCGGGTGAGAGGCTATTAAACTTTATGTTGGAGAATTTTCTCGTACAAAAAGTGGAAGAGCCTACTCGTGATAGCAATATTCTTGATTTAATCATGGCAACCGATGAGTCATTGTTAGAAAACGTACGTGTGGGTGAACATTTAGCTTCCAGCGACCATAATGCGATTAGATTCGATCTAAACACCTGCGTAGAAGTTAGAATGAGTTCGCAGCTCATCCCTCGTTTTGGTAGCTGTGATTTCGATATTTTTCGCGAAAGGATTAAGGATATAGACTGGGGAATACGATTCGAGAACAGGTCGGTAGGAGAGATGTACGCAGAACTTCGATGTACGCTGCTTCGTGTGAATTCTGATTTGGTTAAGTATGTGCGTAAGAGCGGGAAGTCGGTGAGAGCTCCGTGGCTTAGTCCGTTAATACTACGCTTAATCCGGGACAGAAATAGAAAATTTAAAATTCATAAAAACAATGGGTCAGTTATAAGTCGGCAAAATTACATAGATTCTCGTAGGGAAGTTAAACGTGCGGTCAGAGATGCGAAGAGGAAGTATGAAATAAACCTCGCAAAGGATTCGAAGAATGAACCGAAACGGTTTTATGGGTACGTAAATAATAGGAAACCCGCAAAAGGATCGATAGGGCCGATCAAAGATAAGGATGGTCGGTTGACTGAAATTCCGACAGAAATGTCCAAAATTTTAAATGAGCATTTTACGAGCGTGTTTACTGTGGAAGATTCTTCCGAATTGGAATCGTTAATTGGGGAAGTTCGTAGTGCTGATAATTGCATATCCGATGTAACTATAAATGACGAGGAAATCCTTAAATTTATTAAGCTAATGAAAAAGTCGAAATCTCCGGGCCCCGATGGGGTATATCCAATTCATTTAAAGGAGCTTCAAAATGAACTCGTTAAGCCATTGCGTGAAATTTTCAATCGCTCATTAGAGGATGGCGTAGTTCCGTTGGATTTCAAGCGAGCAAACGTTACACCTATATTTAAGAAGGGGAATAGATTTGAAGCAACGAATTTTCGGCCTATTAGTCTAACTTCGGTAGTTGGGAAGCTTTTAGAATCTGTAATTAAAGATAGAATAGTGAGCCACCTCGAGGCAAATAAGCTGATTAACGATACCCAACATGGATTTAGGCGTGCGAGATCGTGCTTGACTAACTTGCTCGAATTCTTCCACAAAATGATTTGCGTGTACGATGAAAGCAAAGCTGTAGACGTAATATATTTAGACTTTAAAAAGGCGTTCGACACCGTCCCCCACCAAAGGTTATTAATGAAAGTTAAAGCGATTGGGGTGACTGGTAAGATTTTAAACTGGATTAGAAATTGGCTGAAAGATCGCTCGCAGCGGGTGGTAATAAATGGGGAATGTTCAGATTGGGCCAGCGTTAGTAGTGGGGTACCGCAGGGCTCTGTTTTAGGCCCTTTATTGTTTTTAATTTATATTAACGATTTAGATAAAGGCATACTTAGTCGGATTTCGAAATTTGCGGACGACACGAAGCTGGGCAATCGTGCCTATGTAAGAGCGGATGTCGATAAATTGCAGGGGGACCTAAACTCGATTGCCAATTGGGCAGGCAAGTGGCAAATGGAATTTAATTTAAGCAAATGCAAGGTAATGCACTTGGGTTGCCATAATTTAAGAGTAGAATATACCATGAAAGGCCAAGTCCTCGACGCGGTTAAATTAGAAAAAGACTTGGGATTATTAGTATCAGACGATTTTAAATTCTCGAAGCAATGCGCGGATGCGTGTAAAAAAGCAAATCGCGTTTTGGGTTATATCGCGCGTAATTTCACCTTCAAATCTAAGGATGTAATTTTACCTTTATATAAATCCCTTGTGCGGCCACTTCTCGAATACGCTGTTCAATTTTGGGCTCCATATTTAATGAAAGATATCGCGCAATTAGAAAGAGTGCAGCGTAGGGCTACGAAATTAATTCCAGAGCTGAGGAATAGATCATACGAGGAAAGGCTCAGGGCTTTAGATTTGCCATCGCTAGAACGCAGAAGATTACGTGGCCAGCTAATAGAAGTATTTAAAATACTAAAGGGTTTCTCAAACGTTGACTTTCGCAATCTGTTCGAACTGGATCATAGGGGAAATACTCGTCAGCACGGGTTAAAATTAGTGAACAAGCGTTTTAACACTAGTATAGCCCAAAACTATTTTACATTTAAAGTTACTCAAAATTGGAATCGGCTGCCCACCCACGTAGTAGATAGCACTTCGGTTAATATGTTCAAAAATCGTCTCGACGTGCATTTGAATAGTTTAAATATAACGTAGTTGAGCACTGTGAATTTAAACGTCCTTGCAGAGAGAGAGTTTGGAGCGGAGGTTTAAGGATATGAAATTATGATGACTAAAAATGATGCCGGCGATTCTCTGCATGTGTAGCTTAGATGTCCCATTTCTTTTCCGCCTATCCTATAAGTAGTCTCTATCCCTAAATTAGCTTTTCACCACTAGCAGTCGAGTGGCTGCGGAAGATGAGAAGAAAAACTTTCTATCTCCCCCGACCACTAGTTTGATTAGTTAAAATTGCACGATAATGTACACATGTAGATAAGTGTGTACAGTAGATAGTATTAAAAAAAAAAAAAAATAGCATGTTAGAGATACACTCGTAGATAAGGGTGTATCGTAGTTTTTGATTTAGTGTAGCGGACTAGCCTCGAGCGGACCTTAGGGTCTTTGCTGGTCCTAGATTCTGTAGTTCTGTAGTTCTGTAGTTCTTCTTTTCTTTGTTATTATTTCACTTATATGTAGGACAGAAGAATACCGCCTCTTGGACGTGATGTAAAATGCGGCTAAACCCGGATATGGGTTACCGACTTAGGTTGCTGCGAAGATAAATGCTTTGTTCCTACAAGCGCGTTACTCAATGATGGTAATGGGAGGGGGGAGGGAAGAATATGCTGCGGGAGGTGTATAATGTAAAAGCTGTACCAGGTTATGTAATTATGGGACTATCCAATCACATGATGGTGGAGTGTATCGTTGAATTGTTTGCTGGATGGATGAGAAAACGTGACAGAGTTGGAAAGGAAGAATAATAAAAAGTGAAAGAGAATAGTAAAGAGAACAGAAGATTAAATGAGAATGCCTGAAAGTAGAAGAGAAGAAATAAGTGTGGACGTGGGAATAAAACAAATCTAATGAAGTGAGGGCGAGTTGTGCAAAAGCTGTGTGTTAGAACTGGAAAGAGAAGAAAAAGCGAAATGTTGAAATGAAGATGTAAAAAAGGCTGGGCAGAACAAAATTAAGGCATATTTTCCAATGCATATTACTGCAGATGTGAATGTTAAGGAGATGAGGATAAATGCTTGCAAAGAGGGAAGAAGAAAAGTAGAACGAATGATTAAATAAAGTAAAAAAAACAGCAACTGAAGAATTTGGAGAGATGATGAATGAGTATCAGGATAAAAACAGGAAGAGGTGCACCCATTTAGTCGTTAATCTGTTACTTCGTGTAAATGTAACGGAAGTTACAGAAAATTTGGGGGCACTAAAAACCTCCTCAAAATGCCCAAACTATAAAATATTAAAAAAATGCCAAATTTATACAGAACAAAAAAAAATGAGAAGACAAACAAATTTAATGAAACACAATTTTAGTATTAAATTAACATTAATATTGTTTCATTAAAGTTTTGTTTTCTAAATTTATTTTTTACTTTATAATTTTGGCAATTTTTATAGTTTGGGGAGTTTTTTAAGTTGTTTTAGAGCAAATATTCTGTAATATTTTATAATAAATACTAGTTAATGTTTATCGTTAACTTCCGTTACATTTTTGACGATTTAACGATTAACTGTGCCCACCTGAGAAAACAGGAAGTTATTTATGAATGAAGGGATAAATGTGAAATACCATGATAAAAATGAGGTCCAAAGTAGAGCTATATTGGTATAAATGATGAACCGAATGTGAAAATGATTAGCTTCGTGGGTATAAAGTATGGGATGAATCATGATACAGAACAGATAAGCCTGAAAAGTAGGGGTGATTTTGATAGGAATGGGTCTGGTGGTGGTATTTTACGTCCTTTGAAAGTTAAAAAATAAATGACATGGACACTGTAAGGATGCTGGGATAGGATAGTTTTATAAAGGTAAATGGGGGAAGAGTATAAGAAAATGCAAAAACTAGGAAATATGTCTGTTGTGTGAGGTAGATAAGGTGTATGGCAAAAATTCTGAAGGTAGCATAATAAACATAATTAGGAGTTGCTATGGAATGAAGAAGGTAGATTTATATTGGGTAGTGAGGGAGGATCATATGTCTTTGTACAGATGCAGCGAGCTGATAAGACAAGGGCTAAGAGATATGAAGTGTATGTTGGGTTCACAAATAAAGAAAAAGCTGTGTGATGTTGCCATGGATGTTTAATAGCTTTATGGATAGTATACTGAGAAGGGTATGTATAGAAATGTGCGACAATAGTGTGATATTAATGAGAATATGGGTATATGTTGTTATCTAGTGGATGAGTGGGAAAGATATGGAAATATTGATTGAAGCCTTTGTTTGGGTATGTATGACTCAAGGGCTTAAAGTAAATGCGGATAAGAGTAAGGTAAGGGTGTGTGGGGCTGGGAACATGGGTATGATGATAGTAGTGTATTTGTTGTTACTCTTGAAGTGAGAATTTTTAAGAATCTTGGATCTATCGTGAAACAGAGTGGCGCATATCAAGCAGTGTGACTACGTTTAAATAGTAATGGTGGGAAAGTTTCCAGGGCGATCTGAGCGCTAGTGAATGGTAAAGGGTTGAGGTTCGAATGTGTGAGGAAGCTGCATGGGAGTATGATGAGGCCAATGCTGGTGTGTAAGTGAAACTATCTGGCATGGGAGAAGGAACGATCTCGGATGAGAACAATGTAAATGGACAACTTGAGAGGGATGGTTGATTGTGGGAAGGAGAGATAAACTAAGAAACAACCGAGTTAAAGAGGTTTATGGTGTGAAGAAGGATATGAAAGAGGCAGTGACTGAAACGGTTATGAGGTAGAATGGGCACTCAAGAATGGATGGAAATGGGCATGTAAAGAAAAGCGTGTCAAGGTGCGCAAAATGGTTGAAAGCTCCCTTTAAACGTGAATTTATTATGCCAAGAGTGTTCGAGAGAGAAAAACCTGAGGACCAAGTAGATTATAATTGTGTATGGTAGAAGTGCCTGAAAGAGGTTTGGGAGACGACGTTCGTGTTGACTTCTGCCCTGAGATCAACCCAGAGTGTAAGAGATGCTACAGCACATCGGACGAAAATGGCGGGTGATGCGTGATTGATCGGTCATACAGAAGGTAAGAGAGGGAGTGTAGTGTTTGCGGCGTGTAAGAATGCTAACTACATTTCATTGAAAGTGTTTTTTGTTGAGTTCTCGAGTTATTATTACTATTACTTCGCTCTCTGAATGAGAGAAGTAAAGTAAATAAGATGCAAATTGGTAACCTAAGCAGTCATTGGACCTACTGCTTACCGTGGAATCCAAACCAGTGTGTGTATCCCTTCATATACTTTCCATTCATCTATTTTCTTTCTCTGTCGCTCGTGTCTTCTCTAGGGATAAGGTTGCTAAATTGCCTGGAGGTAAGGCTAACTTTTAACATTTTGATTAGGTGTGAAGTTAGAAATTAATAAGTTGTACCATCTACTTCAAGCATTTTAGTTAGTTTTAGTCACGTGTAAGCGACTCTATAAGTTGCTATGTCGGTCCGTAGGTTGGTCGCTCGGTTGGTAACCATTTTACTTTTCAATGAGTATTTTGGCAATATCATCGTAACTATTCGACAGATTCTAAAGAAATTTGAAACCCTTATGTTGTTTTACATTAACCTTTGAATGATATAATTACCAAAGTCCTCCCAAATTTAGTCCGGGAATTATTGAATGTTTTTGAGGTCGTAAGGTCATAAGATCATAATTGAGAGCAAGCGACTTAGGTCTGTTGACCTTGTTCGTATACTCCCCCAATGAATTAGAGTAGGGATAAAGGTCTTAAGTTATCCACCAGCGTCGGTGATTTTCCTAGTTTAGGCATAAATATCCTTTTGGCCATCTTCACTTCATCGAGGAAGTATTCTCAATTGAGGCCAGCTTTAAATACGTTCGTAACTCCTCGGAGATGTTACTTGGGGCTTCTACATAGTTTTTTTTTAGGTTAGCCCAGATTTTTAAAGGGAAGTTCTGTTTGAAGCTGATGTTCGTTTCTTTTAACTGTTTTGTTATTATAATAACATTAATTTCCTCGATAGTATCTCTCTTTCGACAGGTTGGGAGGGTTTGTATTTTCTATTCTTTTATAGAGAAAGAAAGTGAAGTTAGGGGTGTCCTCTTTATTTCCGTGCGGGGGGGGAGGGGCAGGAGTAGGAAGAAGAAAGTTAAATATATGTGAAAGTAGATTGTATGTCATGGAAGCGGGCCATCTCAGTGAGTTTTTTATCTTGGGCTTTTTGCCTTTTTTTATATAATTGGGGTATTAACCCTCCTTTATTATTTATTTTTTTCTTCATCTTATTCACTTCTTTTCCTACTGTTTTTAGTTTTAGCTTATCTACTTGTAAATGGCTGTTGAAAGTATGAACTTTGCTGATGGCAGATATGCTTTCTACTCCTCCCGATTCTGTAGCCTGAACAAGGGAGCAAAAGAACTAGGTGGTAGAGTTACCTCCAGTTTATCTCAGAGTATGTTGCTTCAAGCGTGTGGATGAAAGTATTAACCGGCTCGATACCCTGTAGTTGGTGAAGTTTTATTGAGCTTATGTTGTCGTTTGATTTGACATTATTGATAAATATTAGTGTCTTATTTTGTACTCCTTGCATGCTTTTCCTGCTACCTTTTGAAGATGCGTTGACTGGAACCGTTGCGAGAGCAGCTTGGTTCTCACTAGTGCCCTATATAATTTATTTTTATTTGTGGTACTGAGGTTGCAAAATCTGTGAAGTTTGTTTAGTTCAGGTTTAGCACTCTTATGTGGTTTTCGTGCGCCGAATTTGGCGATTCGTTTGGCCTCTGCAGCAGTTTCGCTCAACATCATTCTCACACAACTGGTTCGACGGGTCACAATCTGAGTGATGTCGTCCGCGTATTTCACATTGAGTGTGCGAGGGAACTGCAATAAACTTTTCTTGGTTAGTCAATATTTTCCTCTTCTCTTCGAACCTGAAGATCCGTTTGGCCTCTGCAGCAGTTTCGCTCAACATCATTCTCACACAACTGGTTCGACGGGTCACAATCTGAGTGATGTCCGCGTATTTCACATTAAGTGTGCGAGGGAACTGCTCCCTTGGAATTTTAATGGTGCGGATTGTAAAGAGGTATGAATTAGACATTCTTCTTAGGGAGACTCCGGATCGGAGATCGAACGGAATCTTGATATTAATCTGAATTCTATTACCGCTCCTATTTATGTAAGATTGCTGTTAAAAATTTTACCGAAATGAGGAACAAGCTTTAGTCTCAAAACCTTGTACTTCACTTTGTCAATCTATACCTTGTCGAAGGCTTTATTCACGTCCTGGCAGATCACATCCACCATGCAGCCAGAGAAGCAAGCTCATTGGTCACGTGTTGGTATGTTAGTGCGATCACTGTCTCTGTGCTCCTTTTCTTACGAAAACCGTGCTGTTCGGCGTTCTACAGAGAGTGAGTTGACATGTAGGAAACCAGTCTGTTGTTGAGAATCCTTTCGAAGACCTTCCCAATTTTTTAAAGTAGTGAGATAACTTGATCTTTAAGCTTCCCTTTAAGCAACTCTTGGTGGAACACATACACTACAAGAAATAAAAGAGGAACTCATACAAAGATAACCATGGCTGAAGATACATGAAATAATCAAATTCAGAAAACACACATTCAAAATCGTGCGTGAAAATACTGAAAAGGGCCCCCAAGATCATAGGGAAAAGACTCATTACATTCCGCATGATGATCCCCCAGGCCAAGATACAAAGAGACACCTTCATAAATATTCAGATTTGTTTCCGTTACTACGTAATAGAAGACCACATTACTACGGAATACTCCTCAAACGACCTCATGATTACGATAAAAGATATAGATATATTAACGAATGCAAAATGTTGGGGTTAACAATAACTAAAACGAAACAACTAACATACAGATTCATTGAATTGAATTATCCCCCTCCCCACGTCATCAATGAGAGTTTATCTAATGCTAAATTTACTCATTACCGTCCCAAGGATAAAAACAAAGTGAGTAACACGAATTGTCTATCCCTTCCATTCTCTTCCCTAATCAAAGGAATAAACAGAGTTATTTCTCGGGGTTGAGCCTCGTTTAAATACCCTTTATCCATGCCTAAATATTTCCCTTCGATCAAGCTCATGGATCAGCCAAATGAGGTAAGTGTATATGTAATCCCGTGTAAATCCAATAACTGTCTCACATTCTACATAGGAGATACTTGGAGAACATTAATAAAAACGAACATAAGAACACAAAGGTGATGCCAGGTGAGGCATTACTACATCCAGTATTTTTAACCATATTAGCAATTACAACCACCAAATAGATTATTCAAAGGCTAAAATTATATATAATTGTAAAGATTTCCGTAAAAGAAAAATTGCAGAATCGATACTAAAAGAAGAAATTCCGAGAATTTTAATCTTTTGGAGGGTCAATTTAAATGTAGCTCCTATTCCCGGAACCTGATCGTAAACAGTTTAGTTAATGATTTTAGAACCACACCCCCTAATTGCTGCTGTTGACTTTAGTTCTCATATCAAACTATCTTTTGATAACCCTTTTGCTCTTTTTTTTCTTTGGTTATGATTTTTTAGATATTTAGTAACTTGTGTTGTTCATTCCAGTCTCATTATATGACTGAAGAGGGTATGCTAATCTTCATACCGAAACTAGTCTCGTAAATAAATTCTTTGCTCCTATACAGTGGCTTCACTATCATATACCATAACTCGCTATTGAGTTATTTCACTTATATATATATATATATATATATATATATATATATATATATATATATATATATATATATATATATATATATATATATATATATTATATATATGCAAAAAATCCAACAGGAAAATGAAAGGCGGATTCCAAGTACTTTCGAAATTGTTCAGTTCATTCTCAAGGAATAATTAATTATTTTAACAAAGGTGGTATATTTTGACGACAGCAAAGCGGTGCCCCGCCCATGTACAGCGAAAGGACATAAAATAGAAAAATAATCTCAGAAATGGGATTAAATACCGGATACAAAGGGTAAAGGCATCAAGATAAGATCTCTTCCGAAAATTCCAACTGTGAGAAAAGAATGTAGACATTTAGCTCACAAAACTAAGTACATACACACGCAATTATGAATACATAAAAATAAACAAGAGAAACAACTAATTTAATAAATCAAAGGGCTAAGATTTAAAATTGACAATTTAGTTATAAATAAGCCTTTTAATTACAGGGTCTATATTTTAAAGAGACCGGCGGATATATTAAAATTAGGCGAGGAATTAATGAATGAACATTCGACAATATTTCTTTTAACATGGTCATCAGATATATAAATAAATTTAGCCGAATTCCAAATGATAAGGTGACTATTTTCAGATAAATAAACAAAGAAATCACTCTTACTTTTACCTCTTCTAATATTGTATTTATGTTGGCTCAAGCATACATTTAATGATTTTTCGGTCTGCCCAAATTATTGCTTTGGGAAAACTGCACAATCAACATAATACCCCCCCCCCCCTATACTGTTGTTATTATTTCGAATCAACATTTTGTACATGGTAGACTCATACTTGAATATGTCTGAAACATTTAAACTTTTCAAGAGGGAGGCGGGGAAGCAAGGAAGAGTACTCAGAAAACGACAAAACAAGGTCGTTCTTAAAATTGTATGCGGGAGGGATTTCAATTCTGTAAAACTATTTTTTTGCCAAATCTAGTCATCCTGCAAGAAATCTTTTAGGGTAGTAAAGATTGTTACCTATTTCAAGATCTTAGAAATCTTAAGATCCAAGAATTCTATGCTGGTGACCCGCATCCTCCGGAGAAATATTGAAATAAATACAGACCGTTTGAATTATCATTATAACCTGAGTAAAAATGAATATAAGAACCGGTGTTGGTAGGTTTACTATAGACGGAAAATTTAAATCCAGATGGAGTCGTGTGAATAAGTAGATCTAGGAACGGGAGGACACCATTTTGTTCGAGTTCAAGGGTAAATTTAATAGAGGGAACCAGACAATTTAGTTCAGTAAGAAAACCATTGACAGCCTTAGAAGTAGGCCACAATTTGATAATATCGTTTATATATCGGAACCAAGCAAGGGAAGAATCGATGATGGCGGGGAGTAAAGTAGTTTCAAAAAACTCCATATATGGATTAGAGAGGACAGGAGATAATGGTAAATTTGACCTTCAAAAGTTTAGTTTAGCTATGGGAAATTGCTTATCAGCTGTAAATGAGAGAGTAAGAACGAAGCATGGGGTGGCTGTACTGATGAGGGAAGAAGTGTGGGAATGTGAAAGACAGTATAAGGAGGTAAATTTAAGATTGTTGTGGGTACGAGTGAAGTTCGGATGCGAAAAGTGAGTGATAGTTAGCGTGAAAGAATTAGAGAGAGTGAAAGAATTAGCAAAAAGGAAGTGCAAGAGGCAGCGAAAAGGGAAAAAAGTGGAAAGTCAGAGGGTATGGATGGGATAACAAGTGAGATGGTAAAATCGGGGGAGAGTGTGTAGTAAAGTGGTTGGTGAGTTTGTTTAATGTATGCATGGACCAGGGTTGTGTCTCGGAAGATTGGAGGAATGCATGTATTATTCCTATTTACAAAGGAAAGGGTGAAAGAACTGTGTGTGGTAGTTATAAGGGTATAAGTCTGTTAAGTGTATCTTGAAAGGTATATGCGAGAAGTACCTGGATAAGAATAAAAGTCTATACATGGCATTTATAGAGAAAGCGTATGACAGATGTAACCGAAAGGGGATGTGGAATGTGTTGAGAATGCTTGGGATTGAATGCACACTAATAAGAGCTTCAAAAGCTTTTATGATGACTGTAAAGCATGTGTGAGGGTTGGGAGAAAGGAAGGTGTAGAAACTGGACTCCGACAACGATGCGTGATGTCACCCTGGCTGTTCCATATATATATATATATATATATGGATGGTGTGGTGAGGGAGGTGAAACCAAGAGTAGGAGGTAGGGGTGCATTATTAGTCAGGGAAAATGGAAGGATGTACGAGCTATAACAATTGTTGTTTGCTGGTGGCTGACTCAAAAGAGAAACTACTGGCACTGGTCGTTGCATTTGGGATTGTGTGTGACAGAAGGAAGTTCAGTGTGAATAAAGGCAAAAAGCAAGGTAATGTGGTGCAATAGAAAAAGAATGAGTGGGGCTACAAGTAAGTCTAAATGAGAGCAGGCTGGAAGAAGTGCCGTGTTTTAAGTATCTGGGTGTGGATCTGGCAGCTGATGGAAGGGGTGAAAATGAAATATTGCATCGAATGGAAAAGGAAGTGCAAGCATATGGTACGATAAGGAGTCTCACGAAAGGGAAGTGAATGAGCAGGCAGGCGCAAGTTGGATTGTATGAGTGACTGGTGGTTCCCACTGCTCTTTATGGATGAGAAACATGGTCGTTGAGTGCGAACGAGAGGAGAAGTTTGAAGTTATGGAAATGAAATGTCTGAAAAGTATTTGCGTTGTGAGGTTGAGTGACAAGGTGAGAAACGAAAGAGTGTGAGAGAGATATGAAAGTAAAGTGAATTTGCTTGAAAGAGCTGATAGAGGTGTGATGAGATGGTATGGTTACCTAGAGAGAATGGAGGATGAAAGGCTGTTAAAGAGTGTGTAGAAATCTCGAGTGATAAGGAGGAGACAGCGTGGGCGTCCAAGAAGGGGGTGGACGGAGTGTACGAGACGTATTATTGCTGGACGGGGCCTGAGCATCCAGGGGGCAGAAAGGCGTGCGAGGGATAGGAATGAATGGAGACGAATGGTTATGGGAGGCCCAGCTGTGTAGGGTGACACACAAACGCAGGTAATGAAAGTTTCAGGAGAAACCGGAAAGCTGGACTCTGATGTTGGATAGGAAAATGTAGTAGGTCGGTCAACTTGGTTAAGCAGCGCATAATGTGCCCGAATGGGGGAGTGGAAGTGTCTCTGGCCAAGCACCACCCCGTCCGAGGGAGATATGTGAGGGGTATAATATATATATATATATATATATATATATATATATATATATATATATATATATATATATATATATATATGTATAACTGAATCACGAAAATATGGAACGCGATGAATATATAAATAAAGTGAACAGCTACGAAGGAAAATGAAACGGGAGATCTGCGAGGCCTTTCGACTAATCGTCCTTTACAAACAGACTGAAGCAGGGAGAAACATAAGAAGAAACTTTTACAAAGAACAGACAAACACGTATATAACAGATGGGGACATTAGAATTATAAGGGCATTAACAGATACCTGGAAACCAACCCTATTAAAGAATTAAACCTGCCGAAACAGAAGGTGGCCATTGAAAAAAGGGTTTACAAAAAAGAAGAGGGGGGCTCAAACCGTCCAAACTGAATTAAGATTACAATTTCATAATTCTTCTATTTGAGAATCAATAAAAATTTATAAGAGATGAAAATTATCAAGAATAAAACCGAAAATATATTAAACATAGGAATAACTAGAAAAGTATAAATGCGCATATATGACAAATGAAGAATATAGGGAGAAATAAGCCTGCCGGAACAAAAACAATTTCTAAGAGGTGAACGTTATCATGAATAAAACAGAAAATATATTAACCATAGGAATAACTAGAAAAGTTAATTATTAATTAGGTCAGTGATTTTTGTAATACAAGGGTAAAAAAATTACATGCCGGGGCTGAAGTTAAAATTACAATTAGAAGTAAGCTGTATAATCGCAGATTCTAAAAGATTTCGTGAAAAGAATTCTTTCAATTTGGCGATCACAGAACTCTCAGTCCAATTTATCCGATGAGAGTTTTCACTCAAATGAATAAATATTGCATTTGATGTTGTTTGCCCAGTATTTACAGATTACTTATGCTGTTTAATACGTACGTCCAAATCTTTGCTAGATTGACCGATATAAAAAGAGGGACAATCCAAACATGGAATTTTATATATTATGTTGTTGCTTACATTAGGGCTATTTTTTATTAACATTCCTTTTAGTGTATTATTATAGGAAAAGACAAGGTTTACATTAAGAGATTTCAACAATGACTCTATGGTTTCAAAACCATTAAAATAAGGTAAACTGAGGATGTTCTTAGGGGTTTCTTTCTCACTGGTACTTTCATTATAAAACTTTTTGTGGGCTTTATTATAGCAAATATCAAGTATATGTGAAGGATTACATAAATCTGTACCAATTTTGCTTATGTATTCAATTTTGTAATCTAAATACTGGGAACTGACAATGCATAATTCACGTAGAAACCTGGAAATAATAGATATTTTGATTTTAAGGTGGTGGCCTGAATAAAAATGGACATACTCGTAAGTTAAGTTATTGGTTGGTTTCCTATAAATACTGAAATTACATTGAAATGGTTCTCTATGTATTCAGTCTGCTTTGTAAATGGCGATTAGTCGAAAGGCCTCGCGTCCGATTTTCTAGAATAAAGTTTTAGCATTTATTAAAGTAGTGCCTCTTGTTATCGTTCAGAGCCACAATGAGTAGTTTATAGCTTTTTATTTTGAATTATAAAATATTTTTTATTATCTTCCTTGTTATTTCCCCTTATGTTAGTCCCATCTAGAGATCACATTAGACACTTTTTACTCTATGAGATCATAAAGGTGCCAATGCGAGTACACCGGCAAAATCCATTGAGAACACTTATGGGGATGTTGCAGTAAATAAAAGAAGTAAAGATTTCAGTCTAAAAGAGCGACTAAAAGAACGTCTTCCAAAGGAATTTGATGCAGAAGAGTTGGAAGATGTTGTTACAGCAAATCGTACTACAACTTCTAGGAAAACTACTGAAAAATTCAATGTAACCCATAAGGCTGTCCTACACCAAATGAAAAGGATTGGAAATGTTCCAGTAATGGAAAATAGGCCCCGCGAATCTGCGACAGCGTGTTGTTTGCTGTGAATCTTTGCTTCAGACAACTTTATGCAAAGTTTTGACACAGGCTTCTTACTGGTGATTATAATAGGATCCTTTATCATGAGGTTAAACCCTGCCATTCTTGCATCAGTCGAGAAACAGAATTTATCAGCAAATGAGAGAAGGACTTCATCCATATAATATCATGTTGAGTGTATGGTGGGATATTCTGAGACAAGAGGCACAAAGAGCCTTTCGTAGAATACAAAATCAATGGTGGTGCAATAAAGCAGTTAAGATTCAGCAATATGCTGAATTAAGCGACCAGCAAAATTCCTACAATGCCACTAGCTCCTTCGATTTCAGCTGATGGAGCAAATCTGATAAAAGACAGAAAATGAATTCTAGACCCCTGGCTTGAGTACCTAAGCGGCCTTTTAAAGCAGAAAACCCAATAGATCCTACCTTTGCTGACCGGCTCCCCAAATTACCATTACTTGAAAATCTGGACCTAACACCGTCCTTCACCGAGACCTTTAAAGCTTGCAAGAGCCTGAAAAACAATAAAACACTAGGGCCTGATGGCATCCCGGGAGAGCTCTTCAAGCTTGGTGGCCAAGTTGTGATGCAACGCCTCCACTTGATGATTCAGATCTTCTGGGAGACTGGCTACATCCCTCAATCCCTGAAGGACACCCTGATCGTAATGATATACAAAAGAAAAAGGCAAGAAATCTGAATGCGGGAATTATCGAAGGATATCCCTACTCGATCTTACGGACAAAGTATTTGCACGAATGCTCTTATTCCGTCTACTAAACTCTGTTACAGAGATCATCCTCCCTGAATCCCAGGGTTGCTTCAGAAAAGACAGGGGTACCACTGACATAATTTTTGTGGCTAGGCAACTAGTGAAAAAGAGCAGGGAGCAGAGCTAGGATCTATTCATAGCCTTTGTAGACCTTGCAAAAGCTTTGGACACGATCAACATGGAAATGTTATGGAGGGGATAGTCAAATGTGGCTTCCTCCCTAAGTTCAAGACCATCATCAAGGCTTTCCATGATGGCATGGCTGCCCGTGTCTGTATGTGCGGGAATGTTTCGGATCGTTTTGCTGTTACCGTTGATGTCAAACAAGGGTGTGTACTTGCACTCACCATCTTTAACATATATTTAGCATCAGTTACTTTACTTGAAAGGTATGAATTTGACGTAAACGACAGCGTAGCCGTCAAATATCGTCTTGATGGTAGCCTGTTTAACCTCCAGCGTCTCAAGGCTAAGACAAAAACCTGCACTGCCTATGTCTTTGATATGCAATATGCTGATGATGCCGCCTATCCTACACCTAACCCCTAATCTCTTCAAAGAAATCTGAAGACAGGAAACAGCATCTACCCAAAAGGTGGTCCAGTTATCAATGCAAGCAAAAACTGATGTGCTCCCAATGCAACACAACACCGCCATTCCAATACCATGCTTTACCATTGGTGGTGCCGACTTGAAAACCGTTGGGTCTTTCAAGTATCTCGGCAGCATTCTCTCAGCAGCTTGCCACACAGAAAATGAAATCCAAACCAGGATCAGACTGGTGTGCTTTAAGCTTTGGAAAATTATCCGAACGCGTTTTCCTAAACCGTAATCTAACTCTTTTACTATTTGGCAGCGAAACATGGACCTTATACAAGACCAAATCAGAAGACTTGAAGGGTTTCATATCCCTCATGTAACTATTTTACAAAGTGCTTCCACCATCAGTATTGAATTAATGATGGTACGTCGCCAGCTCCGGTGGATCGGTCACGTGGTCAGAATTTCTGAATGTCCCTTAACACTCCAAATACTATACGGCGAGCTGAGGGATGGCAACCGCTCTCCGAGAGGACCAATAAAGCGGTTTAAAGACCAAATAAATGCCACTCGCAAACAATACAACATCTCTGTTGACCAACTTGAAGTCCTGGCCACTGATCGAGAAAGTTGGAGATTAACAGTCCATCGGGCTGTCGACGTGTTTGAAGCCACTGGCATGAATACCAAGATCGAGCGACAAAACCGCAGAAATGAACATATGGCACGAGGTCCTGTTAACCCCGCACAAGGAATTCCCTGTCCCACCTGCGGTAGGATCTGTGCCTCCCAATTTGGCTTGAGAAGTCACTAAAGCAGTCACCTACAAAGAAACTAGACCCTAAAACTGCTGTCAAACTATTATACCAAAGATTTAATAAGCGTTGAAGCATAATTATTATTGATTATGTTGTTACTATTGCTATTGTTATTATTATTGATATAATTCTAATCTACTTACTAATTATTTAGACGATAAGTACGTCATCTTCGTTACCGAAGGACTACCATAAACAAAGTAAGCATAGTGGGATATTGAAGGAGTTGTCCATTAAGAACTCTGCTGATGTTTATGTCGGATATGACTTAGAAGACAAAGAAGGCGGGAAAGAAAACAGACACGAATGCCATTCGCTCAGAAATTTGTTTGCTGGCGATCGTGGCTGCGCGACGGCCACGCGTGCGCACTTGGACAGTAAGGAGGCCACTGCGGTTCAAAACATTGAGACATACAGTTTCGCGAGGCTAGTTGCATCGGACTGCCGGGTTCTTTGTCTATCAAGACATGCCTTCGTCGTACTTTCCCGCTGGGCACTGCCCTCCTCTGTCGGAGCCAGACATAGGAATCTTATATGGCCCATGTCTGCTTGGCCCGCCGTTGGGTCTTGCTGTTGGTTTAGTTTAGTCTGGAACCTCATCCTCGACCTTACTGCGTTGGGTGACCCTGCCAGGAGTTTGAAACTCTCGACGGCATCACTCTTGGAATCATTGGAACACTCAAACCCTTCCATCACTTGATGGTTTGGTAAAGGTTCAATGAATAAGTGATTCACATGATCCATATCTTCGATCTCAAGAACCTTTTTAGTAGCATCCCAAAGGCCGGAAAATGGGAAGAGTTGAATACACTGATTAGGCACATCCAGAAGTAAAAGTTCCTGTAAAGAGTGGCTTCGTCATTCGTCCTTATGGAGGATTAATCAAAACTGTACTACAATGAACTCCGTTGTTTGAAATAATTCTCGTCTTCGCACAAATCTGATGATCAAAGATCTCCTGAAGGAGCTCCGTTGGGAAATATTGCTTCATCCTCCGATTTCTCCTGACTTGTTTAGGGAATTACAGAACCATTTGGGTGTCTATTTTGCATCAAAACCTAAAGAATTTTACAAGTGTAACATTGATAAGTTTGTTGACAGATAGAATGAGGTTCTAGAAAGGAATGGAGCTTATGTTTATGATTAAATATTTCCATATTAATATATTTTTTTATATATACCATAAAATCAGACATTACTTTCTTTCCAACTTGATATATACGAATAATAAAAAATAACCACCTAGAATTGAGAAATGCCAATCGGAACGAAGAGGGATTAAAAGCTAAGAGATGCAAACAAAAAACAACAACAATGGATTAAAAGTAAAATGGGGTGAGAAAAGATAAAACATTCGAGTGGAAAATATATTGGAAAAGGGAGGGAAAATAACAGGTAGACGAAGTGTCAAAAAGGGTTGTTGATTTTGTCTCTTGCATTGAATTTTAGCGATGCAAAAGAACAGAAAATTTTGTCTTCGAATTTAACGCTTAAAACCGTCAAGGGCGAAAAAGGCAGGAAGTTTGTAAAGAAAGAGTTGTAGAGAAAGTTGTGGAGCGTTAGAAAGTGAAAATGTAAGGAGGATACATAACGGCAAGTTCTCATGTCAGTTATGTTGCAACCTGTCCATGTCGGGGCCAAGGTGGACAAAGTGAACATTCGACAGAATAGACTCTGCCTTTATACTTGATGAAATGTGTAGTAGGTATGATAGCGGTGAAACAGCTTTTAGAGTTTTAGTCGCCCTGGTTGTGAGAGCATCGCCTTCATTCTTCTCCCGTATTTTTCCTTTTCTTATGTTTCCTTCTTTGCCTCCAATGTTTCCACTGTTGGCGTTTTTCACCGGCAGAGACGGTATGATTCTTCCTTTGATAAATATACGAGGAACGGTCAATAAGTTTTTGAAATTCGGATATAAGGAAACGAGATATGAGGAAAAGTGTCTTATTATTTTTCAATATGACTACCTTCGACTTTAATGCACTTGCGCCACTTGTCCCTGAGGCTTCGAATTCCCGACAACCAGAAATCTCCCGATTGCTGTTTCATCCATTCCTGGAAGGCGAGCTGGACATCTTCATCGTCCCCAAACCGGCGTCCACGCAGTGCAGCCTTAAGCTGGCGGAATAAAAAGTAGTCGCTAAGGGCCAGATCTGGACTGTAGGAGGAATGGTTGAGCTACTCGAATCCACACTCACGCAGGGCAACTTGTGCAACTCTGGCCTTGTGGACTTTGACGACGTTGAAGTCGATCATGGGGTGTGAGGTTTCTAGGGATCCAACGGGCAGAGACCTTGGTCATGGACAAATTGTCGTGGATGATGTTGATAACACTTCTATGTGATATTCCAAGTTCTTGCTCGATTTATTCGACCTTCACCCGTCGATTTTCGAGGATGATCCTCTCCACAAGGGCCACATTGTCCTCGTTGGTCACGTCTAACGGGCGTCCTGGACGGGGTTCATCTTCAAGGGACTCACGATCATGGCGGAACTCCCTATTCCAGCGAGCAATGGGTGCATAGGAAGGGGCGGTGTCGGTGTACACTTCACCCATGCGTTCATGGATCTCTTTTGCATTTTTGCCTTCCTTGGTCCAAAATTTGATCAGTGCGCGGTGCTCAACCTTCTCCATTGTTGAAAAATTTGTGACTGACGATCTGCGATCAGCTACTGCTTCTTAAATAGACGAGGCAGGAGCGTGCGGCTGCAGGTCTTAACTTGTCCAAACACCCCCACAAACAGCCATCCCCCTTCCTCTGTTTTGCCCTACCGATTCGCTAAACTTATTAACCACCCCTCGTATCTATATTTGTTTTATTATTAATTATTCCTCCGTCATAGCTTCTAAGCCTTTCAATTAATTTTTATGCTAACTTTGTTTTTCTCTCTTAATTTAATTTATTTTATTTTTGTGAGCATTTCGCCTCTTTTGTCTATTTTTTTATTTTGTTTTACTTCTTTTTCGTTTAATCTTTTTTCTTCAGTGGGCATTTCGCCTCGTTTTTTGTTCGTCTTTCGTTTAGTTTTGCAGTTGTTCTTATTAGTTTTATTCTCGTCTTATTTTTGTTTTTGTCTAAACCGGTAGTGGGCATTTCGCCTCCTTTTTTGTTCATCATTCGTTTAGTCTTCTAGTTCTTCTTATTGTTTTTTCTCGTCTTGTTTTTGTATTTTCTCTATTTTGATCATTTATATATCAAGTTAGTCGCCTCTCTCGCGCAGATTCTTCCGCTTGGGAATAATGATATCCTTGCAACTTTGTGTTGCCTCTGCTGCGGGATTGCGATGTTATCGTTATCGAGCGTAGGGATGATTGCTCTTTCCATCTTTTCCCATGTTTTTCTCCCTCGCCTTTGAACTTCAATATTAATTGGCTTGAGCCCGGCTCTTGCGTGCAGGACTGTTTGCCTAAAAAGTTCGTTTCTTCTAGCGCCAGCTATTACCAGGGTTGCCTTGGTTTGCACTCCTTGCATCGTCCTGTGTGAGATACAACTTGCCATCTGCGTTACCACCGCCGGGTAAACTAGGACGGAGAGTACCAAGGCAGTGTATAGCTTCTTCTTGTCTGGCACGTTAAGGTCTCGCAACCTGTAGAGTTTTCGAAGTTGCTTTTTGGCTAGGGAGACTCTGGTGTTGGTGTGGGATTTGTATCCAGACTTGGTGAAACGCAAGCCCAGGACATTACCCTTTTCTGAGTACTGGTAGAGGTCGTAGACTCCACCTATGTTTCTAGTATTATTATGGGCTACCATTTTATGTATACACAGTGGACTCATATTTAAAAATAACCGAAATGTTTTTCAAGGAACGAGGTAAAACGAATAGAGCACCAGCAGTAAAAGGTAAAATAAGATTATTTTTTATAAATGAAGGGGAATTGCTTTTATACAGAGGTTTTGTTTAATTTGGGGACGCCATAACAAAGGTGAGATGGTAACGGATGTTTTGACTAACTTCAAAGATTTTAGAAAATTAATAGTGCATAAATTCCAGGCTGAGGGCGCTTAGTCCCCCGAGGAAACAGGCAAACACTGAACGTTTAACTTATAGCTAGGCCATAAAAAATTAATATCTGAATTAGAATTTATAGGCTTTGGTTAAAAATAGGCAATAGGATGGCAAAACTATAAAAAGAGGATTTGTATGAAAATAATCGCCCTATGAATTGGAATTCCTCCCTAATTTTTGCCATGCGCTAAAGTTTGTTATTCCTGTGAAGTTTTATTTAGTTTGTTTCCTAATAATAAAATATCTTTCGTTCTCTTTATAGAGGATCCTTTTTATTTAAAAAGTTTATTATTAATCAAATAGTTTTTCATTGCAGTATAATTGTTTTCAAAATTTGCTTTTTAGATTTTTTCTTATACGTTATATGATTTGAGCGTAAACTTTGCGTTCATTTGTTACCTCTGACAAAGAGTTGTGCAACGGTTATGTGCTCATTCGTGTATGTTTGCATGTTTGTCTATTTCCAAGATATCTTAAAATAATAGACGAATTTTGTAAGCATTTGTACACGTAGGAAAGGAGTAGATTTCGGAAGAAATACAAAGCAGGATGTAGTCATGATCACAAATTCACTTTCTTTAAAATCGCAAGATAGGTCATTTTCTGACATTTTTTTTTTCAATATCATGAAGAAATGATGGGGGTAGTCAAATTGAAAATTCTCAGAGATGGACACATTTTACCAACACCCTTCATTCGAACCGGTACCGGATGAGTGAATATATAAATATTAATGCAACAAATCCCGCAAGGAAAATAAAATGAAGATTCCAAGTAGTTTAGAACTTTCCATATATATATATATATATATATATATATATATATATATATATATATATATATATATATATATATATATATATATATATATATATATATATATATATATATATACAAAGAAAGAGCAAATAAAAGTTCTGCGGGTGATAACAACAACCACGACAGGGCTTTCGCCATTTTTATTTTCTGCCTTTCAAATAAATTTGAAGAAAGAAAGAAAGATGTAGAAACCTTGTATATCTGACTATATATACATATAGTACAAAAGAAAGAGAAAATTGGACGCGAATGAGCGAATGAGACAAGAAACCGGAGTTTTTTATAGTCAGCTATATAAGGTTTCTACATCTTTCTTTCTGTCTTCAAATTTATTTGAAAGGCAGAAAATGAAAAAGGGCGAAAGCCCCGTCGTAGTTGTTACCACCCGCAAAACTTTTATTTGCTCTTTCTTTGTATGCGACTTGGAAAATGAGCCTTTAAATTGTGAGCGGGTAAGAGGATGTGGTATAAAAATTCCTTGGAAGTTCCTAGCTTAGGGAGATACTGGGTTTGATGTGGTAACGCTTTGGGCAAAATATAGTTACTGTGCCTGGTAGCTTAGCGGTAGAGCATCTGACCGGCAATCAGCACACCCGGGTTCGATTCCTGGCCAGGAATTTTCAAAAACATTTTTCCCCTGACATTATTTCTATCTTCTCGGTACAGGATCGCCTTCACTGTGCTGCCCTTCTGCTCCCTTTGATTCTGGATTCTTCTAATGTCCCTTTCTCTTGCCTCTGGAAAACTCTGGTTTCTTGTCTCATTTGCTCATTCGCGTCCAATTTCAAGGTGGCACCTTGAAATTGTCTCATAACGTCCTTCTTTCTGTCCAGTGTAATTCGACATAACCGATTCATATTATATATATATATATATATATATATATATATATATATATATATATATATATATATATATATATATATATATTTATGTCTGAAAGTCTCTTCTCTCTCACAAGAAGTTTTATAATTTTTTACATACTCATTTCAAGTGGGTGTGGTTACATATTTGATTTTAGTTACTAAGTTTTTTTGATTATACAATTGAGCCAATGGTTATATAGAACATTGAACACGGTGGGATGGTTTTTACAATAACTCTCCAGTTATCTTTATCATGAGGTTAATGGGGTGGAAATTTCTTACAACTGAGCTAATGTGAATACATTTTGAAGATACAAGATACTCCTACCTTAGTATTAACAGATAGTATATAATTCAAGGTGATTAGAGGTGGAGCCCGACAGGGTTTATGTAAGAATGTCTTTTGCAAAAAAAAAACCCAGTGAAACCACAGGAAATTAGTCGGCGGTATTAAAGAATTTGGATACTTAAGAGGAAAGTTTGCTTGTTGTTGCCATAGTGGTTAGCTGAAGCAGGGAGGCCGGGGCAGCAGGAAGGGGTTGGGAAAATAGAATGCCTGCGTCATCCTCTGCACTTTTAGTTTCGGAAGATAATATACATTTTGTGCGAATTTCTAGGCTCTTATTTCATGCCTATCTGATAAAACCTTTTAATTATATTATTATTATTAGTAGTATAACAGTACAGTTGGAGTTTGATCAAGGATGTAATCCTAACATACGCACACACTGATATATATATTTCTAATATATATATATATATATATATATATATATATATATATATATATATATATATTTATATATATATATTTATATACATAATATGATTTCTAATTACAGAAGCTTCCTTCTTAGACAATATTTTTCCAGTGCGATGGCTTATTCCCATGTGAGAACAAAACCTCTCTTTCAATGAGCGAACCGTACTACTAATATAGGTTCCTTGCTAACAACAAGGACAAGTAAAAGCGTAAACAACACGGCTGCTCATTTCTAGAGGAAGTTTGTCTTTTGACGAGAAGAAACTTCCTATGGAAAGTGGGTTGACAAAAGTGATTTTGAAGTTGGTATGAAAGAAATATTTTTTGAGTAATTACAAATTACAAATTAGGTTAAAGTGATGAAATTGTGTGGTAGATATATAAAGGTGTGAAGATGTTTTCTAGTTTGCCCTGGTGTTAGGGCATCGCTAGCATTATTCTTATTTGTGTTTTTAATTTTAAAAATTCCACCGTCATTAAAGTAGCTGACTGTCTTTGACAGCCAGTTTCCTCCGTTATAATGTATATATATATATATATATATATATATATATATATATATATATATATATATATATATATATATATATGTATTTGATTATTTGTGTTTTTCCCGTCGAAGCATTCAAGCCTTTCAAAGGTTACTCTTATGCTGAATCTCAAGTTTTGAGTCTTAGTTTGTCTTTTTTATTTGGGCACTTCGCCTCTTTTTATCGTTTATTTTTAGTTGACATGATTTTATTTTCAAATGGGAATTGGGAATTGGGCACTTCGCCTCATTTTATTCTCAAATGTTATTTACTTTTTGATCAATTGGTTTGGGCACTTCGCCTCTTTTATATTTAAAGTTAATTAAATTTTTACTTTATACTATGTTTATCTTGGAGGGGGGATCTTTAGTGTGTGCACTTCGCCTCTTTTGCATTTATTGTTTATAGTTGTTTGTTTTTGAAGTCATAATAAATCGGAGTAGTGGACTACTACTACGTATACATAGGTAGTACCACTTCTCTCGCGCAGGTTCTACTACTAGGAAACAGAGCAGTTCTACCTATAGCGCGTCTACGGTTCGCACGTATATTTAGGTTAAGGTTCATACTCGGGAGTATCACTCGGTCGATCTTGTCCCAAGTCTTTCTCCCTAGCCTTTGGATCTCCGTATTGATCGGCTTTAGACCGATTCTTTGGTGTAGAACCGATTGATGAATACGGTCAATCCTTCGCGTGCCAGTGATCAGCCGAGTGGCATAATTCTGCACCCTCTGCATCATTCTGAGAGATGTGCAGTTTGCCATCTGCGTGATCACGGCCGGGTACACTAAGACTGAGCGTACCAAGGCCATATACAGCTTCTTGATGTTTGGCACGCTGAGGCCTCGGAAACAGTAAAGTTTCCTCATCTCTCTTCTGGCTAGGAAGACTCTGGTTTTGATGTGCGTCTTGTATCCCGTCTTGAAGAGTTGTAAGCCCAGGACTTTACCCTCGTTGGAGTACGGATAGATTTCGTTGTTGACGATGACGTCGTCTACTTTCCGGCGGTTCATTGGAATGATAGTGAACTTCTGGCGGTTGGTTTTAATTTTCCACTTCTTCTCATATCTGTTGATATTTTTTTCAATTTCGACAGCTGTCGACCTCGCCTGACTTCCAGAGTTCCTGAATGGACTCAGGACGATTTGGGTGATGTCGTCTGCGTATTGCAGATACATCGAATCGTACCTCACTGGAGCAGGCAGGTCGATTGTGTACAATAGGTACAGCAGAGGGCTGAGACAGCTGCCTTGTGGAACTCCCGCCTCGAGTTCGAATTCTGGTCCTTTGCAGCCCTCGATTGCAATTCGGGCTCTCCTATCGGAGACATAGTTGCAAAGGACCCTTTCCAGGAGTGGGTTAAGCTGGAGGTTGAGGATCTTGAACTGTAATCCTCTCAGCCAAACATTATCGAAGGCCTTCTTTACATCTCGCAGCACCACGTCTACGTACCTCCTCTCAGCTTTACTGCAAGCGAGTTTTTCCGCAAGGTGGGCGAGGGCTGTTTCCGTTCCTCGTCCCTTGCGGAACCCATGCTGCTGAGGGTTGTGGGCTCCCAGCTCGGCTAGTTGTTCTTGAAGTCTGTCAACTAGGAGTCTCTCGTAGACTTTCGCAACGATCTCCAGCAGGGCGATTGGCCTGTAATTTACCAGTTGATCAGGGGGTTTACCTCCCTTGGGTATGAAGATTACCTTAGCAATCTTAAACCCTTTCGGGAAGTAGCCCGTGTTCAGGGAAGCATTGTAGATGTTAACGATTTCCTGAATGATCTGCTGTGGGGCGTTAACCAAGTTGTTTCTGGTGATACGCGTCCAGCCTGGGGCCTTTTGACGAAAGGCTTTTACAGTGGCCATGACCTCCTCTGATGTTATGGGACGTCCGTGGCCCGCCATCTCCCTGCCTTCGTTGACTTGATGTAGTGGGTGCGTGCGATGCATTTCCTGATTTAGTTCTTCAATCAGTTGGCCTTCGAATTCCTGGTCGAACTCGTCGTTTTCCTCAGGGGTAATTCTGAAAACGTTTTACCAGAAGTTCCTGAACATGTCCTCGAGAACCACCGGGTTCTCTATGTAGATTCCGTTCTCCTTTATCCGAGCCTTAGGTCTAGGTGCAAGTCCCTTAAAGTTCTTGACTTGGCGCCAGAACTTAGCCGGGCTGAGCTCACTGTCGACTTTGGCTATCAAGCTGTTCCATATCTCCTCCTGTTGGAGGTTGATGGTTTCTCTAAGCTCTGAGCTTAGGCGTCGAAGGAGCGAGCTCCTTTCCCGGTTGGGACCCTACCGTCTTACTTTTTCGTACACTTCCCTGTGAACGCGAGCGATATCTCTCATATCCTCTGTCCATCTGGGCTGAGGAAGTGTTTTATACCCTGTTATGGGTATGCTCTCGCTGTCCGCATTTAGTATGGACGTTGTAATCCTTTCCAGCTCCCTGTCTATCTCCTCTAACGACGCTGTGCTGAGGTCAGCTGGCGCATATTCAGTGAGCCGTTGCTTGTAACGATCCCAGTTGGCCAGGGCGTAGTTTTTCCGGAGAGGGGCTGGGAGCTGGATTGGCGCGAGAGATACCATGGTGAGAATCGCTATGTGATCACTAGGGACTGTTGGGCCTGGCTCACTATGGTAGTTGAAAGGGAAGCCTTCACTTGTTAGGATTATGTCAGGCTTGGTTGCTGATCTGGAAGTGATATAGGTCGGAAAATCCGGCCCTATCCTTTGGATGTTTTTTCTTCCCATAATCAGTTCCAAGTTTCGGCCTCTATCGTTGGTGCTACCATAGCCCGTCGCACGGCATCTGGCATTGAGATCTCCCCCTAAGAATGCCATTCTGCGGTGCCCGAACAATGTGTAGAAGTTGCTTAATGGGAGATATGCTCGTCGAGGGGGTTGATATGCTGCAGCTATCACGAGGGCTCCTACCAGGGTGTGTACCTCGATTGCCACAAAGGACTCATCGAGTTCTGGTAGTTGTTTGAAGGAGATGTTCCTCTTGACAGCTATTGCAGCACCATCGAACCTTTCCTGGGAATGATTTTTCATGACTACTCTGTAGCCCGGTATTTTAATACGACCAGCTGTAGTGTCGATACCGTGCTCTGTAATGAGAATGATGTTGGGGTGAAGCACTCGGAATATGTTACCATATGTCGTGGACTTCTCCTCCCATCCATTCACGTTAAGTGTCAGAATCCTCATTCTGTTGCTTACTCTCTCCATCTTCTGTCACTTAGTGTTTCTGGGTGACGTTCTTTTTCCTACCGTTCTTCTTTTTCCTGAACTCAGCGTTCGAGATTTGCTCGCAGGTACTGTGATGTAGAGTCACATTCTGTGTGAGCAGGGCCTTTTCCACAGTTCCAGGATCCACTTCGGAGTCGTACTCCCATTTGTATATTTTGGATTTTATTCCTTGGAATATACTCCTGGTTTCCATTTCCTCTGGGTAGGAAAATTGATCGCAGGCGTATATTTTCAGGTTAATATAGTTCGCCTTCAATCTCTTCACTCTCTTTTTCTGTCCCTTCTTTTCCTGGGGTTTTGACGTTTCAGTGTCTGAGGAATCTGATGATTCCGAAGAACTGCTTGTGTCCGAGTTATCATGTACCGCCGTGTTTGCTTTGCTTTGGGTGGGCGCAGGAGTTGTCGCCTCGACTGCTTCCTTTCGTACCTTCTTGTTTGTCTTTTTGCAAGTTTCTGCTTGCTCTGTTGCTGTTGTCTGTTGTTCTTTTGGGGTTATCTGCAGATGCAGCACATCCCCAGAAGGGGGATGTCCGGAAACCACATTTGCTCCATCCCGTTCTTTGCCAACATCTGGTTCAGAACTGTTGCGAATGTGCCCGGGCGAGCCAGGTTCATGACGTGCGCATGAAGGATGCACGTCATAATTTTAGTGGAGCCCTCGTTCTAAATTTTAAGGGTACGTCTTTTTGACGTCCACCTCTGAGATGGCTGCCTTAGCTGCCTGGGCGTAGGACGTATTCGCTTTAAGCGTTTCCTCGTTCCTTTTGGCTTCCTGTTTCTTCCTCATAATATCCTTTTTAGCGAGGCATGACATGGCCATAGTCCTATGACCCTTCCCGCAGCTCACGCACTTCTCCGTATTGCTGTTGCAATTGCGCTAATTTTGGCCCTTCTGGCTGCATTTGGAGCACGTCTCTTGCAGCTCTTTGCAGTCCTTGGTGGCGTGGGATTCGATCCTGTAGCATTTAAAGCAGAATTGGACCGGAGTATACTCTCCTTTTTCCACCTGCTCCCCGCTAATTTTGGCGTTGAACATTAGAAGTCCCTGTTCCGTTGCCTTTTGTGCCATGGTAGTCTCCGAGAAGACCACCTTGAACACATGGGTGTAATCGCCACCGTCCCTCCTATTTTTGAACTTAATAACTTCGGCTACCTTGGCTCATGCTTGCCGAAGCTCTATCTCCTCTCTAATCTCCTCCGCGGTATGCTGCCCAATCCATAAGTTGATTCGACGGCATACCACGCTCCTGTGGCGAGGATCTGAGGGGGTACTGCTGGCTGCAGCCCAATGCCTCGTAGGACTCCAACCGCCTTCTCTTTGGTTATTTCTTCTATGTCCTTCTCCTTCTCACATATCGCGATATAACCAGATGGTATATACAGCAGCCTTACCATGGCAATGCCTAGTTTACCGTACACGGCCTCGAATGTGGACTCTCTGCTAGGCTTGGGCTGCCCTTCGACAACCCGCAGAGGTATCCTGGTCGTGTGGTCCTGGGCCATCTCTTCTCGAGAGTGGCCCTTTAGCCCTGCTTTTGATTGTCTCACACCGCTCTCGTTGTGGGTGACTTATTTTTCCTCGGTATGATGCACCTTTTCGTCTTGGTTTTCTTGTTAGGGTTATTTGGTGACTCCCTCTACTTCGTTGCTAAGCTTACGTGAACGTGAACTGTCAAATGGGGGGGATGAATGATGGTAGGTGGACCCGGGGAGGCCCCTCAGATGCGTGAAGTGTGGCGGACTTGATGATGGGTGGTGATAGAACCAACTACCACCATCCGGGGTGCCACCCCATCTGGGGTTTTGGATATCGATGCTGTTTCCAACTTACACAGGCACGGTTGTATGTCCCCCTGTGGTCTTGGCCGGAAGCTGCCCTTAGAGATTAGAGCGAACTCTTCCCCAAAGCTTTCAGCATCGCCTCGTAACCGGGCGGTCTCTTCCGTAGAGTTCCAGAGTGGGCTAATCCTCAAACCTGCTTTCCTTTACGTCCCCAATTATGTCTATCCAAGTGGACCGACATAGTTGGAGCGAGACTAGATGAGTGGCAGATCAGTTCATTTCAGCTTCGCGACTCCGTCGAGGGAGGGGAGGGGGGTTTAGCACGGCATTAAGTCGTCTTGATGCCGGTATAAAATTGTATGGCTAATTATCCCCGTAGGGTTCATGAGGCAAAACTTGGCGTTTTGAGCCTCCCTTCTTCAACCTTTTCTTCCTTTATCAAAAATGAGATCTCTTCAGCGTCGATTTTTCAAGTGAAATTGTACTGCCTTCTTGAGTAATTTGTTGCATTTTCTAGTGGCAAATTTATTGTAAGGTCCCATTTCAGGTACTACGAAAAAAAATTCATTTTGGGGAACATTATATGAGAAAAAGGATGAAGAGTAAATTTTGGTAAGAAAATTATTGATTAGCTTGTCAACCAAAGGTAGGGGGTAAAAATTATTTTTAAAATAAGACTTTAGAGTCTGGAATTGATTGTGCATTTAGGAATAATTGGAGGAGAGATGGTAACCTCTATATATTAGAGATTTAATTACACTGAGTTTATGTGACAAGTCACAATGGCTGAAAAAATTGATTCCTAGGCCACTAAAGGTAGGCTTTCTGTATATTGAGGTAGTTAGTTTGTCGGTTTTTTCTATAATGACGTCTAAAAAAGGAAGTTGATAGTTACTCTCTAATTAAATGGTATATTTAATGTTGGGATGATAAAAGTTTATAAAATTAAAAAAATGGTGGGCATGTTCTGTTAGTGAAAATAGCAAAGGAGTCGTCCACATACCTACGATTAAATATGGGTTTGAAATCTAAAGGGCAATGTTTCATAAAGTTGTTTTCAAGATGAATCATGAAAATATTAGCTGTTATTGGAGCTATTGGTGAACCCATTCCTACTCCATCTATCTGTTGGTAAACCTTGTTATTAAATAAAAAATAATTCTCATTGAAAATCATTTCAAAAATAGTCTTGAAATTTTCCTGAGAGAAATTGTGAAAGGTGCCTGTTTTGTTAAAAATTGGATTTAAAATAATATTAATTGTTTCCTTAACAGGAACACTTGTAAATAGTGAGGATACATCGTAACTGTCTAGGACTTTTGAGGGTGCAAAATTGTGTGACAATAATTCATTAACAAAAGAATAGCTGTTTTTTTATGGTGTATTGACCTATGGCTAACCCAGAGAGCAATTTAGCAACATATTTAGAAAGATTAAAAGTTGCAAGACAATAGGAAGCCAAAATTGGTCGGAGAGCAACACCAGCTTTGTGTAGCTTGGGCAGGCCGTATAATAAGCCTAACTCAGAACCCCTAGAATGTAGAACATCATAAGTTTGCGTCCGATTGCTTACGAAGAGCCGCGGACAGGGGGTGTGCCTCCATCCACGTTCTACTTGACCTCTCCTTTGCCCTCGATACTATTGACCATACCGTCCTGCTTGATCGTCTCCACTCTTTCCTCGGCATATCAGGCACCGTGCTTGACTGGTTCCGCTCTAACCTCTCGTCTCGTACCCAATCCGTTGTAATTGACGATGTTTCATCCGAATCTACCCCCATTTAATTTGGAGTGCCACAAGGCTCTGTCCTTGGTCCTCTACTACTTCGTATCTACCTTCTCCCTCTTAGTTCCCTTCTCCGTAATCTCGGTCTATCCTTCCACCTCTATGCTGATGACACTCAAATTTTCGTTTCCTCATCCCCCACGTCTCTTGCCTATTCTATCACTGACCTCCTGGCTGCCTACTTCTCCATTTCTGACTGGCTTTCTACCAACCACCTCACTCCAAAGCTGAGGTCCTCCTCGTCGGCACCCCTGCTCTTGTCAAAAATCTAAATCTCTCTTTCCCTCGCTTACTCTGGGCGGTAATACTATCATTTTCTCTGACTGCGTTAGGAATCTGGGTGTTGCTTTTGATGAGCATCTCTCCTTTAAGCCTCATATCCGCAATGTCAGCAAATCGTCTCTGTTTCCTTCGTAACTTCTCTTGCATTCGCTCTCACTTTGATCGTCAAAGTCTTGAGACTGCTGTTCACGCCTTCATCACCTCACGCCTTGACTACTGTAACTCCCTGCTTGTAAATCTGCCATCCTCCTCTCTCTGCCCCCTTCAACTTGTCCCATCGAAACCCTTGCTGCATGAACTGCACTGGCTCCCTGTCAGATCCCGTACTCACTTCAAGATACTTCTCTTCACATTTAAGGCCCTAAATAACAAGGCCCCGTCTTACCTCTCTTCTGCCCTCTCGCCACGCCATGTCCCTCGGGCCCTTCGGTCATCGCATGCAACTCTTTTGAATATTTCTCGTTCATCCCTCTGCTCAATGGGGGACTGCTCCTTCTCAATCTGCGCCCCTAAGTTGTGGAATGCTCTTCCTGCTGAAATCATGTCTTCTCCCTCTCTTACCACATTTAAGCGTCTCTTGAAAACGCATCTTTTCAGAATTGCCTTCTTTTCCTCTTGAATTTCCATTGAATTTCCATTCTCATCTCAGTGAGAGAGAGATTTTTCACTTTCAGAAATCCGCAAAGGAAATAAAACGAAAATCACTATATAACTGAAGTACGAGTATGGAAGAAAGAGAGATATTATAAACAACAAAGAAAACAAACCAAATTGAACGCACTCACTTCACTAATGCTGCCCCCTATTAACCCAACATTCTTTAATCCCGTGGATAAGTGATAAGCGGAATACACAGCTAAGCAACAAGGAAGAATGACATTAATCTTTGTTCAAAGTTTTTTTGAAGTGTCATTGAAATAAATTTGATAAAATAAAGGTTCCCTCTGTATTTATTTAACGTGTCAAATTTATTAATATACAAGTGGAGCGGAATGGGAGGAGCTGTAGTGCCCATTGCAAGATGGATTAGGCTTAACAATGAAGCCTCACAAATGAGTGTCATATAAATCATATGAAATCTAAAGATGGACACTCAAATAATTTAGCACATACAAATAACCTAAAAAGTTTATAGCAGTCTCCATGAATAAGAATAACTTTAATATGTAAAATTGCAATTTAATAATCTATGTATCAATGCAAAGCAAAAGATTTGTAATAAGGCAAGTGAAATCGATGTGCCCCCAGGTGAACGTATAAATATAAATACATTAGAAAACAAGTGCGGCTGACGGTCTGGCCGCAGAGATAAACAGAGATGGTGGAAGAAACTGTGCACACATAGAACGGAATCTGATCTCACCCACCAGGTTTACATGAATCTGTGAAAAGACAAAATCAATCTTGCTACAAACCATGGTTGAAAAGGCATGACCAGGTTTCTAAATTCATATAATATCTTGATGCACACACTCCCTTTGACCAAACAAGCCCCACCCAGCAGTCTTAGTAGAGAACACACGCACATACTCTTTGATCCGATAAGCTCCATCCCGCGTGCAGATTAGAGAAGAGAAGCCACGCCTCCTTAATTGCACGGCTGACAAAAGCCACAAGGGCCTATCATATTGGCGCTAGTATAAATAAGTGGGCAGAAACATACAGCAACATTAGTATCATTATTATGATTGGAGTATTGGATTGCCAGTATTACCATTGCTATTAGCCAAGAGGCAGTCAGTACCTCGTCCTCAATCCGTCCGTCCTTCGTCCCAACAATCTGACGCAGAAGGAGACTTACAAGAAACACGTGAGCACACAAACGTACCACGGAAAACTCGACAATTTCACTTGCCTGAACCAATTTAACCCTAAGCCAAAATTAAAAGCCTACTAGACCGCCATTCTATCTTTCCTTCTGCCAAGCAACAACCAGGTTACCATCCGAACCCAGCCTACAAGCGGATTGCCCAAAAGAACACTTTGCAGTCAGACCAAACTCGACTGTAAGACCGCCTGACCTCCTCTACCACATAAAAAGGATCATCAACCAGAATCCCTATAAATGGTGGCCTACCATAAACTGGTGACACACCTATATAGCTTGCGCTTCACAGGCAGATCTTCAATCTGTAGCCTATAGCCTATCCGGCTTTAGCAACTGCCATTTAGTCTAAAAAATTAGAAAGTTTCCAGCACATACCTATAACCCTATATTTTAAGAACGAGATTTTTGAAGGTGTTTGAATAAGATTTTTTCTTTTATTTCGGTTTTCACCTAAGTAGATTTAATTTTTTTATCAAAGTTATTTCTAATAATTCCTTTATAAGAAGAAGAAGAAGAAGATGAAGAAGAAAAAGAAGATGAAGAAGAAGAAGAAGAAGATGAAGAAGATGAAGATGAAGATCAAGATGAAGAAGAAGATGAAGATGAAGATGAAGAAAAGGGTGTTCAGGGTGTTAAAATAAAGAATCTATAAAGGGGATTAAAAAAGGTGGTTAAGATTAGCAAATAAGGCCGTAGGCCACACCCCGCAGGGGTGCCTGTGTAACCAAGCTCTTCCTTTTAAGGAAGAGAGCAGCGGCTTGTCTCTTAATACTTTATTCTTGGTCTATTTTTCATCACACCGATACTCATTTTCGAGACCTAAAGGCAATAAAAAAAATTATCACCTCACGACTCTTTTTTATCTAAATTTGCTCTAATAATTTCCTTTTGCTTTACTAGTTTTTAGGGGCCATAGTTATTTCCTCTTAATAAAGATTAAAATTGATAATCTGTCTTAGAAAAGCTTCGATAAAAATTTCGAATATACGAAAAGATAAAATAAAAAAACAGCTATGCCTAAATTTTAATAAATTTTCTAAACTTCACCATTTGTAATTCTTTTTGTTTTCAATAATTCCCAAACATTTAATAATCATTTATTTTTTTTCTGAACTTCACCATTTTGTTTTTTCAAACTCTAAAGGAACTCTTAAAATGAACTTAGAAGAAAACTTAAATTACACCTAGGTCATAACCGAACTAAGAGAAAAAAATTATCTATAATAATTCAAAGCCTATAAATAATCCCGTTCTTACAATATAAGTGTTATGAAAAATGGTTCTATAAGTTTAGGAGTGTCTGTGGCTTGAACTTTTCATAATAATTTTAGCCTATTCGAAAAGGGAAATCTTTTTCGAATATATGCTTGGCAACACAACTACCTTCTCAATACGTCTTAACATCATATCTATATTGGTAAATACGACGTTTTAGGTTTTTAACGTTCTTAAGTTGAATGGAGATGAAAATTAGCATTGAAAGTTATAGGATAGCGTTGGAATAGAAATATGTGGCTATCCTCTCAACCATTTCCCAGTTCCTTCCCATTATTCCTGCAGGACTCCTTCGTCCTTTCATGTGACATTATATTAACGTGTTTCATTTTAACTTCCCTAAGTAATTCTTCCTGCCTTTTCTTATTATCCAACCTCGTAGTGCTTGTAATCCATTAGGTACCTAGATTTTGTTCTCTCTGGAGTTTGGCTATTGCATTCATCGAAGTACTTAGTCATTTGCTCCCAAAGCTCCATCCTTACCAATTTATACTTTAGTCCATCATCCACCCCTTACATATAATACTACTGCTGCACATCACGCGCCATTAAGTGTACCATCTTACCCTCTCTCTCTGTTTTGACCAGCTTCTTCGTTATTAGTCCTATAGCCATCTCTGTACATTTCTTTCTCCTGAAACCGTACTATTAAAGGTTGAACTTACAGTTCGTTTCGAGGTGCTCCACCAATCTCCTGAATACATAATTTGTCAATACTTTAGCGATAAAATTGATGGCCGTTGTTCACTTGATAGCCGTTCTTATCTCAGGTGAACATCTTGTAGCCGGGAGGGTTCGCAACGCTAATTGATGTATATTTTACTCCTCCGTTTCCTTTATATTTACCTTTATTCTTTCTATTTTCCGGTTAATATCCTCTGCTTCTTTATCTTCCAGTACCGGCGGCCGTTTATCACCCAGATCGTCTCGGAATTCGCCCTAATCAACCTTTCAATATTGTTTACTGACCAATCTTGGCACTTAGATTGAGCTAAGTGCCAGTAATACCATTATGGAATTGTAATCCTTCAGGAACACAAGGATCGGTCGGACAATCATGTTCCTGTGGAAATCCCACCTGGTCAGTATTATGTCCAGTTTGGTTACTACTCTTCCCGTTACGTACGTGGGAAACTCCGGTCCAGTTTGTACCACTATACCCCTGTGGATCAACATATCCAGACTTTTTTTCCCATCTTGTTCCCTGAGGTATATCCTGAATGCGCTGAGTGCGCTTTCAGGTCAACAAGGAGGACCTGAATGTTCCTTTCGAAGACCCCCAAATAAGTTATGGAGGGGCAAATAATTTCTCCTAGGGGGCTGGTACCCGTGTTGCTACCAAGAGTCTGTAGCTTTTCCAACTCTTAATTCACAATACCTTTATTAACAGCAGTTATTACACCGTTGAATTTCTCATTGAAGTAACTCTTCTAGTATATATAATAATTCTGTAATTTCATCCCCTACCTGTCTATCTTCAACCCTTGTTGAGATACTACTACTACATAAGGGTCCTTCCTGTCTATCACGTTGCAAAAAATGTTTTTTATTCCCAATTTCTCCGTTCATATTAACCTCACCTATTTTCAGTTTATGAACCGTAGTAAACATTTTCTTATTTAGACTCTAAACCTCTTCGGTTGACTATTCCTTAATTTCCTGAAATTCTTCGTCCTTAATAGATGGCATCGATCCACTTTGATTCGAAATTTCCCCAAGAGTCGAGGTTTCTGTATCACGTTCGACGGGAATTCAGATTGACGAGACCGCTTGAATTACCTCTCGACTATACCGTCTCTGATCCTAACTAAATCCAAGACTTAGAGAACTAGTTGCCAAGTGTAGTGGAGAGGTGTAGACCAACCCCTCATATGTTAACGTTACTTCAGTTTTCCTCTAAGCCTCATTACCTCCTTCACGTGTCTTAGCCATTTTCTTCATATCCTATATTTCTCTGACTTTTCTATTCTTCTTATCCCGTGAGTTTTCCTTCTCTTGCCTTTACTTGCTTTCTGACCCGACGTGGAGGCCACCGTGTTTGTCTTTCCCGTTATCTGCTTCCTCTCCTTCTTGCTCTTTTCTTCTAACCCTTTTTCTTAGTTATTTATTTTTTTCTTCCCCCTTATTGGCTACTACCTATCCACTTACACTTAAATTATTTTTATTTTAAGTAAATCAGACAGAGCGGCCCAACGCATAAATACAGCCGCTGACTTTTCGCGAGGAAGTAATTGTATGTCTAGTTAATTTGGCTCGAGGAGGAGACATTTGTTACTGTCTCGAAGATGTTTTCTTTCATTTGCCTTGCGGGTGGCTGAATTCAATTTAGTGCTGCAAATAGTGCAGAATTATTTATATATATATGGAAATAGGAAACTCACAAAGTAGAGAGTGAGTGGATGCACAGGAATGATGAAAAACTGAATCCAAAGCCTTTCGAAATTAATTCAGCTCATTCTCAAGTAATACATAAATAATTATTTTACAAGAATCGTATACACATATAGGAGAAAGATAAGCGACGCTCCGCCTACCTACAACTAGAGAAAATCCAGTGTAGGACAAAGTTGAAATTCTGTTTGGAGACTTCAAAAGAAGCAAACGGCTTTCCTGCATCTCTACAAGGTAGAGAGAACTACGAGGGGCGGTCAATAAGTTTTGCGAATCGGTAGGGCAAAACAGAGGAAGGGGGATGGTTGTTTGTGGGGGGTGTTAGAACAAGTTATGACAAGTCAGGACCGGCAGCCGCACACTCCTGCCTCGTCTATTTAAGAAGCAGTAGCTGATCGCGGATCGTCAGTCACAAATTTTTCAACAATGGAGAAGGTTGAGCCCCGCGCACTGATCAAATTTTTGAACAAGGAAGGCAAGAATGCCAAAGAGATCCATGAACGCATGGTTGCAGTGTACACTGACACCGAACCTTCCTATGCAACCATTGCTCGCTGGAATAGGGAGTTCCGCTATGGTCATGAGTCCCTTAAAGATGACCCCCATCCAGCACGCCCGTCAGACGTGAACAACGAGGACAATGTCGCCCGTGTGGAGAGGATGATCCTCAAAATTCGACGGTTGAAGGTCGAAGAAATCGAGCGAGAATTTGGAATATTACATGGAAGTGTTATCAACATCAACCATGACAATTTTTCCATGACCAAAGTCTCTGCCCTTTAGGTCCCTAGAAACCTCCCGCCCCATGATCGACTTCAACGTCGTCAAAGTCCACAAGGCCAGAGTTGCACAAGCTGCCCTGCGCGAGTGCGGATTCGAGGAGCTTAACCATCTCCCCTACAGTCCAGATCTGGCCCCTAGTGACTACATTTTATTCCGCCAGCTCAAGGCTGCACTGCGTGGACGCCGGTTTAGGGACGATGAAGATGTCCAGCTTGCCGTCCAGGAGTGGATTGAACAGCAGTCGGGATATTTCTGGTTGTCGGGAATTCGAAGCCTCAGGGACAAGTGGCGCAAGTGCATTGAAGTCGAGGGTAGTTATATTGAAAAATAATAAACCACTTTTCCTCATATCTCGTTTCCTTATATCCGAATTGCAAAACTTATTGACCGCTCCTCGTACAGCATTGTTTTTTCATATAACAACTACCAATCAAAATTGAAATTCCCAATTGTCTGTAGCGGTATGTGTTAGTTTTTTTTTCAAAAGAAATTAGAACTTCATTAGGGAAGTTCTTTTTTCATACCAATTTTAAGACAATATTTAGAAATAAACACCCCTTAGGACAATCTTTCAATTGTAAGCACAGAATTCCGCTAGATGCAAAGCGCTCCGTCATATATGAATTTACTTGCCCCACATGCAATCTGGGGAAAATATATTGGCAGTACGGTGCGCTCGCTGAAGGCAAGGTTTTGTTCCCATAGAGGAATTAGCTACAGGACTGGTAAAGTTTCTTCTAATAGTGAGAGCTCACTTGTTCGGTTTCATTCTATTCAATGTAAAACAGATGACACTTTAGAACATATTAAAATTTTAAAAACTTTTCCTGATCCTGTCTATTTGAGAATTCAAGAATGTATGTACACAAAATACTTTTCCCCTTCTCTAAATTCAGATTCTTCTTCTCATTCATTACTTCTGCTTTAACATATAAATAAACCTCTCTTTCTTCTTACACTCCTCTCGCTTTCCCACCAGGCTTCCATTCACAACTGATTGGACAAGGTTAGTGTTTTCTGAATATGCATGTAGTGTTGCTTATATTCATAGCCAAATTTTACTAATTACATTTCCCAACATGAATTTTAACGCAATAACCTACGTGGTATAACCAAATATATATATATATATATATATATATATATATATATATATATATATATATATATATATATATATATATATATATATATAATGGCCGGCTTCCCTCTTTAAGCCAAGTATTTCAGTGTTTGTTTTATTTTTTAAATAATAAGAAACTCCATGGAATAGCTTCAACTGTATGGCAGAAAGTTACAGAAGTCTTGGAAAAGAGAGAATTCCTATTAATGAACATCGAAACATTATTTCCTAAAAATGCAGGTTTGTGTCAAGATTGGCGAAGTAGTGAAAAGTCAAAATATAATGTTTCAGAGACGGAGACTAGTAAAGGAGACTCCTTTTCTCGGAAAATATATTGTTCTTTTTATTGCGTCAGAATATGCATTTACCCTTATGAAAAAATCCAAAATATATTTAGTTTCTTAAAATACAGAGGAAACCAGAAGGAAGTGGTTGCATGGTGGGTTGCGTTTGCTATTTTTTTTTCACCTTTCTTTCCTAATCTATGTTCGATCCTAGTTAAGTCTTATAAAATGACGAAATCATTACGCCATTCATCCCCTCAAAATTCTCCATAAAGTCGACCAACGAATTTGTTGATAGTCTCCATATTTCCCCACCAGGAGGCACCCCAGCCTCACGTGATGTCGACAGCCTTTTCACCAATGTGCCAATAGAGGAAACAATCGAAATAATTATAAAGTGCGTTTACAAAAACCCCAACCTGCCTCCACCACGAATAGAACCCAAAATATTAAAACAACTTTTAAGAATATGGCTAACTTTACCGTCAAATTGACGAAGTAGCGATAGGATCACCACTAGGCCCTACGTTCGCGAACTTCTACATGCTAGAAGAAAGGTTCTTAACTAAAATGACGAACCCACCCCAAATTTACACCAGATTCGTTGATGACATACCTCACAATTGATGATGAACACCAACACCAATTAATACAACTCAAAAGGACCTTAGAATCCCATTCCTTTCTCAAATTAACATATGAATTAGGCGTAAGGGGCCGTATTCCCTTCCTGGACGTAGACATAAAACAAAACAGCGACGGAAAATATACCACCACCGTCTATCGAAAAGGGACAGACTTCGGTCGATGCCTTAACGCCAAAAGTGAGTGCACCGAGAACTATAAAAAAATCGGCAATGAGCTCATACATAAAAGAAGAGCCATCAAGAACTGCTCAACGTGGACCACAGTTGATGAAGAATTTCGAAGATCAAAACAGATCCTGATCAATAATGGCTACTCAAACAGAGAATTCGACAAATTACCAAAAAAAATTCTCAACTCCAAGTTTGAGGTGAAATAGGGAAGAGAAAAAGAAAACTAATAACACTCTACTACAAGAACCAAATGACGGATGTTTCCAAAACAGACGAAAAAATAATACAAGATATAAAAAGTAACACTGTCAAAGAAAATAACAAGTTATCCTTACGAATTTATTATAAAAACACAAAAGTTAGCAATATATTAATGAAAAACAATTTCCGAGAAAAGCAAACCTCATCCAAATAATAAATATATAGGTATGACCATTATTACCATCAGCCGGCATCTAACGTTGCATTTGCAAGAAGGAGGAATAAAAACACATTGCAAAGCAAAGCATAACGCACAAATTACAACAGCAACTCTTGTCGAAAACACTACCATACTCAGAAGTAACCCTGACCTTCGCTGCCTAAAGATTATGGAGCTTCTTCTCATTAAAGAGATGGGCCCCAAACTTAACACCCAACGCACAGGTTCCGAGCGAGTACTTCACCTTTTCTGCTAAAGGAACAAGGTACTCCGACTTTGACCTATAAAAGCACCAAAGAACGAAAATCAAATAAAGATGCTCGATTGAGAAAAAAGAAAACAAAGGCTCCAATGCTAATTTTTTATATCTAATAAACTTAAAGTCACATCAAAAAGGCAAAACAAAACAAAAAGGAAAGCGTTAGCCAGGCAATCTGGTACAAATCATTATCATCCTCATCTCATCGTTCATCCTACACTCATTATTATCCCATCAACACATACTCTTTACACAATATTTTCTATCTATCCTATCATCCTCTCCACATTCTAACTTTATACTATCTTGAATCAATTTCATTCTTCGCTGTTCACGACCAGCAATGAGCTACCTCACCGGTAAAGGAGGCAAAACAAAAGGATAACAACAAATCAACGCAGCCTCAAGAATAACGAACACTTCCGCCTGAAGATGCCTTAAGAAAGGCGAAAGCTCAAAGCCAAAACTCAAATTAGTTGTAAAAAATAAAATGGATCTTCCTCAACTGATCTTAAATCTCCAACCAGATACAAAAAAAAACTGCATTCGCCAGTTGGAACGCTCCAAAGTAAAATTGATAAAATCAAAATACAACATGGTATTTAACAATATATATATATATATATATATATATATATATATATATATATATATATATATATATATATATATAGTATGTCACCGAGCACATGAGACAAAAAAACGGGAGGCAAAAACAAAGGACGACACAATGAAGGCACTCCATACTGAGAAGATAAAAATGACTCATGGGAACCAATTTAATTATTCTGACCGGGAATAGAAGCAGTGTCTACATGCAAAGATACTGGCACGCTACTCTAGAAGTTCCTATGTCGGTCCGTAGGTCGTCGGTCGGATGGTAACAATTTTAGTTTTAAATGATTTTTGCGGGGTAATAATATCGTAACTATTCAGCCGATTCTAACGAAATTTGAAACCCTTATGTTGTTTTACATTCTTTTTCGAATGATTTAATTGCCAAACTCTCCCCAACGTTAACCGGGCAATTATTTGGCAATAACTTCATAACTATTCGCTGATTCTAACGAAATTTGAAACCCTTATGTTGTTTTACATTCTCTCACGAGTGATATAATTGCCAAGGTCCTCTCAAGGTTAGTCTGAGAATAATTGAAAGTTTTAAAGGTCGTAAGGTCATATGGTCATCAAGTCATAAGCCAGAATAATTGTTGATCTTGTTTCTTCCTTAAAAAATCTTTTAGTTTATCAATAGTCCATGTCGAAAGGAACTGATAATTACAATAGCGAAAACACGTAATTATAGCGTGAAGGAAAAAAAATTCTAATACGCAGGCTACACTAGCTCAGGTTAATCGATCTGTTAGATTAGTTCTCCACAGACAGCTTCCACTCGGCCTGAAGTCGTGTAAACCCCGCCTGAAGCCGCTGATCAACCTTCAGCAGATGCGACATCGACTGGCTTGGGCCCTGGTACCTGCTCACTGCAACTGGATCGTGTCTCGGTGAGGACGTGTCTTCTGGTCTGACGCGTTCACTCTCCACTTGTTCTCGACAACGCTAGAGGCCGCGGGAGGCCAAGGAATTAGTGGAATCGAGCGTGCATAGTGTCAACAGTAAAGCATGATGGCTGCTCTGTAATGGTACGAGACTGCATGTCAAGTTCACTTAAGGGTCGTCTCACCGTTTGTGATGACACCATGAATTCAGAGAACTACCAAGTTTTCATGAGGTATTCATGCTGATCTCAGCCCAAGACCTCTCCAGAAATGCCTGGAATGTGATTTTCCAGCATGACAATGCCCCATGTCATAAGCCTCCAGAAATGTTGTTTTTTTTAATTTGTTAATTCTAGTTGATTTTTTTTAATGCAAATATAATTCATTGTTATTTATTCCTCCGTATTTCACTGTTATATTGATTTGCAAAGACAAAGTTTACGACCTTGCATTTACCTAATTTCCTGAAATTTCCAAGATCTGAGGAGTGATTGGAAACAGGACAGACAAAATTGAATTACAAGTATTTTACAACTTTATTCAGATAGTTGTAAAGAAATACTGTTGGAAAATGTGCAAAAAATCATTATATTGGATGGACCTCAAAACAATACCTACTTTGAACTACAAAGAAGTTTAAAATCATAACACCTCACTACCTTGTACAATATATGCACTACTGAATATCCCACAATGAGGGTTTACATAATCTTACATCAGATTATTTCGTGCATTGGACCTTATAGTTATAATTTAGAAACAAAAACAAGGTCTGCTGACCAAAGTCGCATGTTCTCACTTATTCTGATTTATGACTTTACCACCTTCAAAACTTTTAATAGTTCCTGGACTAACCTTGATGACCTTGGCAATTACATCATTCCAAAGAGAATCTAAAGCAACATAAGGGTTTCAAATTTCGTTAGAATCGGCTCAATAGTTACAATGTTATTACCAAAACAAAAACAAAAAAGTAAAACGGGGACCGACTGACCGACATAGGTAGATATAGAGTCGCACGCGACTAAATATCCTGTTGGTATTTCATGAAGTGTTGTGGTTCAAATCTTGCAATTGCATATAATCCATTCCGCTGACATTAAATAAAGAACATAAACATGATTTTGGTGGAAATAGATTGTTATTTCAACTTAAATAACCCCTTCACCAAAGTTCGTACTCTAGATATTGTTCTACATCTATATCTTAAAACAATATTAAATTGGTTCGGTTAAGTGTGAATGACAATTTTTTCTCTGCTGGAGTGTTTCTTTCGTTAAAAATATGGCCTAAACATGGTAACCCCTCTTTTTTTTCCCCTTTCTTTTAACCATTTCATGGAAAAATTATGTAACGTCCCTCCTTCTCCGAATCCCCTCCTATAACATCTTATTAGGTTTAGATACGTAGATGATATATTGTCAGCCTGGACCTCAGATAAAAAAAAAAAGCTTGAAGAATTTTTCCTACGAGGGAAATCTCTGCACCCATCAATTAAATTATAACTTGAATGAGATAATTAGAATTCATGTTTAAAATAATCGGATGCTTTGTTCAGTTTACCTAAAGTCTACAAATTCTAAATGAGCATGTACATTATACTTCGCATGTCACTCACGACATATATTTTAAGATATCAGTATTTTCTTCTTTATTCATCTTTGCCTATAAAACATGCGAGCCCACTTTCCTTCACAACCAAATAAACAACCTCATTTGCAATTTCAGTAAACTTAAATAACCCTTTTACTTTATCAACCATTGCCATTTGTAGGCTAGAACAAACTTTTATTTTATACAACCACCAAAAACAACGATTCAAAAAAAATATTTAATCTTCCTCTACGCTCTCTCTAACCATCATAAATCCGTACATAAGATAGCATTTGAATATTCGAATACCAAAAGAAAATCCATAACTGACTTAATCTCATAAACTGAGATGCCTCGGTTTATCTGATCCCAGGCGAAATCTTACATTGGTGAATCTGATCCATTTACTGAGAGGAAGAAAACTGCGCAGATTTCAAGAGAGATTCTCTTTAAACTAATACTTTCGGACACAAGCAAAACTGTGACCATTGGATTGATTTTATCAAAGGTAAAATTTTATAAAACTCAAACAATTACATTGAAAGTCTTATCACAAAGTCCATTTTTATTGGAGTTGTGGACAATATTCATTTAATAGTCATATCTATGATTGTCGCTTTATCAAACCAACAAGGTTTATCAATCTATGGGATTAACCTGGCATGCCATATAAATTATAATAGTTTTCGGATCATTGTTCCAATGTAAAGTTTATCCAATGTTTTTTTTATTGTTTTGCATTCATTTTATTCGTTTACGTTTTTGTTCTTCTCCTTTATAGACATCGTTCACACAACATACTCTTCATTAATAGGCTGAAGATGGTAAAATCCGAAACTCTAGTTTCTAGTCTGTCCCTTCAATCTCTCATGTAGTTGATGGCATTAAGTCTCGCTCTTTCATACTTCGAGTAGTGTTCTAAAGGGCTCTGTTCTTTCCTTTGCCATTTCCATCCTCTTAATCAATGACCTCCTTCATATTCACTCGTCTCATCTATGCATATGCTGATGATTTTAATCTTCATACATCTTTCCCTTCTCAACTTACATATTTGCACGCTCTCATTCTCGCCAAATCTTGTCTAATGCTGTTACTCCTCTATCTAATACTCCTCATGTCTTTCCAGTAAAGTTTGATACCAATGAAATTCAACCGCTGAATTCTATTAAAATTTGGAGTTTAGAAATGATTAGTAGTCTTGGATGGATCATATTACGTGCTTCTTCTCGATAAAGTTGAATCAAAGGCTTACTGTCTCATCACCAACTCTCTTTTCACTTTAAACTTGGACTCACTCAAAGTTCGTTGTAAGGTTGTTGTACTCTCTCTATTTTTCTCATACTATTTGGGCCATTTTTATACTTAATTACATAAGTGCCTTGTACCTCATCGGTGTATGGCTTCTCTTGTATACATGTTTTGTCAAAGACCAGGTTGTATTTTAACTGTATCAATTTTATTTTAGAACGTTCTAACTGCATTCGCCAGTAAGAATGTTCTAATATATATATATATATATATATATATATATATATATATATATATATATATATATATATATATATATATATATATATATATATAATTGTTAGAGAGCGATCGGAACAGATGCAAATCCGGTAGAGCCTAGTCTGGCGAATATGGAGGCTGCGGCAGGATCATTGTTGTGTTGCAGAAGGACTCCATAAAGTCGATGAGGTCGCTTCTCACGAATAGCTTCGGCGAGTTGATACATTTGTTGAACGTAGAGTTCTACATTGACAGGCTAGTTGTTTGCAAGGAGCTCATAAAGAATGATGCTTTCACAATCCCACTACGCACACAGCATCGTCTTTCGTGGATGAAGTCCTCACTTTAATCGCGGAAGTGTTTTTTTTATTGGGGCTAAGCCATTGTTTTCGATGGTTCATGTTGACATAAACACACCACTTTTCGTCGCCAGTGATGATGCGGTGAAGAAATCTGTCCTTATATCCACGAGTAGCCTTGTGACGAGGAAGCAAACCTGCGGCAATCGTGGAGCGTTGAAGTTTGTTGCTTTCGCTCAAAGCGTGCGGAACCCATGCACCGAGATTTTAAACTCCACATCGAATGAAGGTGATTCACTACAGTTTTCTGATCACACGCCATGAATAAGGTCGTTCAATCGATCTTCATCCAACTTAATGGGGCGACCAGAACGTTCTTTGTCATTAAGACTGAATGACCGTTTTTGAAACGTGAAAACAACCATTGAGCTTTCCTTTCTGATAAAGCATTTTCTCCGTACACAGCACAAATATCGCGACGAGCTTCGGCTGCGTTTGCATTGTTCCCGTCTCGATTGAAAATGAATAACAACAAGTGTCTAAAATGCACCTTTCTTTCAACGTGACATTCTATTTTGAAGGTACAGAACAAAAATTAGATAATGTAAATACCAAATCAATGCAATAATTAAATTGACACATCGGGTTCCCATAAAAATGAAAATTGCAAAAAAAATAATAGGAATATAAGTCAAAACTAATTAATTTCTTTAAGAATGAGTTTTTTTATAACAACATCAATTTTATAAAGGCCAGGGGAAATGTTAAAGTTATTAAATTGGGTTATATATTAACATTCAACAAGGTTTCTTTTAATTGAGTCATTTGAGCGAAAAATAAATTTTGCTGAATTCCAATAAATTAAGTGATTATTTTAGGACATATGCACAAAAAAACGCACTATTATTTACAGCTCTCCTAACATTGTATTTATGCTGATTAATACGGACAGATAATTGCTTTCCTGTCTGTCCAAATTATTTACTTGGACAAACAGAACATTAGACCGAATAGAATCCCCCAATATTATTACAATTATTGTGAACTAGAATGTTTTTTATAGTTGACTCGTATTTGAAAGCAACTGAAATGATAAAGTTTTTTAAAAGACGGGGAAGGTCAATGAAACAAGCAGAGAAGGGTAAAACCAAAATGTTTTTAACATTAAAAGGGATAGCAGAAGCTGTATTATATAACGTCTCTTTTGCAGAAGAAAGACAGGTTAAAAGAAAGGGATAAGGGTAACATAGTTTATGACCAATTTCAAAGGTATTGGAGAATTCAGAATCCATATATTCAGGCCTAACAACTCGTAAAACCAGTAAAAACATAGAGAAAAAAACGGAAAGTTCGACTTTGGGACGATGCGAAGAGTAAAAATGAATATAAGAGTTTGAATTAGTAAGTTTGTGATAGATGGAGTATTTAAAACCAGTCGGTGTTCTATGAATAAGAAGATCGAGAAAGGGAAGGGTTCTATTATTTTCAATCTCACGGGTAAATTTAATGGAAAGGACGAGTGAATTAAGTTTGGTAAGAAAGCTATTAACATCTTTATAGTTAAGCCACAGGCAAATTACATCATCAATATACCTGTACCAAACAATAGAGAAGTCAAGGATAGTAGGGAGGAGTCTTGTTTCAAAGAACTCCATATATAAGTTAGAGAGAACAGGTGAAAGGCAGTTAGTTACCCATGGCTAATCCAAACTTTTGAAGAAAATATTTGCCATCGAACGAAAACTTGCAATTTTGGGTACAGAGTGAAATGAGTTTCATAAAAATAGTAGCAGGTACAGGAAGGTCAATATTTTGCAATTCATCATTAAGGAAATTGAAAAGATCTTTAACTGGAACCTTGGACATTGCATTCATTGGGAACCTCGCGTTGCTACTTTGTGAGTTATTCATTTCATATATATATATATATATATATATATATATATATATATATATATATATATATATATATATATATAGAGAGAGAGAGAGAGAGAGAGAGAGAGAAAGAGAGAGAGAGAGAGAGAGTGGATGCAATAAATATGTAATACATTGCAAAAATGTTTATTTTGCACATAACTACACGAATTTTACTAAATTGCAATAATATGATCTGATCGATATAAGAAGCAAGTATTAGCCTAAATTTTGCCCCCCAAAATAGAATTAAGAATAACAAAAAGAAAAAACTGAAATTGGCTTGGAAAATATATCCAATACATTTTTAAAAAATCATTCAATACTTGGCCATATACGTAACCTTTATTTGTCATTGTAGCTTCTAATCCCTTTCGATTAGTCTGTAGCAGGTTCTTGCAAATCTCAGAAGATAATAATAAATAATTGGAATACAACAAACAACGTATGATATTTATTAAAGAAGAAACAAGATTATTGACAACAGTAACAAGATAAGAATGGAAAATACCTAAACCAATCGAATTTAAAATAAAATAAACGGACTAAACCGAAAAAGAACCAAACAGGATAAACAATTGACAAGGTAGTCATTTAGCAGCTTTCATTCCCACTGTATAATTATCTAGCCCTGCTACACTTTAGAATTTCTTTATAATTATTTCTCTTATTTTCTTCAACTAATTCCATCTTTATTCATTCAAGAAGTCAGGTCGGGTCTTTCATCTGAACTCACGTTCCCTAAATCTCGGATGAGAGACGACCAAGACACAGAGGTCGATTCGGTTTAATTACGCCTCTCATGGAAAATACATTTCTATGGTTGTGAAAAAGTTGTTTGTTTTGTCGTTGTTTTAATTTTATGGCTAGTTGTTTTCTTTGTTATGTACATAGGTCAAATCAAATTGTTTCTATTTGTTAGATTTATTAGATGATTATTAATCAGTTCTTCCGTTGCGATTTTTTGGATTAGATTGTTTGGGCGTGGTATTGTATGATTATAATGTTTTTCGTATGAATATTTTTGGTTTAACATTACATAGCCTGCACCAACAACACCGGAAAAAGATGAATGCATTTGTATAATACACACCGACCGTTATCGCATCTACATATAAGCGGACACCCACACATGATTTGAGGTATATACACTATTTTATTTCGGGAAGCAAAAACTTATTCTACGCAAGGTCTCTTTTCTCGAGGATTTGCTGAATATCTCCGTTTTCTGTCCGTGGCTTGAAAAGGATAGAATTTGATTATGGATTTATATCACCAGTGTCTTATTTTTCCTTTGCAAATGTATATTTTGTGAATCAGTCCAAGTATTATGGTATATATAAATATATATATATATATATATATATATATATATATATATATATATATATATATATATATATATATATATATATATATATATTTATATATATATATATATATATATATATATATATATATATATATATATATATATATATATATATATATATATATATATATATATTTTAATTTAATCCAAAAATTTCGAGATACGAAATCTCATCTTCACTGGTTTCTAAAGTAAATAAATAAGTGGTGAATTAGGAAAAGTAAAAAAAAAAATTAAGATTGAAATGAAACTAAAATTAAGATAAGTTAAACTATTATTATACAACATTTAATTTGATGGCATTCTGATTATTGTTAAGGGTGGGTTTTAGTTTAAACATAGTTCATTCATGTTCTGGACTAAGCGTTGGCAAAAATTTAAAATTGCCGCACTCTACGGGGTTACCCAGATTTGAGTATGGTCGTAGAGGGGTGACGAATCACGTTTACTAAAAAGAAAACTCGTACGAGAAGACGATACGCCCGCGTGCTGCGAGAAAGGACTATACATTGAACGTTTAGTTGCACTGACTTGGACTTGGACATATAAAGTGAGGAATAGAATATTAGAGGATTTTAGTCGGCGAAATTTGGGGAAAAATGATAAGAAAGCGAAAATGAAAAGTAGAATGAAAGACAGGTCCCTGGTGATAGGGCATCTCTGGCTTTCTCTGCGTTTTAGTATATATATATATATATATATATATATATATATATATATATATATATATATATATATATATATATATATATTGTAAAGGGTCTTTCAATAAGGTCACTCGATTTTTAAATGTAAATAAAACAAGTTGTGTGTGATATATGCACTCAATTTATGTTAAATTTGAAATTATGGCATTGAGTGTGGAAGATGAGGTCGTTCAAATGTCCGCCGCGGCTTCGCTTGGTGGAACGTATTCGGGAGGCCCAATTATCGATGACTTTGTCGCATCAATCTGGCTGAATTTGCTGGATGGTGTTCGTTATGTTGACTTTGAGGATATCAACTGTTTGCGGATTATTCGCATAGACATGCGATTTAAGGTAGCACCAAAGAAAGTAGTCTAATGGCGTTAAATCGCATGATCTCGGTGGCCAGCTGATGTCGCCGCCGCACGAGATAACCCTGCCCTGAAATCGCTGGTGCAAAATGTTTATCGTGGCGAGCGCATTGTGGCACGTAACGCCGTCCTGTTGTAACCACATGTCGTCAGTATCCATATCAAGTATATAATCCAGTTAAGGCCACAAGAAGTTGCTTATCATCGATCTGTAGTTCTCGCCGTTAACGGTTACGTCAATCCCATCTTCGTTCTCCAAAAAATACGAAACGATGATTCCGTTAGACGAAAATCCGCACCAAACAGTGACTTTGTTGGGATGCAATTGGTTCTGGTGTATCTCATGTGGATTGTTTTCTCCCAAATCCATTAATCCAAAAATGGGCCTCGTCGCTGAAGATGATTTTTTTGGGGAAATTTGGGGCAACTTCCAACTGCTCTAGAGCCCAATCAGCGAACACACGGCGTTGTATATGGTCGTTTATCTTAAGTTCCTAGGTAAGTTGGATTTTGTACGGGTGCAGACCCAAGTCCCTACGCATAATTTGCCAAATTGAAGTCGCAGAAAGGCCAAGTTCTTGTGAACGACGAGAAATTGACTGCCTCGGATTTTCCTGTACACTCTCATTTACGGCAGCGATGTTTTCAGCAGACCTTGCGTTTCGGCGACGTACGGGTGTTGGCTGATTGTTGATCAACCCTTTGCCCCAAATTTGGCCACCTAGCGTCGAACAGTGGACTCGGCAGGACGATTGTGGCGAGGATAGAAATGGCGTAATGCGCGGAACGTTTGTCAAACGGAGCACTGATTTTGATAATAACATTTGATGATTTGCACACGCTGTTAAACGTTCAACGCTATAACCCTCCATTGTGACTTGCCAAGTACCACTTAACAGTTCGCAGTGAGGTTGCCAGATGTTGCTTTAACAACATGGCCACTATCTCCTGACAAAGCTCGAGCGTCCTTGTTGAAAGAATCTTTATATACCAGGTGTTTAAAAAGAAATTGATATCATTTTGCAATCTAATAACTTTGCCAGTTCCCGTTCGAATGACTTCAAATTTTAACAGCATGTGTAGAAACAGGTCAAAGTTTTATGATTAATGTTTGATGTTTTTATCTTTACGGGAATAGAAATGCCATTCACTGGAAGTGAAAAGGCGTTTTGTGCGTTCGAGTATGCTCGAACACAGTCGAACAAGACTGTGCAGCGTGCATTTGTGAGAGAGTTCTCTAAAGAGTTACCAACGGTAATGCAGGTTTGGACATGGCATAAAAAATACAAAGAGCAAGGCTGTCTGTGCAGGGCAAAAGTATCTGGGCCACCAATAACATCGGAAGAGACGGTCGAGCGGGTTCGCCAAAAACTTTTGCGAAGCCCCAAGAAGTCCATATGAAGAACAAGTCTGGAAACCCCGATTCCTCCCACGACAGTTTAGCGCGTCCTGAGGAAACGCTTGCTAATGAAACTTGACAAGCTGCATCTAGTTCAGGCCATAACAGCAGATGACCAGCGGAAGTGCAAACAATTCTGTGTTGATATGCAAGAGAAACTTGAAGAAGACAAGTTCAAGGAACGTCTTGTTTTCAGTGATGAGGCCACATTTTATACGAATGGCAAAGTCAATAAGCATAATGTTCGCAGTTAGGGCGAAGAAAATCCCCATGCCACAGCTGAGCAAGTGAGGGACTCACCGAAAGTGAATGTATACTGCGCCATCTCCAAGAACCATCTTCATGGGCCGTTTTTCTTTGAGGGAAATGTGACCGGTCATGTTTATCTGCAAGTGTTTCAGAACTGGCTCATGGATGAGTTCATTGAAAATCAACAAGAAGGCTTCATTTTTCAACAGGATGGGGCTCCACCTCACTGGAAGCTCACTGTGCGGGCTTATCTCAATGACAATCTGCGAGGGAGATGGTTTGGGCGTGTTGGTGATCAAGGCAATGTGCTGTTGCAATGGCCGCCACGTTCACCTGACCTGACACCTTGCGATTTTTGTATGGTGCTATAAGAAGGGACTGGTGTATGTCCCTCATCTTTGTCCAGACCTAGAGGAACTCAAGCACATAATCACTACCGCACTGGAGACTGTTTGGGAGGAGCTGGACTACCCACTTGGCGTGTGCCGTGTCTCAAGCGGTTCGCATATTGAACATTTGTCAAATCATTCATGGAATCCACATACCTTTTATTTTCTCATTCAAATTTGGAAGAATAAATCTCATGTTGCTTAACATTAAACCTGTTTAGTTTCATCTGCCTTGACAATGTAGTTTCTGTGATATTTACCTCTCGAATGATATCAAATTTTTTTAAACACCTATATATAGAAAGGCATTCAAGCCTTTATAGCAGAGGGTTTTTTGATCACTATTGCTTTTTGTGATAAGATTTTCGTTTGTTTCTGTTTTTATCTGGGTTGTTTATGCCTTGACTTTGAATTGTTTTTATTATTTGTTTTATTTTTATTTTATTTTTTTGTTTTGATGTTTTAGCGAGTTAATCGCGCTATAATTTGGGGGAAATTAGCACTTGACTAATTAAGTGAAAGGGGAATGTGTTTGGCTTTGTGTTTGTTGTTATTGTAAAAATCTAAGTAAACATTGGGTCTACGTCATTCCCAAAGAGTAGTCTGCTGCTTTTAAAAGGTTTTGCGTGTCCTATGTCATCAAAGTCCCTGTGCTCGAGTAAAAACTCGGGGTGGAGGCATCGGTGTACGTTGCCTCAGATCTTGCTTGCTTTTTGGTGAAGCTCCACGTTTATGGGGGTTAACTCCAGTTCACCATAGAGCTCACCCTGCCTTCTCCACTCTCTCCTTCGGGTTCTCGTTATAATATAGACAGCCTTATTTTGGACCCTATGCAGTTTAAGGACTTGGGTCTCGGGACTCGCGTTTATAGGGACCGGTGGATATAGGAGTTTCGATCAGATTATAGATCTTTAGTTTGTTGGAAGTACTCAGGTTTAGGAATCTGAAAAATTCCCCCAACTCCCTCCGTGCATTCCTTGTAGTTTTAGCTACGTGACTCCCATATCCACGAGTCGTAATCCAGAGTCTCAGCCCCGTAAGGGGCGCGGCAATTTGCCATCCTGGCCGCCGTGCTGACGGGATCCAGCGCTCCGTCCGGCCCCAGCTTAGCCTCTCTTCCTTCCTTCAGATAGCTCGATTTCTCCCCTACCTTGTCGCTTTTCATACAACCTCTCCCACAACTTTCTCTGGTCAGCCTCTGAATTTCAAAGGGTAGAATGCTGACCTTCTTCTCAAGCCAACCACCCCGGATCGGGGCTGAGGGGGGAGGGGACATTGTCCCCTAACCCCTGAGCTCCGGTTCGGGATGGGGGTTTTTTAACAACCTGCTTCATCCCCACCCATACCTTCCTCACATCCCTTTTCCTCTCCTCTTCACAACCTATATTTTTTACGCCGTGTCCAAGGTGGAGCCGCCATGCCGATGGACTGCCAGGCCACCAGGCGGGAGGGGTGGTCCCGAATGGCGGCGCCTGGCTCTGCCGGGCTTGTAAGCACCTCTCGCAGTGCGGGCTACTGCGAGGGGTGATGAGCTATTGCGTCCCGTGGCAAAAATAGGGTCACCATGCCCATAGATGAACAACAAAAAAAAAACCCCAAACCCCTTTAACTCCCCCTTGCTCATCGACGGAGCCGCCCTTGGGCAGCTCCACCGAAAAAATGGAGGTCCCCCCCCTGTGCTTGCACAGGGGACCCTCCATATTTCTCTAACCGGAGAGGAGGCTTACTCCTCTCCTTCGCCTACGGGTGCAGGGGACTCCCCCTCACCCCCTTCTCTGGAGGTGCTTTCGGGCACCTCCCTTTTCCCAGCGGCAGTCCCATCTTTTCTTTTCAAGGGGACTGCCAAGAAAGCCAGCAGGCAGCCCTTAGCCAGCCGCTTCCCATCAAAGCGGCTCGGTAGGGCAAACCCCCTTAGGGGGTGAGAGGGAAGCCAGGCCCCTTCGGTCGCTTCCCTCAAAAGACCTGCTGGCAAGAATTTTAAACCTTGCCGGGGTCAAGGCCTGTGCCTCCCCATACAAGACTGGCGACACTGCCAAGGGGACCTACGATGTCCTGGGAGGGGATGGCCAATTGGAGGCCCCTCCTGTGATAGACATGGTCCTTGAGGAGACCCAGCCCCAGACGGTAGGGCCTTCCATGGGGGGGAATTCGGGCTCGGCGCCAAGCACCGAACCCGAATCCGCCCCTATGCAAGGTCCTCCTCAAATGGCTGAGGGCTCCGAGGCAGTAGAAGGAGGGGAGGGATCTCCTCCGACAGGTGCCCCTACGACAACCAGGACCTTCTCCATTTCAGAGAGGGACCTGGCTGAGGCCGGTCCATCTGGCCTGGGGGCTTCTGCCGGCGGAGGTGAAAAGCGGGTTCATTCCCCGCCCTCCTCTCCGAAAAAGAAAAAGACTAAAAAGACTAAAAAGACCAAAAAGACTCGGGGCTCCTCTCCATCCGCGGGGGCTGCGGGGACGGATGGGTCTGCTGCCACTCTGGCAAGCGACCAAGCCAAGATCGGCACATCCGCCCCCTCTGCCCCCCCGGTTGCGGAGCCCCTGAAAGAAGAAGACTACTACCAAGAGTGCACAGGGCGGAGCCTCGATGACATCGGGGCCCCTGATTCAGAGGTTACCTGGCGTTTTCGACCCCGCTGGCTTCAAACGCTTCCTCGTTATTCGCTCCACTGATGGCACCATTTTGTCCAAGGGCAACATGATCCATCAGCGGAGAGGATTAGCTAGTGCAATTGGTAGAGAGCCGAAGGTAACCCGTTTCTCGGACGGGAGCCTTCTGGCGAATGCGGCGAATCCCGCCGAGGCGGCCAGGATTAGTGCTCTTCGGACACTTCATGGCACCCCGGTGAGTGTGACGCCGCACTCTACCATGAACTTTGTGAAAGGAGAAGTTTATGCGAGGGAACTCGTTGACTACTCCATTGAAGACATCACCTTAGAGCTGGCCGACCATGGGGCGGTCAAGGTCGAACGTGTGATGAGAAAACAGGGAGGGGCCTCGAGACCCACCCCTACACTCTTCGTCACGTTCGACTGTGACAAGCTCCCTGAGTCGGTGCGTGCCGGTTGGTACCGCTACCGCGTGAAGGCATTCGTGCCACTGCCGCGGCGGTGCTATTACTGTCACCGCTTCGGCCATACGAATCGCTCATGTAGACGTGCAAAGTCGGGGTCACCCGAAGTCTGTGTAAATTGCTCCAAGGTCGCACACGATAAGTCCAAATCGTGTGTGGCCAAGTGTGTCAATTGCGGAGAGCCGCACCCTGCTTCTTCGAAGCAATGTGGTGCATATCTCCTTGAGAAAGAAATCCTGGCCGTTCAGGCCCAGGATCGACTCTCATTCCGCGATGCAAAGAACTTGGTCCTGGCGCGCCCGGCTCTGCCTGGGACGTCATATGCCTCAATAGTTAGGAAGGCACCCTCTGCTCCCGGCCCATCCAGGCCAACGAGCACGGTTGTTTCCGCGCCCATTCGGAGCCCTTCTGCGGGCTCTACCCAACCCGGGCGCTCCCCTGGTAAAGCTGGCGGCAAAAAGGGCTCATACCCTGCCCCGGCTAAAACCAGGGCTCCCCCCTCTTCCCCCAGCGTGACCGTTTCCCGTAAGGCGAAACGGCCACGCGCCTCCACCGAGTCGTTAGACTCACAGGAGGCAACACCCCTGAAGATGGTCGCTAGGCCATCTTCCGGGGTTCCTAAAGCTGTCCCCCGAAAGGAGGACAGCAACAAAGGAGCTTCGGCTCCTTCGCCCACGTCCCGAGGTGGAGCGAGTGGCTCGAAGACGGTGGTTCCTCGAAAAGAGGGCCCCCCGCCTCCGAAGCCGCAACGCCCGCCTAAGGTTTCGAGGCGGAGGGAGGAAAAGACTCGCATGGCGAGCCCAACCTCCCCCAATAAGTCCTCGAAGGCGACAGCGCCTTCAGCGCTTTGTCCGGCCAACAGCGCCCGGGGTTCTGCCCCCGGGAAGCGTACGGCCATTCCCGTGAGGGTCTTCAATTCAAGGAGGGCCCCCGCGTCTCCTCCGAGCTAGGCCTGGAGGGCATATTCCTTCAATGGAATTGCCGTGGACTCCGGGCCAACTGGGAGGAGCTGCGGAGGCTCGTCTCGTCCCGTTCCCCGTTAGCTATTTTTTTGCAGGAGACCATGCTAGGTGCGTGCCCCCTCCCTGCCCTCCCGGGGTATAAGGGTCTTGCGACCCCACCACCTCGGGATGGCCGGGCTGGGGGATGCGCAGTTTACACCCGGCATGATGTCTCCGTTCTTCCTTTCTCTTTAGATACCTCCTTTCAGGCAGTAGCTGTGCAGCTGCACCTGGATAGGAGGTATACTATCATTTCTGCGTACATTCCACCGTCAGCTGACTTCGACGCGGGGGACTTCCGCCGCGTCGTTGCACGGTTGCCGAGGCCCTATCTCTTGCTTGGAGATCTGAACGGCAGGCATCCTCTCTGGGAAGATTACTCCATAAATCCCAGGGGACAAGTCCTTGCCGATCTGATCGAAGAGCTTGAGATGGGTGTCCTAAACGTGGATGAGTTTACGCATCACTGTCCGAGAACCGCTTCATTTTCTTGCCTTGACCTATCTTTGTGCTCTTCGGATGCACAGCCTGATTTTGATTGGGGGGTGGTCGATGACCTTCATGGTAGTGATCACTTTCCCATTCAAATATCATTTTCAGGGCAACTGCCGCCTGAGAGACCACCTCGGTGGTGCTTGGCGCGGGCGCGGTGGCCTGCATTTCAGGAAATGACTGAATTCTCTATCTCAGTCGAGGAGTTTAGGTCGGTAGATGATGCCGTTGAGTTCTTCTCCGGCAACCTCATCACCGTGGGCCTGACTACTATTCCTAGGACGTCTGGCCGTTTTGCACGCCGACCACTCCCATGGTGGTCGGCCGAGTGTGAGACGGCCCTCAAACAGAAGCCTTATGCCTACATGCGCTATAAGCGCCGCCCGAACGATTTCACTGTCGCTGAATTTCGTCGGGCTAGGGCTAGGTTCCGGTATATTTCGAAGCACGCCCGCCGCTCTTCTTGGCGGGCATACGTGTCTTCACTTAACGGGAAGACCCCTTTAGCTGAGGTGCGGAAGCGAGTCAAAAGGATTCGGGGCAAGTTCTCGCAGGACCCCCCTCCCGTTCTCCAGGAGAATGGGACCGCAATCTCGGACCCCGCGTCCGTGGCGGAATCATTAGCGACCGCTTTTTCCGCATTCTCTAGCCGTGATGCTGCTCCGCCAGCATTCAATGCACGTCGTGATGTCGCGGAAGGCCGCCGGCTGGACTTTACCTCCAGAGGCGGAGAACCCTTCAACGACAAGTTTACTGTGAGTGAGTTGCGCTCCGCTCTCGCTTCGTGCGCGGACACCGCCCATGGTCCGGACGATGTCCCGTACGCCATGCTTCGACACCTGGGTGAGCGAGGCATGGCCTTTCTGTTAGATTTGTTCAACAGGATCTGGGTGGAAGGTCTTCTCCCAGACTCCTGGTGAATCGCTACTGTGCTCGCCTTTCGCAAGCCGGGGAGAGATCACTCTACTCCGACCGGTTTCCGCCCAATCTCTCTAACCTCTTGCGTGTGCAAGTTGATGGAGAAATTGGTAAATGTTAGATTAGCCTATTTCCTGGACAGCGGAGGCCATCTGTCTTCTGCACAGTGCGGCTTCCGTAAGTTCCACTCCACGTCGGATGCTCTGCTCCGACTGGAAAATGCCGTCTGCGAGGCTTTCCTTCGTAGACAGCACTACGCCACGGTGTTTTTTGATCTGGAGAAGGCCTATGATACCGCATGGCGATACGGTATCATGGAGACTCTCCACACGATGGGGGCGAGGGGACGCCTCCCAATGTTTATATCTGAATTTTTGCGAGATCGTCGATTCCGCGTACGGGTGGGGGGAGCCCTCTCCGGCCCAAAGGAGCAGGAAGAGGGTGTCCCGCAGGGAAGTGTCCTCAGTGTCACACTCTTTGCCCTGAGCATCAACGGCATCACCTCGGTGCTGCCGGAAGATGTTCTCGCTACGCTCTACGTGGACGACCTTTCGATCTCTTTTGGCGCGGCCCAGATGCCAACTCTGGAGCGCCGACTCCAACAGGCATTGAACCGCGTCTCTCGCTATGCCGAAGCGCACAGGTTTCGGTTTTCTTTGGGCAAGACTAAGGTGGTGCACTTCTGCCGCCACCCACGGCTTCACCCCGACCCAGATTTGTTTCTTAATGGGGTGCGCCTGGATGTGGTTGAGTCGCACCGTTTCCTTGGTCTTGTATTCGACCGACGCCTCACCTGGGAGGCTCACATTCGCAGCCTTAGGGTCTCTTGTACCCGCGCCATGGACATTCTCCGTTCCGTGACGTTTAGCGCTTGGGGCGCTGATAGGGCTACCGCCTTACTTTTTTATCGATCCTTTGTTCGCTCGAAGCTCGACTACGGATGCGAGTTTTATGCATCCGCAGCCCAGCGTTTATTGCGGAAGGTGGATTCGATCCACCACAGCGGCCTTCGCCTTGCGACCGGTGCCTTCCGCACTTTTTCCATTGAGAGCCTGTTGGTCGATGCTGGGGAGATGCCACTCGCTCTGCGCCGCGTGCAGTGCATCACTCGCCTGTACGCGCGAGCCCGGCGCCTCCCTCAGTCGCCAACAGCTCTCACTGCATCCGCAGCTGATCTCGATGGTGCCTATGCCGCCGAGAGACGCCAGTCATACCCTAAGCCCTTTGGGTTTAGGGCCAGGAAACTCCTTCGAGAGGTAGATATAGCTCTCGGGCCGGTGGCGCCCCTGGTTCTGCCCAGGACGCCACCCTGGAGGGTACCACATTTAGCTATTTGTCGCCACGCCTCTGCTCCCAAAGCTTGTACTGCGCCGGGAGTATTGCGTTCGACCTTTTTGGAGCACACATCGTGTCACGCTGGTACCGTGCCAGTGTATACGGATGGCTCCAAGTCCCAAGAGGGGGTCGGCTTCCACGCCGTATCCCCTCTGTTTGAAGTCAGCGGGGCTCTACCAGGCGCTGCGTCTGTCTTCACGGCCGAGCTGGTGGCAATACACCACCCGGTACGGGAGATTACGCGACGTGCCCGGTTCGGAGACCGGATTGTGATCTATAGCGACTCACAAAGCGCCCTGAGTGCTCTCGGGGCATTGGAATCTCCGCATCCCCTGGTTCGCGATATCCGTGACGCCACGGTTTTGGCGAGCCGGGCAGATGTCGAGATTATCTTCTGCTGGGTTCCTGGACATGTGGGAATTGCGGGGAATGAGCGCGCCGATGAGGGCGCCAAAGAGTCCGCGAGGACTCTGCGACCGGACCAGCGTTTCGCTCTTCCTCACACCGACTAAATGGCAGGAATACGGGCAGCTCTTCGGACTGCTTGGCAAAGAAGATGGGAGACGGTCGAAGGGAACTTAAAGTTGCGTGCCATTGCGCCGCGACTGTTCCCATGGACCTATCCCCCAATGCCGCGGCGGCTTCAGGTTGCTTTCTGTCGTCTCCGAATCGGACACACTCGTGTGACGCATCGCTATCTGGTGGAGCGCTCGCCTGCGCCCTATTGCAACGACTGCGTCATCCCCCAGACTGTTCGGCACATTCTTGTCGAATGTCCCAGTCTGGGTGATCTTCGCGCACGACACCTGTCCCGGTACCGGGATGGGCGGGGTCGCTACTGCCTGTCCCTTGTACTCGGGACGAGTGCGTGCACTTTGACTGGTGGACTTGCTAACTTTTTGGGGGAGGCCGGCCTTCTCCCTTTTTTTTAACCAGGCTTAATTTTTGTTGTTGCTGTTGTTGTTTTTGTTATTGTTTTGTTATTGTTATTTCTTTTTTGTTGTTCCTTGTTCCATTTTTTGAAGTAGCCTAGAACTAGGCTGTTTGTTTACGGCGACTTATGCCTAAGTCGGCAGTCGCCAGATAGCCCCTTAAATAAAAAAAAAAAAAAAAAATCCAGAGTCTCAGAACCGTGCCCTCCGTGCGGTATGGGATGCGTGCCCCCCCCCCCTCCCTACACACACACGTATGTCTGCGAGGGTCCGTAGGAATAGTTTAATTATACGGAATTTGGGGGCATTGGTAGATATCTTTCATCTCCTCTCGAAAGAGTTGATGTTTTCGATTTCTACCGCCGTACTCTGTGCCATATAATTCACATTCTGATATGGTGTCGTGCAGATCATCGTTATATCGTCAGAGGTTGGGGAAGGTTGATGGTGTATATGTTGTAAAGTAAGGGACTTATACACCCGCCTTGTGGCACCCCCCGCCTCGAGTTCGAACTCGGGGCCATTGAAACCTTTAATATTCACAAACGCTCTCCTCTCCATTACGTAATAGCATAGAATCCTTTCAAGCATGTGATTGAGGCCCAGTTGTAAGGTTTTGTATTGCAAACCTCTCCTCGATACTTTGTTGAAGGCCTTTTTGACGTCGCGGAGTACCAGATTTGCATGTTGTCTTTATGTTTTTACCTTTGCCAACTTCTAGGAGATCACGGCTAGCGCCGTGTCCGTTCCTCGCTTCCTTCGGAAACCATGTTGTTGGTTGTTGTGTGAATTATTTTCTAAGAGAAACGTATTCACCATGTTGGCCAATATTTTCTCCAAGACTTTCTTTGCAAATTCTAAGAGAGATATAGGCCTGAAGTTAGCTGGACTGTCCGGTGGCTTACCGGCTTTGGGAATGAATATCATTTTTGCTACCTTTCAGTGGTGAGGGAAGTAACCCACATTCAGGCACTTATTCATGATATTCATGAGCCCCAGAAAGATGTTAGGCGGAGCTCGAATAAAATTCTCGCGTGTCAGTCTTGTACGTCCTACTGCTCGTTGACGAAAGGATTTTAAAGTTTCCGAGAGTCCTTCGGCAGTAAATCTACCGCCGAGTGCCTCCATATCCCTTTCCTGCGATACATAGTGGTAAGGATGGGTTCTGTGTATCTGGTCGCTCAGATCATTTATTATTCCGTCTTCGAAGTCTAAATCAAAGTTATCATTCTCTTCCTGGGATATCTTAAATATAGATGCCGAGAAGAGTCTGAATTATTCTTCGATTTCTTCCGCGTCTGTAATTTCTGTATTGTCACGTGTAATTCTTATGGTCTTTTGTGTATGTTCCCCTCTTAGTCTTTTTGCTATCTGCCAGAATGTACGTGAGTCGTTTTTTATATTTAATCCGTCTATCAAATTGTTCCAAAGTACATTCTGTTGGTCCCTAATAAGAGTCATTAATTCGTCGCGTATCTGTCGTATTCGTCTGTGAGTAGTGATGTTAGGACCAATGAGGTTTACTTCATTGATCCGTTTCCTATATTCCCTCGCGAGGGATTTCATTCTAGGGGTTCAAGAAGGGGCAGGTAGAGTTTTATTTCGAACTATGGGAATGGCTTCCTTATCGACTTTTAATAAATATTCAGTAATTTTATCTAACTCCTCGTCAATTTCTTCTAAAGGGGCATTAATTAAGGGGTCAGGGTTGTAATTTTTGAGGAGTTGTTTATAAGTATCCCAGTTGGCTTAATAGGGGTAGTTGAGATTTTAATAGGGATAGCCTAGTGGTCGCTGGGGATAGGAGGGCCCGGTTCTATGGAGTAGTTTAGGGGAACACAGTGCTTGTGAGCATTGTAGGGAAACCAATATCTTACCCTCAAAACAGAGACCCAGTTCGGTAACCGCAACGTCCTGGCAGTTGGCGGAGTAACCCGATTACTTACTCACTCCCCCTCTCTCCCCTCACCTCAAGTACCACCCGAAAGGCCTTGGCACAACCACGACCTGCACTTATAATCACATTTCGGGTCCAGCGAGCCTAACATTGGTTAAACCGGCAATAATTTCCCTAAGAGTTGGTATTTAATTTCATTTCATAGACGAAATTAGAAGAGCATTGACCAAATGCCAGAAAGTGCCTTTAGGGCTAAGTGAAAGACGTTTGGAGAAGCACCGTGAGAGGAGGAGACTTAATTCCGGGAACCTCACTCCCACCTCCTTCCCCTACCCCTAGTGGGTGGTGAAGTATATATGCCAATAACTTTAGAAGAACCCGGGAAGTTCGAGTTTGCGATCGAGGCGACGAAGTCCGGCTAAGTGCCCGGCAACCCTATGAAAGGAACACAGAAGAAGCTCATGCGCAACCAGTTTCTGGTGGTCAAACTGAAATTTAAGTTAGCTTGTATTGAGAAACAAGCTCAACTATCTCTCGTCAGAGAAACTCCCTATCCCGGTTTACAACAAAACCCAGAGATAGTCTTCGCCATTGAGAAATACCTCAAAGTAAACTTGCTCAAACACTCCCCATTCGTATCGCTCGTCAGTGCGAATTATTCCAAAATTTACCAGAAGATTGGAAGAAGCATACTTTCCCTGTCCCGTTGGTGAAATCATCTTACCAAGACAACGTACGTAACGCCATCTGTCGCCCACACCAAATTCATCCGTGGCTTTAAATCTATCCCCACGCCAGACAAACATCTGGAGTGTCTGTGAATATGTCCACGCGCCTGCCCGCCAACAACATTCTTGCGTCTACATAAAAATTGAGGCCAAGGTCAGTCTCCAACCAGATTTCCTTGTGGTTGTTTTTAAAGGTAAATAAATTCCATTATTTTTGAAGGTCAATTAGCGTTCAATATTAAAGTAAGCTTTGGGTCAACCATTACTGTATATTCATTTGTGTAATTTAGTAAGTCTCACTTAAACTCGGTTAATTTATAACTGCGTAGTTTATTTTGTTAGATTTCACTTTTTGTTCATGTTGTAATTAAAGGTCTATTTTCCTTAGAAGTATTTAATTTAATCCTCGAAACGCTGAGCATGGCACTAGAAACCCCCAAAGATTAAAAATAACGTAATAATAATTAAATATAGCACTCTTAGAGAAAACGTCATCAAGGAGTTTTGAAGTACGTAACAAACCTATATGTACATACACCACCACTCTGTCCTAGCAATACCACGACAAGCACTATCTCTGGCTTTGTGGCTGAGCTATGTGTAATGAATGTCGGGAAATCTGGTCCAACTCTTGTCATAATTTGCCTGACAATAAGTGTGTCAAGATTCATACCTGCTGGGTTGGTCGTGAGGTCGCTGGCAAAAAGAACGGTTCTGCCGTAACTTCAAAGTTGCAGAAAGTTGTGAAGTGGTAAGTACCCTCTCCTTGGGGGCTGGTACCCTGTTGTCAGGACCAGGGGGCCCACTGCCGTACGGACCTCCACGGCGAGGTATGACTCATCGAGTCCACTTATTGATCTGAAGTCAAGACCTCTTTTCACAGCTATTGCACATCCGCCAAAACGTTCTACGCTGTGATTTTTGGTTAATACTTCGTATGGAAATATTTTTATCCTGAGTCATTTATCTCATTTTTAGAGATAAATATTACGACTGGGTCACATTGTCGTATTACGGTACCGTATATTATTTTTTTTTTCGTCTAACCGTCTGAGTTAAAATGTAATCTTTTTAATGTGTCCATTTTCCTGTTCACAATAGATTCCTGTTTGTGTTTATGTTGTTTTTTAGGACCGATTATCTTACGAACTCAGGTCCTTGTGGAGACCATGGGGGCGTAATTGTTTTGCCTGGTCGTTTCTTTCTGTGTTCGCCGTCCGGGAGCCAATTAAATTAAGCCTTGGAGTAGAGCCTCCTCGACTTCCTTTTCATGGCAGTCGTCCGATGTGAAACCCCATTTGTACCTTCCGGATATTACTCCTTCCGTTACATCAAGGGCTGTTATCTTCTTAAGAAAAGGGGCACTTTCGGCAGCGTATACCTTCAATTTTATTTTCCTTGTTGCACCGACAGAGCAGGAAATCAACTCGTTATTTAGTAAGGCGAACTTGAAGTTGAGCAATGACCCTATTCTGAATGTACTGAACGATGGAATTTTAGGATTTAACTGGGGAAATTAACATTTCTGAAAATTTAAATTCCGATTTCATCAGGATAATTTGTGCCCAAAATATGGGAAAATTATGAATAATCCTTCTTTAGGAACATTATCTACTGGGTGGGATACATTGCATTTTTGTTAAAAAAATTATTTAGACATTTAAAAAACAACAGTTAGATAACCATTTTTCCCAAAATATTGCTTATGGTAATTAAATTCAAAATGTAATAAGTCGTAATTAGAAAAAAGATATCTACACATTTCAATGATGTGAAAATGTTTTTTTCCTTGAATTTATGGAAGCAAAAACTGAAATAGCTTAGAAACACACCAGAAAATGTTGGTTTATGGTCAATTTTATATTAAAATGGCAGGAATTAAAATAGTTTATGAATTTAATGGAGTCATTGTTACAATGAAACAGCAAACGTGTCATCGAGAAGTCTGCGGTAGAATTCAGGCTTAAATTCATTATTACAGGCCTCAAGATATTGATTCTCCAAATACACATAAACAACTTAGCAAGGCTGGTGCCAAAGGAAGGCCTATACCCATACCATCAGTCTGCCTATACAAAGAATTATTAAATATAAAAAGATGATTCACAAAAATAAAAATTAAATGGGTTTTGTAAAGCCTAGAAATAAATTAGTCTCAGAAAAGTACATTTAAGCAAATATTGATAGTTTACATTGAAGGAATGTTGGTAAAGAGACTCGACATTTAAACTAACCATGGATGTTTTTAATTGTATACCTATTACTGTAAAATTAAGTAAGAATGGGGACTAAATACTTTTTCAAATAAAATGAAGGGGTGTTGTATGCAAAGAAAACTGGGAGTAGAGATAAGTTATGTTTATCTGTTTAAGGAAACCCATAGATTATGCCAGAAGAAGGAGAAGTATCAATTTTCCTTGTGACCAATTGATTTCAAATTACTACTCAGAGACGACAGGTTAAAGTTAGGTACAAATAGTTTGGATTTTAAAAGACCAAACACCCTCTCATACAGAAGATAGTAGCGGTAAAAATCTAAATTAAAATTAGGTAAGTTAAAATCGAGGCTAAAAGCTAATAAAATCCTTAATCAAAGGGAGATTTAGTATCAGCAATGATTAAAAATCACTTTATCAGAATTACATGGTTCAATTTTTGTTATAGATACCAAGATTTTTAAAAAATAATTCTCTTGTGAAAGTGACTTTTTCCTTCATAATCATATATAAGGGAATTCACCTATGAGAGAAAATGGCAAATTTCAAGGACGCAAAGTTATCACTAAATTTGGTCACGTAACCGAGACTTACTCTTTCAACTTAATTTCCTTACTTAGAAATTTAGGCTGAAGACATTTTTGATGTTGAGAACGAATTAAAGTTCGTTTTTATAACCCAAACGTGAAATATTTCGGAAGGACATCGTAAACTTTGCAACAATTAAATAATTCTAAATTCCACTTCAACTTATTAAGATTTTGGAAGATATACTCGTAGGAGCAAAAGAGAGGGACATATATCGAAATACACATATGGGTATATTTATGTATGTATGTATACAATTCCTTAATCCGCTAGAAAAATCTCCTGGAGTTCCACAACCCTCTTCAGGAGCGCCACCCATACGAATGGGCAAGATGGGGGAAGAACTAAGGAAACATTCTCGTTTTCTGTTAAAGTAAACGCTATCTCATACAAAAGGCTTTTTGAAATTTCTCTTTTCGAGAAATGAATGGTTACTCGGTCGTATAGGTAGCGCTCCTGAAGAGGGTTGTGGAACTTCAGGAGACTTTTCTAGCAGATTAAGAATTTTTTATTATTCCCTTACCTACTTACCTAACTGCATTGACTTGAACATTATTGTTCAATATATATATATATATATATATATATATATATATATATATATATAAATATATATATTTATATTTTTTTTCATTATAGCATGTTATATTAAAAGCGACCGCTAGTTTCGAATAAATAATTTTTTTTTCAATCTTCTCGATTTGTTTTATATTCGCCTTTTTTTCATTGTTTAACCTGTGGATAAGCGTCCCGAAGTTCATCGGGGACTGATGTTTGTTATTTTGCCAAAGGTAGAAGTAAATTAATGTAATTTAGCACTTTCTTTAATTTACCTGACGCGTTTCGATACATCGAGTATCATCTTCAGAGTTACAATGGGAAATTAATACGCGGTATTCAGTTTATATATGCTACAAAATGAATTAACAAAAATTACGAACGAAGCTATATACGTATAGGCAGGTTGGATCCAGGTGATAAAAGGTCGGAGTAGTAGGGAGTCAGAGAGGTGGAGGGAGGGGGTTGGGTAATTAAGCTGCTTGCCAGAGAGGATTAGTGGCTAGGGGCAGCTCTGAGTACACCTATCCCTCTGTTTGCTTTTTTGATTCGGTTGCTTCTCTTGGATAAATATAGCTTCAAGGAAGAGCAGTTGGCGCCTGTTGGTAGCATAGTCTAAATTTTGGTGTTTTCTTTTATCATTTTTGGGTTGAGGCGTGTCCCCTGTACTTCCTGTGTGTCTTTTAGGTCCACCGTTGTTCAGATGGTATGGCATTCTTCTTGAGAGAGTGGTTTCGGTCATGCCTATATACGAGTTAGGTAGGAGCTCACTGTCTCCTAGTTTACATGTGTACTCGTATATCAGATGTATCCTTTGTTTCGGTTGTAGCAGGGGTTTGGGGTTATTTTTCATGAAGAGGGTTGAAGTACGTCTATTTTGATAGTAGATAATTTCTGTGATCTTTTTCTTGGCGTTTATGGGTTTTATTCATCGGTCTATAATGTCCTTGATGGCTCTTTCATCTGCTTGGTGTTCTGTGCTCATAGTATTCTTGTAGAACAGTTTTATAATATCCTCATTATCCGTATTCCTGTTCTTCTGGGGTTCTGAGAGGTACCATCTGTCCATTTTAATTCTTATGGCTGTTTGTATTACTTTATTGGAGAATCCGTTATTTACGAGTACCTGAGTGGCTCTCTCGTGTTCGTTGTGTGTGTCCTTCCATGTGGTGCAGTGGGTAAAAGCACCGTTGATGTATGACAATATGACAAGGTAACTTGAAGAAACAATAAAATAACCTATTATTTCAAATTATAAACAGAAACAAAAAAACGAAAGCAATTGTGAACAAATTAAACAGAGGAACTAACCTTTATCGTAGGAGTTGTGAAATCAACTAATTAAAGATAGAAAAACTACTAACGAGAATTGTTCGGTTGGTCGGTTGGCTAGTTAATCTATTGAAGTGTTGGTTGGTTATATAGTGAATAGTTTAATTGAGGAGGAGTCATTATTTAGGTTTGGATTTATTTTATTGATGTACAGTGACTCTAAGATTTTCAAATCGAGAGAAGTTAAGGCTGAAGATAAGATGGTAAATGAATCAGAATTCAGAGGATGATGGTGATACTCAGAGTGTTGCCTGATGGAAGAGGCTTTAGGTTTAGAAATGGGAACACCAGTGTGTATGTGTGTTAGGGCTGTAGTCACCCAACAAATAAATAATTAGGTTTATACATGTATAATTAGAATTGTACACTTTGAACTCAATGTTTGTCCCTGTATATGTGACTATAAAAATATAATCTTATTTCTTATATACAAAAATTGCTTGCTCAGTTACTTGAGATAAAATATTTTTGCCTCCAAAAAGGAAAGCCAAATATATATTTTGCGGACATTATTTTAGACAAAGAACCTAAGCTACTTTTAAGATGAAAAAATATTAAAGTATTTTATGAGTCACCTGAAATATACTCCGATTGAAGAAAATGAAAATGATCAGCATTTTCTATAGTTGAGGCCTCGAGTTAATAAAATAAAATAACAGAAAGAAAAATAAAACCTTAATCCAATTCCTTTTTGCAAAAATTCAAAATTATACGTCATTGGCACATAACCATGGAAAGAGAGAATTAATCCATTTTGATAACTGTAATTAATATCACTCCACGTGGAGTGCGTGTTTTTTCATTCATATAAAAGAAGTTTGTGAGAGCGATGATAAAGCCTAACACTACCCCATGTGTATTAAACCCAGTCCGACCCTTACATCAAGATCTCACTTCAGTCTAACCTGACCACTTCAGAAGACCACATCAAAGAAGTCTCCACTCGCAATTAGAAGATTTTAGTGAGCCCAGGACCTTTTACACTTCCGATCTTACTCCGTCCTGCCTTCACCCCGTTGCAGTTTCTCTCCGCATTGGTCTCTTCCTCACCGCAGTTGCCTGCCTTTAGCACCTATTTGGCAGGAACTAAGTTTCTCACCGCTTCCGAAGGTTAGTTCTGAGCTCTCCTTCTCTGTAATTTCCCTTGATACGTTTTGCGACATGGCCCTCACAAACGGCGCCAGGACCCACTCTTCTTCATCTAGGCAGTAAAGCTTCCTGATCCAACTATCGGGCTTGATTACAACGTGCAGCCACCCTTTTGAAGCTCGCCAATTATTAAAACTCAGACTCTTCAAACACTCTACGCCCTGAACCCCTCACTTAGTTAGAAGTTCGTCTCTGAGATCCTTCAAAATCACCTTCAATTTTCCTCAAGATTGGCTCAAGATTCCTCTGCTCCCGTCTGAATTTCTCCGCGAATACAACAAAAAAACAACCAACATCGTCTCTTTAGAATAAAGAAGTAACTTATACAATATTTTAGTTTAGCAAACAAAGAAATCTCGCAGATTATACACTAGTGATACACTAGGAATTAATTAGGCAATTGGTTAGTGAAATTGATCTATCCCATTTTTATATGTATTCCATAAAATGTACGGTAAACTCCCATTAATTATAATCAACGTTTGAAATATTTTTATAGTTCAAATTTATATTATTCTATGCTTTTTACTTGATAAACTTTAGTTCTTGTATTTTTAACTTGGTTATTTAGGTGTGGTCCATTCCAAGCATATTTCTTTACTATAATCTATGAATGGTAGAGAAAATAATTTATCAGGTTTTCCGCTTCTCTTAACTCCCCCCTGCATTTTCCGAACAATGGCTCAGTCAATACTAACACAATGTCTACCACTGCTACCAGTACCCGCACTTCTAATTTTGCTAGCAACGATACGTCCCTTGGTATTAAGCACTTCTGGCCAATTCATACCTAATACACTTCAGGCTCCAACTTATATATATCTTAGTCGACTCATGGCTCTTCCCAATAACGTCCTCCCATTTAAAGGAACCATTAATAGTAAATTCACTGAATCACAATTACAACCCTGTATCGAACCCCTTGGACAACATTATTTTACCAAAAATATCATACACGATATGAAAATAAATGACGCTCGTAGATTTATAGACCCTAAAGAAGCAAATGTCCTGGATACATTTTATTTATTCACTATAAATAGCAAAGCCTAGTTAGTACCTGGGCAGAATTTAATGCCCATTGGTCAGAAAGGTATAAAGATGCCACACAACCAGGCACTCACAATGATGTCTGCTTTCTTCAAAACTAGTTAGAAAAAAATGAAGATTTAAATGATTTTTTAAATCACCCCTATAAGTTGTTAAGGGAAGCCCACAAGGCTGTTCACATCAAATTTAGATTGCATTCACTCCCCAGCAATATCATTTCCTAATTGCTACCTTTGTCTATCAACATTTGCCTGTAACTCAATATAATAAGTTTCAAGAACTTTTAGACATTACCGAAAGCATGAATGGGGCATTAAATAAAGTAAAATCCCAGTATTCTGACCTGACACCTCCAAAGAAAGTCAAGGATATACAAATAAATCTCATCCAACACTAGTGAGCACGAACATGCACAACTCCTATTCCTTCATACAGACCCATTATAAATACTCCAGCAAACATTCCACCTACTCTAACCTATTATCATACAAACGTATTCCTACCATTATCACCGGGCAATTAATCAATAAAAGCTTCAAACCCCATCATTCGTTGCTTTAACTATGATAGCCATACTCTTCCGCAGTATCGGGACCCAACCTATTGTTCATGGCATCATAAGCACGGCCATCATCAAGGAGACAGTCCGCGTTGTAAGGATAGAAAAATCCCTGCTTATAAAGCCTATTTAGAAAATAAATACTCTCGTGAGGCTCCAAGCACAAACCATAACCCTTCTAGTACACTCAGACACCCCGGAATTCCCCCATGTAATACCCATGGACACACTGACCGATGCGTAGGATACATAGATACCAATGTTGCACAATCTCCTTCAATATACACTAATAATAACGTTGAGAAACCTGAGGACATAAGAGAACATTATCCCAATGGACATCACTACAATGAACCAGTCATTTAAAATACTGAGGGAACAAGCACGTGATGGGAGAAATAACGTCGCTTTTAAGCATTGCTTCCACGTGATGGGCCTCGTGTAGCTTACAAACAATTTCGAAGCTCAAAAGCGTAAGAAGGTATAAGAGCGGGTTCATGGAATGTAGCCCTTATCAAGGCGAGTATTTAAACAAGACGAGAAGTATCCCCCCCACATCTCTTTCCAGCCGCGCTGGGAGCGGCTAAGACAATCGCCACCCGGGCCGCGTTCGCCATGACTCAAACGATGGGAGATAGTCCCCCTCCATTTCTATGGGGTAAGCTCCCTCACTTCTGGTGTCCATATCTACCCGCATGAGGAGAAATGAATAGATTGGTACGAGAGAAGCTCACAAGTACAGACGATCTTACTCCTCCTCGATTCGGGTTGTCATACTCATAAGGCAAGGAAACGTTGTGGGACAAAACCAAGCATCCCTTCTTGGATAAAACAAATATCCACCCCCTAGAGTTAGTTAAGAACTCTTCTCCCCTTAAGAATACCTCTCCGACTCCACTAATCGACGCCATCTCCAAACAAGAATTAAGTCTTATCTCAAAAGGCTTCAGTGAAGATTCATCTCAACGTAATACCCACTTGATTACGCATATCCAACCAAACAAACCGTTGACGTCTCGGAGAAACTCACCCTCCGTTTTCTTTAAAGTAATTTACACCTGAAGAATTCCCAACCTCCCTTCTCGAATGTTCTGCTCTCCCCCACCCCCACCCCCGTCATCTCTAACGAATATTTCACTAGAAGCAAGTTGACCTTGGTCCCCGCCGAAGTGACCCAACCATCATCTCACCGCTTCGCCGGAAACGACCATCGTCTTCCCCAATCCCTCCATTTGTGTACAAGGTATCGTAACGAATATTTTAGCTTCTCCAAATTTATAATTGCCGTCTACCGTTCCCCATTATCATTTTTGTAACTATTTGTCTTATATGTCTGTGTATTATTGTATCATATTAACTTTAATTATTAATATTTATTAAAGTCTATTTTTGCCGACTCCTTTACTTTCCAGCCCTCGAGCTCATCATAGCCGTATAACGATAGCCTGTAACTAAGTAAGATTTGGAACTCTCAGCCAATACCAAGTTTTAAGGGAGCATCATGGCCTTATCCCCGTAGGGATGAGGGACCCCTCTTTTTATTGTTTATGCAAAAGTACAAAAGTATAAAAGTACAAAAATATGGAAAGTTATACCAAGTCCAAAATTTCAAATTTTTACAAGATATAAATAATGGAGACATATTTATGCATGTCATAAATGCCATACATAGATATAATCAAAACAAATATGTGCCTCTTTTTCTGAGAGGCCTAACAAAGGCAGGAGAAGGGGAGGTGGTGGGAGTCGGTCTGGAGATGTTGCTACCACGAAGTTTAAACGACCATGGCGTCCTCCTGGTGGAGGCGCCTCTTATATAGCCCATGAGAGGCAGCCTCCCAATCAAGAAGATCACGGCAACGAGGAGCAACAAGGAAACGAAAATGACAGGCGTAACCAGGACTGGGTATCCCCAGGTATGGACCCCCTGGAACCTAGCCCCCCACGATCTTTTGATGAAAACGCTAGATTAGACGTGGAACCGCCAGGCAACATTCTTTCATTGCCTCCGGCGAACCATATTATTAAAGCTGCTCAAGGTAGCGGCGTTAAAGTCTTTATCAATCGACATTATAAGAGCTGGGCAAACTCTTCTCTCCAGGCGTGGCTCCTCTTCTCCAACAGCTACTGGACAATGGCATCATAGAATAAAGCAGACAAGTCACAAGATGCCACCACGTTTTCGTGGTTCAAAAACCCAATGGCTCCGTGAGAATTGTGTATGATATGCATAGATTGGATGAGTATTATACTCCTCCTTCATTCAGACTCCCCTCAGTGCAAAAGGTGCTTAAGAAGACAGGCCCCAACGACGTGGCGGTCAAACTTGACCTAAAAGATGGATTCTACCACATCCCCTTAACAGAAAAATGCAGGCATTGGTTCGGCATAAGATGTGAAGGCAGAACGTATAGATTCAAACGTTTACCCATGGGCTTCTCAGGTGGGCCTTTTATTATGCAATCTACCATAGGACCCGGCATCCAGGCATTGGTAAAGGCACGGGGATGCCAAAGTTTTACATACCTAGATGATGTATTAATCATCGGTCCACAAAGAAAAGTACGCCTCTGCATACGGGACCTCCTCAATAGTACTCTTATGTTCTTATCTATTGGACTAGCCCTCCCTTACGAGGATCTGACCTTGTAACCGGCCCTCGGCCTACCCAAACCTATTAAAAGGAAACCCCCGCGCACTCTAAAATCAAATATAATAGATGTATGTATGATATATAGAGCTATACCCGTTTTTTAGGAGAGATCTCGAACCCTTTGGATCACGACCCTTATTATATCAAGTTTTCAACTAGAATTAGATAAATTACCTGTCAGAATAATAGGTGAAAGAGATCCTCATTTACATTTAATTATTTGGAATTTTAGGTTTTGAAGTAATTTTAGATACAGGTGCGCAGATACAGGTCCATTTTTTCTTTCATTCTATCTTTATACTTGTACTAGTACATTATACAAGAATCCTTGTATAGAACTGTGCGCTTCACAGTTCCAGCGACGTGGTGTTTAGCTGTTATGCGGATGCTCACATGTCTGAGATAGGAAGCTGCACGCTAGGGAGAGAGAGTATTCTGGCTCACGCAGTGCCGATCCTTGTGTGCTGGTGGAAGGTAGTGTTTCTTTTTGACTCCGCGTGTGTTGTGCTTAAAAACGTGTTTATATTCTTGAATGTGATAAAGTGTAGAATTTAATTCATATTGTTTTTTTGTTTCTTTTATTTTAGTGAAATTAAGAAACTAATAAAAATCGTCTTGACAATTTCCATGACTACATCAGAAACAGAACGCTGATTTTCAACACTAAAAAGAATAAAAAAATTTCTAAGGAGGACTATGAATTGTGAAAGACTAAATGCACTTGCAGTGCTTTCAATGGAGCAAAAATTCCTCCGGAGTCATTTAAAGATCAAGAAGAACATAATTAATATTTTCGCGCAAATTAAAACAAAGAGAATGGATTTCGTTTTTATATAAATGGATCAAGCTTGAACTGTAGCAATTTAGACTACTAGTTAGTAAAAAAAAATGTCTGATTTGGATCTGTTTAAGATTTTATCAAGTTTATCTATAAATTTTCTTTTTATATGTTTGTTAAAGAACAATCTCTGACCCCCGCCACTTTATCGGATACCACGTGCGATGGTATTCCGCCATAGACAACGTCACTAGCTGTTCGAACATTCACGAATTTTCGATTCCTGAGCAGATTGGGGAAATTTTCCCCAATCCTACGAACTCGTCCCGAGCCCCCCCCCCCCCCCCCCCGGTGACGAGGCGAGAAAGAGCCGCTGTTTATCGCACCTTGCTGCTAAATGATGAATCGACTCCACCTCCGGATTACGATATCTGGAGATTGTGACTCCTTTCTCCAAACTCCCCCTTCCCCCTCAGAATTGGGCATACAATTATTCCGGTTTCACTGTAGTTCGTGGAGTCCAGCACGCACGTCAAGGCCGTCCCCATCGTCAATTCCCGCGAGCGTTATCCGACAAGCAAGACTTTCTCCGCCGTGATGATACCCCAGTCAATTGGTAGCTTCTCTGATCGGAAAACTTTTGAATTTGCGCAACAGTCTCCCTTCGTTTAATCGAACCGAAGAAAATCCCCAGTGGAATTACACATTTCCCGTCGAACGTCATCTTTGAAGATTGGCTATCTTCATCGGAAGGTTGGTTCGGATCTCGTCTCACCTGCCTCATTCGGATCGTGCCCCACTTGCCTCATCACAATAAGGACCTTCCTCGAAGTCAGCTACCCGTAAGACTGAAACCCCCTCCATTATTAGTATTGTCAAGTTTTCCCTTTTGATCTGAACCTAGTTACATTAATCAATTAATTCCATTTGAGGATCCCCTCCTCATAATAATTATCAAGAGACTATCTCAATTTAAATGATTCTCTTTTGTCTATTATTATTATTCTTATTTTGATCTGTGTAAATAAAATTATATTTTTGTTGTTTCATCTTCAACTAACCTTGAACGATACTCTCGACCTATTCAAGTAAATCTCGCCAACAATTTATGCACTCTGTTTGATTATTAAGGATTTGGAACCCAACGCCTCAAGTTTGACATCTGAGTCGGTCGTTAATCCCTGCGAATAGTCCTTCAATGGCTCGCGTTGCAGTAGGTGATTAAGTCCCTCCCCCCCATCCCCCCTACACATAATATAGGATTAGTGTATGTTATAGAGTGGTTGTACCACGACAATGTTTATTTCCTTTTACACAATATTAATAAAATGATAAAACATTCTGATGCAGGACCCCCACTAACATTAGATAGGAGCCGCTATTGGGTGGGAGGGATCCCACCATCCGTCCTACGCTTTTGTCTTTGGTCCCATGAAGGAAGCTTCAAATTCTTGGGCTGAAAACATTCTTATGCGAAAACCGGGCATCCTCCTAACCCCCGAGCGTGTCATCTTCCTCTTGCTGTTTTGCCTATTTTGTTGGGTTTTGTTTGTTTTTTTTTGCTTGTTTCTTTCCCTTTGTTTTTGTTATTTGTTTTTTGCGTTGTTTTTATTTTTTTTTATCTAGCCTAGTATTAGGCTATAGCGTGATTATGACGTCTTTTTCTCTAGTAGGGAGTCGCCCAGATAAGCTCCTAAATTAAAAAAAACAAACTCCAAAAACCAACGATGGCATCTTCACCAGAAAGAAAAAATTTGTATAGAAAGTGATGAAGATGGAGTAAATGGAAATAGGGAGAAGATATACAGCTGTAGATCTATCTACAGACATTGGGGCAGGGAGAAACCCTATCAGGGAGGGAAGGGGACAGCTATGCGGATACGCAATCCTCCAGATGTTACCTGCAGCAAGATTCCCTATGTTATACTTGACTTTCCCCTTGGGTGGGGTTGTATTATGAGAAAAGGGGGGGGGGTGAGAAATTGAAGGTAAATGGGTGGGGAAGGGGGAGGGCATGACCAACCCCATCACCTACCTCGATACGGGATGAATGGACGAAAGCTGGTCGGCGTCTAACCTACGATATTAAGCCGCCGCCCATGAAAATTGAGGAAGGTCGGAGCTTGGAAAGAAAGGATAGGGGGAATTGAGGAAATGAAGAATAAAACCTAGATAGTTTCAATCTAGTTCCAGAATGCCGTTGGGCACGTAGGGCATGGCACTCCTCGGTTACCGAATGCAAGCGGTTTGGGCACGTTGCTTCTCTTACCCAATCCTATTCCCCGCAAACCCAACGTCGACCATCGGGGTTGGCATGGGGATTCGCTCTCCCCGGTCTGTTTGCCTACCTCTAGTGGGTAGGATTCGTCCGCTACCGCCGTCCACTAAACCCCGGGGGGATCATTGCGCCCTTCTTCCTCGCCATTTAGACATCCTTATCTCTCAAAGCCAACCCCCTTGGGGGCCACAATTTGGTACCTGACTGCGTTCAAGAGCAGACGCCCGTGAAGGTCACCTCTGTGTGATTTGTTTCACGAAAAATTCTACTCTCCTTTATGCGACACCTCGTCTCTCTCTCTCTCTCTTTCTCTCTCTCTCTCTCTCTCTCTCTCTCTCTCTCTCTCTCTCTATTTCTCTCTCTCTCGACGCCCCCTTATCGTGGGAAGAAAGCTTACGTGTACCTTAGATTAGTCGATCTATGTCGTCAGGGGTTACCTTTATGGTACCCCTGGTAGGGTTACCCTTGTCGAATTTGTTGGGATTGAGGTTCCAGCTAAAGTGCGTCCATCTTCTACTCTTCTAACCTGTATTCTGTTCCTGTTTTCTCTATCTTTTCCACTGATCTATAAACAAAAAAAACTCCTACGATCCTTTCAGCTTTATCCTTCATCTATCTAAATTTAAGGACCTGACAGCTACCTCATGCGTCAGAAGACAGGCTTTGGAACCTCTAAAAATAACGCCAATAGGCGCTCACTCGTTGCGAGAGACTAGGACTAGAGGGGTCCTAGGCGATGGGGCGCGAAGAATGGGATGAGGGCAAGTGCCCCGTTAACCCCTTTTCTGGCGTGTAATTACTGACCATTCCCAGTGACCGTTAGCAATTGTCTGAGGTGATGGGCCTTGTTTAGAGGTTGGTTGCCAGGCCAACCCAAGGCCTTGGGTCGAGTCTCAGGTGTGGCGGGATATCCATGAACGCTACGCTGAGACCTTGGCCGCCCTGAAGGGAACTAGTAGGAGTTTAGTACGGGGCATGTTCCGCTGTTCACCTGGTCCAAATCGATACCTCCTTTCGGAGGCTGTCAGTAAGGCTTGGCTGTGAGCCACAGTACGCCGAGCTTGAACGACTCGGTCGGACGAACAGCACTAAAAGGAGGGTGCCTTCTGAAAGATGTGAAACGTCTCCGATGGATCGGTGGGAGCAACTTACGCGGGGCGAACTCACCAACCACCCTTCTTTTTTATTGAGTGGTCGCAAAGTATTCAGAGGTATAAAGTGTTCAACATGACTGGAAAGAAAGGATCGGCTGCTCTTAAATACATATGTTCGGTGTGCAAAAATAAAAAGTGGTGCGTGGACTTCCCAGAGAAGTGTTACTCGAAACGCCACCCGGCAAGTATCTGCACTGACTGTGTCCTTAAAGGAGAAGTGCAAAAGCTCAAGGCTCTATATAGATCATCTGAGGAAAAATCTAAGGCACTGGAGAGGAAGCTGTAGAACCTAGAGTCTGAACACGCTCGTTAGCTTCGCCGTTTTGAGGAGAGGATCGCCAAGTTATCCTCGAGACTAGAGGTCCATTCAGCTCACGATGAATCTCCCACGGACGTGGGTTGATCCGCCGACGAGACCCTCGCCCAAGAAGCCCAACGTCTTAGAGTTGGAGTCAGTTGCTGCGGGACTGGCTCAACAGGCCAAAAAGAAGAAGAAAAAGAGGAAGAAAGGAAAGAAAAAAGAGAAAGTAGAAACAGAAGAAGAGAAAGCAGAAACAGAATTGAACCTAGATGAAGATAGGAGAAAAAAGGAAAAAGAAGAAAAAATATGCATGTTAAAGAGGAAACGGACAAGTCGGTTCCAAAGGGAAGACTCTTTTCTCTGCAGCCGAATGTGCGAGACTCAACCTCATTGGATACTCTCAAACAAGGGGTCTGCAACCACTGTTACCGGCCCGCCTTCGCACCAGTGTGAAGGTGAGCTACTTGCCAGGACGGAGAAACCAACGAATCAGGGTAGAGGCGGAAAAATCTCAGATTTCTGAGAACTCAGCCATTGTCCGGATGATAAGTGGCAATGACCTCTACCTCAAAAGAGGTAAGGTAGGCCCTGAAAAAAGATTCTACACACGGTCATGGGAGCCGTGGACGACTGTGGGTTGAAAACCCGCAGACGTGTTGTGGTCACGATGCTCCCAAGAAGAGGTCAAACCAGGATAGCTCACTCGAGGAACACCTTGATTCAACGCCTGTCAAATTTGTATACGAAGGGTCTTTTTTGTGGCCCCTTACCGCACCTTTTATGGTTGAAACTATCTGTACCAAAGGGATGAGGTGCATATTTCCTTTAAAAGAAAGGCTGTACTGTGTAACATGATGCAGGATGTCGTGGAGCAGACCCAAAGGAGTGTTCGGCCCAGAGTGAGGGGGGACGTACGCCAGTACACCCGTGTCACTCCTGGAACGACCTTCTTGCAGGTCACAAAGATAGGTGCCTCCTCACCAACAAATAAGCCGGGAAACGAAGAGCGTAGGGAGTCCTGCATTTGGAGACTCTCTGAAAGTTCTTCTGTTTAATGCGAGGTCGATCAGGAACAAGTTGCTTAAAATTCGTAGCCTCGTAGCGACGGAAGGACCTTAAATGGTAGCCATAACAGAGTCGTAGGTAAAAATCTCAAACCGAGATTTGGAAGATGAATTCATGATTCCCAGTTATAAACTCTTCCAAAAAGATAGGCCAGACAGAGAGGGTGGCGGTGTGATATTGTATGTCAAGGATACGCACAAATCGATAAAGTGCAACATTGTATCCGACCACGAGTTACTAGGTGTTTACCTTAATATAGGTCCTGCCAGATACAGGACCCTGTTGCTTTACAGACTCCCTGCCTAACTCGTTGAAAAGGACAGGGATCTGTACCGACTGCTGAGTGAACCTGTTGAAGGCAGAGTGTGTATTGCCATGGGTAACTTCAATACCCAAGTTGACTGTAAAACCAGAGAACCCTGTGGCGAGAACGCACTATTCCTGGAGTTCGCGAACAATGAGTTCTTTACTCAATGAACGTAGTTTTGAATCTAATTCACGAATCTTCAACATCCTTGCACACTTCTAGCCTCGCATCAGTCAATCCAGCACGAAGACCAGCAAAGCCTGCTCTTCTTAAATCAAGTTTCCTTGATTTACTATTCGCAGACTCCACCTCGGGGACCTTGATATAAGTCTGACTAGTCGGTGATCACTTCCACTGAGTTATTCGCCTATAGAGAGATCCTCAACGATATCATCCTCAGAGGTGAATACTAAGTTGAGGGTATTATTGACTCTCGTCGGCTCTCTCACCCATTGAGTAAAGAACTCATTGTTCGCGAACTCCATGAATAGTGCGTTCTCGCCACAGGGTTCTCTGGTTTTACAGTCAACTTGGGTATTGAAGTTACCCATGGCGATACACACTCTGTCTTCAACAGGTTCACTCAGCAGTCGGTACAGATCCCTGTCCTTTTCAACGAGTTAGGCAGGGAGTCTGTAAAGCAACAGGGTCCTGTATCTGGCAGGACCTATATTAAGGTCAACACCTAGTAACTCGTGGTCGGATACAATGTTGCACTTTATTCATTTGTGCGTATCCTTGACATACAATATCACACCGCCACCCTCTCTGTCTGGCCTATCTTTTTGGAAGAGTTGATAACCGGGAATCATGAATTCATCTTCCAAATCTCGGTTTGAGATTTTTACCTACGACTCTGTTATGACTACCATTTAAGGTCCTTCCGTCGCTACGAGGCTACGAATTTTAAGCAACTTGTTCCTGATCGACCTCGCATTAAACAGAAGAACTTTCAGGGAGTCTCCAAATGCAGGACTCCCTACGCTCTTCGTTTCCCGGCTTATTTGTTGGCGAGGAGGCACCTATCTTTGCGACCTCCAAGAAGGTCGTTCCAGGAAAGACACGGGTGTACTGGCGTACGTCCCCCCTCACTCTAGGCCGAACACTCCTTTGGGTCTGCTCCACGACATCCTGCATCATGTTACACAGTACAGCCTTTCTTTTAAAGGAAATATGCACCTCATCCCTTTGGTACAGATAGTTTCAACCATAAAAGGTGCGGTAAGGGGCCACAAAAAAGACCCTCCGTATACAAATTTGACAGGCATTAAATCAAGGTGTTCCTCGAGTGAGCTATCCTGGTTTGACCTCTTCTTGGGAGCATCGTGACCACAACACGTCTGCGGGTTTTCAACCCACAGTCGTCCACGGCTCCCATGACCGTGTGTAGAATCTTTTCTTCAGGGCCTACCTTACCTCTTTTGAGGTAGAGGTCGTTGCCACTTATCAAACGGACAACGGCTGAGTTCTCAGAAATCTGAGATTTCTCCGCCTCTACCCTGATTCGGTGGTTTATCCGTCCTGGCAAGCAGCTTACCTTCACACTGGTGCGAAGGCGGGCCGGTAACAGTGGTTGCAGACCCCTTGCTTGAGAGTGTCCAATGAGGTTGAGTCTCGCACATTCGGCTGCAGAGAAAAGAGTCTTCCCTTTCGGAACCGACTTGTACGTTTCCTCTTTAATATCCATATTTTTTTCTTCTTCTTTTTTCTCCTATCTTCCTCTGGTTTCAATTCTGTTTCTGCTTTCTCTTCTTCTGTTTCTACTTTCTCTTTTTTCTTTCCTTTCTTCCTCTTTCTCTTCTTCTTTTTGGACTGTTGAGCCAGTCCCGCAGCAGCTGACTCCAGCTCTAAGACGTTGGGTTTCTTGGGCGAGGGTCTCGTCGGCGGATCAACTCACGTCGGTGAAAGATTCATCGTGAGCTGAATGGACCTCTAGTCTTGAGGACAACTTGGCGATCCTGTCCTCAAAACGGCGAAGCTGACGAGCGTGGATGAAAATCAACAAGAAACAAAAAGGCCAAGAGGTGAAATTATCTTCATAGATGAAAGCAACATGGCATAAAAAGAGAAGAGATAGAATCTATCTTCATGGATAAAAAGCAACAAGGAATAAAATAGAGAAGAGTTGGAAATAATGTTCATGGGAAAAAAAGAAACAAGGAATGAAAAAATGATGAGGTGAAAATTATCTTCGTGGATGAAAGGAACAGGAAACAAAAAGGTGAAGAGGTGGAAATTATTGTCATAGATGAATGAAACATGGCATGAAAAGACAAGAGATGGAAATTCTCTTGATGTGTGAAAAGCAAAAAGGAATGAAAAGGAGAAGAGGTGAAAATTATCTTCATGGAAAAAAAAGAAACAAGGAATGAAAAAGTGACGAGGTAAAAATTATCCCCGTGGATGAAAAACAAGAGGAAACAAAAAGGTCAAGAGGTGGAAATTAAATGCATAGATAAGAGTAACATAGCATGAAAAGACAAGAGATGGAAATTATCTTGATGGGTGAAAAACAAAAAAAGGAATGAAAAGGAGAAGAGGTGAAAATAAACTTCATGGATGAAAAGCAACAAAAAACGAAATGGTGAAGATATGGAAATTATTTTCATAGATGAAAGAAACAAGAAATTTGAAGGAGTAGAGTTGGAAGTTATCTTGATTGATGAAAAGCAAAAAAAGAATGAGTAAGAGAAGAGATGGAAATAATCTTTAGGCAAGAAAAACAACAAGGAATGAAAATGAGAGGAGCTGGAAATAATCTTCATGGAGAAAAAAAACAAGGAATGAAAAAGTGACGAGGTGAAAATTATCCTCGTGGATGAAAAGCAACAGAAAACAAAAAGGTCAAGAGGTAGAAATTATCTTCATAGATGGAAGCAACATGGCATGAAAAGAGAAGAGATGAAAATTATCTTTATGGTTAAAAAGAAACAAGGAATAAAAAGGAGAAAAGGTGGAAATAATCTTCACGGAAAAAAGGAAACCAGGAATGAAAAGGTGACGAGGTGAAAATTATCCTCGTGGATGAAAAGCAACAGGAAACAAAAAGATGAAGAGGTGGAAATTATCTTTATAGATGAAAGCAATATGGCATGAACAGAGAAGAGATGGAAATTATCTTGATCCGTGAAAAGCTAAAAAGGAATGAACAGGAGAAGAGGTCAAAATTATTTTGATGGATGAAAAGCAAAAAAGGAATGAATAGGAGAAGAGGTGGAAATAATCTCTTTGGAAGATAATAAAAAAAGAATGAAAAGTAGAATAGTTGGAAATAATTTTCCTGAAAAAAGTAAACATGGAATGAAAGGTGAAGAGTTGGAAATTATCTTCATAGATGAAAAGAAACAAAAAACGAAAAGGTGAAGATATAGAAATTATTTTCATAGATGAAAGCAACATGGCATGAAAAGAGAAGAATTGTAAATTATCTCAATGGGTGAAAAGCAAAAAAGAATCAACAGGAGAAGAGGTGGAAATTATCTTGATGGATAAAAAGCAAAAGGAATGAAAAGGAGAAGAGGTGGAAATAATCTTCATGGAAAAAAAAGAAACAAGGAATGAAAAAGTGACGAGGTAAAAATTATCCTCGTGGATGAAAAGCAACAGGAAACAAAAAGATGAAGAGGTGGAAATTATCTTCATAAATGAAAGCAACGTGGCATGAAAAGAGAAGAGATGGAAATTATCTTGATGGGTGAAAAACAAAAAAAGAATGAAAACGAGAAGAGGTGGAAATAATCTTCATAGAAAAAAAAGAAACTAGAAATAAAAAAGTGACGAGATGAAAATTATCTCCGTGGATGAAAAGCAACAAGAAACAAAAAGGTGAAGAGGTTGAAATTATCTTCGTAGATTAAAGTTACAGGACATCAAGAGATGAAAATTATCTTCATGTATGAAAAACGACAAGAAATGTAAAGGAGAAATGGTGGAAATAATCTTCATGAAAAAAAGAAACAAGGAATGAAAAAAGGACGAGGTGAAAATTATCCTCGTGGATGAAAAGCAACAGGAAACAATAAGGTGAAGTCTTGGAAATTATCTTCTTTAATGAAAGCAATATGGCATGAACAGAGAAGAGATGGAAATTATCTTTAGGGATGAAAAGCAACAAGGAATGAAAGGGAGAAGAGGTGGAAATAATCTTCATGGAAAAAAAAGAAACAAGGAAAGAAAAAGTGACGAGGTGAAAATTATCCTCGTGGATGAAAAGCAACAGGAAACAAAAAGATGACGAGGTGGAAGTTATCTTCATAGATGAAAGCAACATGGCATGAAAAGAGCAGAGATGGAAATTATCATGATGAGTGAAAATCAAAAAAAGGGATACGCAGGAGAAGAGGTTGAAATAATCTTCATGGAAAAAAGAAACAAGAAATGAAAACGTGACGAGGTGAAAATTATCCCCGTGGAAGAAACGCAAAAGGAAACAAAAAGGTTTAGAGGTGGAAATTATCTTCATAGATGAAAGTAACATGGCATGAAAAGAGAAGAGATAGAAATTATCTTGATGGATGAAAAGCAACAAGAAATGAAAGGGAGAAGAGGTGAAAATAATCTTCATGGTAAAAAAAAAGAAACAAGGAATTTTAATGTGACTAGGTGAAAATTATCCCCTTGGATGAAAAGCAACAGGAAAAGAAAAAGGTGAAGAGGTGGAAATGATCTTCATTGATGAAAGTAACATGGCATGAAAAGAGAAGAGATGGAAATTATCTTGATGGGTGAAAAGAAAAAAAAGAAATGAATAGGATAAGAGGTGGAAATAATCTCTTTGGAAGATAATAAAAAAAGAATGAAAAGTAGAATAGTTGGAAATAATTTTCCTGAAAAAAGTAAACATGGAATGAAAGGTGAAGAGTTGGAAATTATCTTCATAGATGAAAAGAAACAAAAAACGAAAAGGTGAAGATATAGAAATTATTTTCATAGATGAAAGCAACATGGCATGAAAAGAGAAGAGATGGAAATTATCTTGATGGGTAAAAAGCAAAAAAAGAATGAAAACGAGAAGAGGTGGAAATAATCTTCATGGTAAAAAAAGGAACAAGGAATGAAAAAGTGACGAGGTGAAAATTATCTCCGTGAATGAAAAGCAACAAGAAACAAAAAGGTAAAGAGGTTGAAATTATCTTCGTAGATGAAAGTAACAGTGCATGAAAAGATGTAAATTATCTTCATGGATGAAAAGCAACAAGAAATGTAAAGGAGAAGAGGTGGAAATAATCTTCATGAAAAAAAGAAAAAAGGAATAAAAAATTGACGAGGTGAAAATCATCCTCGTGGATGAAAAGCAACAGGAAACAATAAGGTAAAGTCTTGGAAATTATCTTATTTAATGAAAGCAATATGGCATGAACAGAGAAGAGATAAAAATTATCTTTATGGATGAAAAGCAACAAGGAATGAAAACGAGAAGAGGTGAAAATAATCTTCATGCAAAAAAAGAAACAAGGAATTTAAAAGTGACGAGGTGAAAATTATCCTCATGGATGAAAAGTAATAGGAAGCAAAAAGGTGAAGAGGTGGAAATTATCTTTATAGATGAAAGCAACATGTAATGAAAAGAGAAGAGATGGAAATTATCTTGATCCGTGAAAAGCTAAAAAGGAATGAACAGGAGAAGAGGTCAAAATTATTTTGATGGATGAAAAGCAAAAAAGGAATGAATAGGAGAAGTGGTGGAAATAATCTCTTTGGAAGATAATAAAAAAAGAATGAAAAGTAGAATAGTTGGAAATAATTTTCCTGAAAAAAGTAAACATGGAATGAAAGGTGAAGAGTTGGAAATTATCTTCATAGATGAAAAGAAACAAAAAACGAAAAGGTGAAGATATAGAAATTATTTTCATAGATGAAAGCAACATGGCATGAAAAGAGAAGAATTGTAAATTATCTCAATGGGTGAAAAGCAGAAAAGAATCAACAGGAGAAGAGGTGGAAATTATCTTGATGGATAAAAAGCAAAAGGAATGAAAAGGAGAAGAGGTGGAAATAATCTTCATGGAAAAAAAAGAAACAAGGAATGAAAAAGTGACGAGGTGAAAATTATCCTCATGGATGAAAAGCAACGGTAAACAAAAAGATGAAGAGTTGGAAGTTATCTTCATAGATGAAAGCAACGTGGCATGAAAAGAGAAGAGATGGAAATTATCTTGATGGGTGAAAAACAAAAAAAAGAATGAAAACGAGAAGAGGTGGAAATAATCTTCATAGAAAAAAATGAAACTAGGAATGAAAAAGTGACGAGGTGAAAATTATCTCCGTGGATGAAAAGCAACAAGAAACAAAAAGGTGAAGAGGTTGAAATTATCTTCGTAGATTAAAGTTACAGGACATCAAGAGATGAAAATTATCTTCATTTATGAAAAGCGACAAGAAATGTAAAGGAGAAATGGTGGAAATAATCTTCATGAAAAAAAGAAACAAGGAATGAAAAAAGGACGAGGTGAAAATTATCCTCGTGGATGAAAAGCAATAGGAAACAATAAGGTGAAGTCTTGGAAATTATCTTCTTTAATGAAAGCAATATGGCATGAACAGAGAAGAGATGGAAATTATCTTTATGGATGAAAAGCAACAAGGAATGAAAGGGAGAAGAGGTGAAAATAATCTTCATGAAAAAAAAGAAACAAGGAATGAAAAAGTGACGAGGTGAAAATTATCCTCGTGGATGAAAAGTAATAGGAAACAAAAAGGTGAAGAGGTGGAAATTATCTTCATAGATAAAAGTAACATGGCATGAAAAGAGAAGAGATGGAAATTATCTTGATCCGTGAAAAGCTAAAAAGGAATGAACAGGAGAAGAGGTCAAAATTATCTTGATGGATGAAAAGCAAAAAAGGAATGAATAGGAGAAGAGGTAGAAATAATCTCTTTGGAAGATAATAAAAAAAGAATAAAAAGTAGAATAGTTGGAAATATTTTTCCTGAAAAAAGTAAACAAGGAATGAAAGGTGAAGAGTTGGAAATTATCTTCATGGATGAAAAGAAACAAAAAACGAAAAGGTGAAGATATAGAAATTATTTTCATAGATGAAAGCAACATGGCATGAAAATTGAAGAATTGTAAATTATCTCGATGGGTGAAAAGCAAAAAAATAATGAACAGGAGAAGAGGTGGAAATTATCTTGATGGATAAAAAGCAAAAGGAATGAAAAGGAGAAGAGGTGGAAATAATCTTCATGGAAAAAAAAGAAACAAGGAATGAAAAAGTGACGAGGTGAAAATTATCCTCGTGGATGAAAAGCAACAGAAAACAAAAAGATGAAGAGTTGGAAGTTATCTTCATAGATGAAAACAACATGGCATGAAAAGAGAAGAGATGGAAATTATCTTGATGGGTGAAAAGCAAAAAAGAATGAAAACGAGAAGAGGTGGAAATAATCTTCATGGAATAAAAGAAACAAGGAATGAAAAAGTGACGAGGTGAAAATTATCTCCGTGGATGAAAAGCAACAAGAAACAAAAAGGTGAAGAGGTTGAAATTATCTTCGTAGATGAAAGTAACAGGGCATGAAAAGATGGAAATTATCTTCATGTATGAAAAGCAACAAGAAATGTAAAGGAGAAATGGTGGAAATAATCTTCATGAAAAAAAGAAACAAGGAATGAAAAAAGGACGAGGTGAAAATTATCCTCGTGGGTGAAAAGCAACAGGAAACAATAAGGTGAAGTCTTGGAAATTATCTTATTTAATGGAAGCAATATGGCATGAACAGAGAAGAGATGGAAATTATCTTTATGGATGAAAAGCAACAAGGAATAAAAGGGAGAAGTGGTGAAAATAATCTTCATGCAAAAAAAAAGAAACACGGAATTTAAAAGTGACGAGGTGAAAATTATCCTCGTGGATGAAAAGTAACAGGAAACAAAAAGGTTAAGAGGTGGAAATTATCTTCATAAATGAAAGCAACATGGCATGAAAAGAGAAGAGATGGAAATTATCTTGATTCGTAAAAAGCTGAAAAGGAATGAACAGGAGAAGAGGTCGAAATTATCTTGATGGATAAAAAGCAACAAGAAATAAAAGGGAGAAGAGGTGAAAATAATCTCTTTGAAAGATAGGAAGATAATAAAAAAAGAATGAAAAGGAGAATAGGTGTAAATAATTTTCATGTAAAAAGAAACAAGGAATAAAAAGGTGAAGAGGTGGAAATTATCTTCATGGATGAAAAGCAACAAAAAACGAAAAGGTGAAGATAAGGAAATTATTTTCATAGAAGAAAGCAACAAGGAATGAAAAGGAGTAGAGTTGGAAGTTATCTTGATTGATGAAAAGCAAAAAGGCATGAATAGGATAAGAGGGAAAAATAATCTTCATGGAAGAAAATCAATAAGGAATGAAAAGGAGAAGAGTTGGAAATAATCTTTATGGGAAAAATGAAACAAGGAATTAAAATTGACGAGGTGTAAATTATTTCCATGGATGAAAAACAACATGAAACGAAAGGTGAAAATATGTAAATTAGCTTCATAGATAAAAGAGGCAAGGAATGCAAAGGAGTACAGGTGGAAATTTTTATGATGGATGAAAAGTGAAAATGAATTAAATATGAAAAATGTGATAAAATGTGAAAAAGCGAGCCTGTCAAGGTCAAACATGACGAAAAGTGTAGAGGTGAGTTTCGAGGCCCCTCCTTGTTTTCTCATCGCACGTTCGACTTTGCCCGCTCTGAAAAGCGACCTTCAATGCCAAGGTCAAGAAATGTAAATTATCTTCATGGCTGAAAAGTAAGACGTATCTGAATTATATATGTACATACTATGTACAAAATAATAACTCAGCAATGGCATTTCACCGAACACTCTAATGATACCGGCTTTTGTAAAAGTTCTCTTATACTCGGGGATTTTTGATCTTTCAAGAGGTTTACGTATGTGATAGAAAAGGTTCCGTCAAAAAAACTTAAAGTTCTACTTTTCGCGCACGTTTCATTCAAATGTATTTTCAATTGTATACAGGTCTGACGAGATGGAAGTTAAAAGAATCAAGATTTATGCTCACCTGCCCGCGGGCCACAACAAGTCCGACATCGCCAAGCGGCTCAACGTCAGCCGGATGAACTTCCAAGGAGTCGTGGACAGCCTCAAGAACGGGGAAGAACTATAAGATCGATCTCGTTCAGGCAGACCTCAAGTTTTCAAACGCTTCGTTGTGAGAAAGGCCTTTGAAATTTGTCTGAAGCTCAAAATTACTGCAATCGCGAAGAAGAATATATCGGTGGCCACGGTGTCCAGGATCGTCAAGTAGGAAGGCGGCAAGAGCTTGCGGTGCGTGGTAAGGCTTCTGCTCACCGACTGAATGCGAGAACAACGGAGTGAGCGATGACTTCGCCTCCTTAACGACTTGAAGACTCATGATAATCGAGTTATCCTTTTATCTGATGAAAAACGTTCAGGGTCGATCCGGTCATCAAAAAACGGAACGACTGAATTGTAAGCTTCGGCCAGGACGTCTCCGAGGTCCACTAGTGTCCACAACCAAACATTTGGCATCCGTGATGATGCTTCGCAACGTGGCTTCGAATAGCGAGATGATGCCGTCACTATTATCTCATTTTTTATAAAGAGATTAAGACACCAAAAAATAGGCCTGCATTATTTGATCATCTATATTTGGCCTCTTGTGGGAATACAATTTTTTAATGGTGAGGAAAAAATGAGATTTTTGTGTAAACTCTGATGGACAAAAGTAGCGACACTTATTGGGGCAAGTGGGGCAAAATGAGTACATTGCACCATCCATCCCTCGCATCGTGGTCTAGATTCCCCGACCGCATAAGGAAATTGACATAAGATCAGAATGACAAACGCTACCAAGCCCTAAGGAACTAGGGGCTGTTCCTCGTTTGGAGAGCGGGAGGGGGGGGGGCTTTGACCATTTGTGGCTCCAAGTCAGGGGTATGCGGGCATGGAAAGGACACTAGTGCTCCACTTCAGGGGGCTGGAACAGAGAAGAAAGCGGATATTTTGGGCATTGAAATCGAGAGAAAAATTGGAACGGTGTATTTTGATTTGCTAATATGTTTGATGAGGGGAGTGGAACTACTTACTCCGCCGGGGGAAATTTTAGCGTGTTCGCCAATGGGCGGCCAGATGGTAACACCGCTAAAAGTTTTGTATACGATGTCACTGGATCCAACCCGGGACTCTTAGCTTGAATTCCAGCCTCGCATCTACTAGGATAGCCAGAGCTCCTCTATTGAACGTAGTAGTACTGTCAAACGTAGTCGAATAGAATGTATTAACCGTACTAGAGCAGACTCCGTTAACTATGCTAGAGCAGACTCTATTAAACGTAGTAGACCAAACTCAATTAACTGTAATCAAGCAAACTCTATCAACCGTAGTAGAGCAGATTCTAATTAACCATATTAAGAGCTGGCTTTATAAACCATAGGAGAGCAGACTGTTAACTGCAGTAGAGCAGTCTCTATTAACCGCAGTGGAACAGATTCAGTTAGCCGTAGTTTAGCAGACTGTATTATCCGTAGTAAATCAGATCCCCCTAACCATAGTAGAGCAGACTATTTTAAGTATAGTTGAACAGACTCTATCATCCTAAGTAGAGCAGACTGTTAACCGTAGTGGAGGTAAAACTGTTAAGCGTATTAGATCAAAGCATCCTTACCGTAACGCGATTAAACAAGTGCGCTTGTTTCACGTTGTGGCGTCCGCGCGACCTCAGGTGTGATTCAAGTCATATACGAAAACTCGAAAGAGGCTCGGAATCCTGAAATGGGGACGCTCTCAGAAGCTCGTTCCCACTCGCCCGGGTGGCAGAAACGAGAGGCAGTGTAAGGTGACGAGCCTCAAGGCCGTTTCATACCGGGAGGCGATGCTACGCTACGCACGCTTTTAATCACTCATGTTGTTTTCAATGAGGCCTCTCAAACCGGATGCAAAGATATGGGAACAACGTCGCAAGCGTCGCTTGAATAACTTCCCCCGATCGCCGCTGCAATTTTTCCCCTCACCCATGCGCACTCGGAGGCCTCGTCAAGGTAGCGGCAGTTTGCCACACGCTTTACCAAGCGCGTCACCAACATTTCTAGAAGTCGACTTCAAGGACGGAAACCATTTTATAAGGAACGTCTTATCGCCAATTTTTATCCCTTTGTCGGGCATAGACAGGCGCGAAAACGATAGCAAAAGATTTAAAAGAGACGCATAGGATGACTTGAGAGAGCGCATAAGTTCCTCTCTTGGGGCAGTGGGATCGGGAGGGTGTGTCGCTGCTCCATGTTTCAGTTATAGCAGGGGAAAAATCCTTTTTACCCCCCCCCCCATTTCGGGTAGGGAAATAAGTGAAGCAGTTGATAGATGAAGGAGGGTTATTTTCCGTGCTTATATATGTCTCCAGAATGCTACAGGGACGTGACCAGGAAGGACACCTATTGGGAGAAGATTGCTAAAATCCTTAAATTGGATTATAAGTTCTTCACTTTATTTATTGTTTAATGTAAATACATATCATGTGAAAAGTTAAAAATACATATGTATAATGTATATTATATACAGCAGTAAAGGGTAAAAAAGTGATAAAAATTCCTTTCTCCATTATCTGCCATAGTACGCTGCCATCTTTTTCTCATGTTAAGCACTCCATGAATATGTTTTTTACTTCAAAAACCTAGTTACTAGCATTCATTCATAGCATCCTCATCTTTGATAAAACAACATATAGAACAGAGGTAAAATGTTTTCGGACACCTGAAATTTTTCTTATTCCCTGGGTATGTCGATGATTATGTTGGTATAAGTTTAAATGTATGCGTTAAATACATACAAAAAGTAATATAAAAGTACAAGGTTCCTTATAACTTTTTTTTAAATATCGAAAATAGCGATACTATTGAAATGTATGTAATCCTGGTAACAGTGTGCGGTATATTACAGCCAAAAATGTATCTATAACAGCATATGTATTGACTAATATGATATTTCATATCGAAAACTTCTGATAATGATATGATAATGGCGAAAACACGTAACCAGACCGTGGAGGAACGAAACGCGATACGCGAGCTGCACGGGGAGGGTCTCAGCTATCGACAAATTTACAGAAGGTCGGCGGATCACATTCCGGTGTTGCAGAAGTGTTGAAGAGGATCCGAAATTGAGGAAGCATCCAAGACCGACCTCCTTATGGACGACCCAGGGTCATTACGCAATGTTACGACAGTCCTGCGTCGCATGAGCTTTCGGGATCGAAAGAAAACCGCAGTTCGGCTGCAACATGAATAGGGGCTAGTTTAATTCATCCTTCAGAGTTGTTCTCGACTCCAGACAACGCTAGAGTCCACAGGAGAACAGGGGAGCAGTAAAATTGAGAGTGCATAGTGCCAACAGTTCTTAAGGACAGCCGCTCCAGATATGGGGGACCCTGAGGCTGATATTCACCCCACCTCTCACCAAGTATTGTTAGCTTAGAACAACGACCACATCCCGGACAACCATCTCGGCTGATGGGCTAAACCAGGTGAGGGGGTACCACAACTCCAAATTGTGGTGTTGAACAGTGCCAGCTCTATTAAGTAAAGTCTGGAGCAGTGATGAGGCGTATGGGATGCTAAACGTCCACCGATGCGTAAATGTGACAAGCAAGGTGGGTGACACACCTTAGAGTGAACCAGGCATCAAAAGTGGTCATCGACGCCACCATAGAAGAGGAGTGGAGCCCTCACTACGTACTAATCCTAGTTTAACCAGGGACTTGTCAAGAATTAATAATGACAACAACGACGTCAACGAGAGCAATGATCAACAGAGAACTGCTGTCGCGCCCGGTCAGGGAGCTCATGAACGGCAGGCGAACCCTGTCCGTCATCGAGTGACTGTCTGCAAACAAAGAAAGAAATGTACTATTACAACATGGAAAGTGAGAACAATGTATCAAGCAGAAAAGTTGGCAAATGTACATCAAGAAATAAAGACACTAAATACAAGTATCCTATGAATCAGTGAAGTAAGATGGAGGGGGAATGGAGAAGTGTAATATGAAAACTGTTAGTTTATTTATTCTGAAGGAGAAATACATGAGAGAGGTGTCGGAGTGATGTTGTCTAAAGAAGCAGCTGGTAGTCTCAAAGGGTACTGGACTGTGTCAGACAGAATAATACTAGTAAAACTATATGGAACCCGTCTGGTTACTAATGTTTACAAGTGTATGCCCAACTACAGAAGCTGAGGAGGAAGAAATAGAACAATTTTATGAAAAATGTTGATCTGATTCTAAGACAATGCAAGAATCATGAAGTTAATATAGTTATGGGTGATGTGAATGCTAAAATTGAAAAAGAAAGAGTAGGTCAGGTGGTGGAACCATTTGGCTTGGGAGAAAGGAATGACAAAGGCGACAGATTTGTGGATTGATGTTTGGAAAACATGCAAGTTGTGATAAACATGTGGTTTAGACACCATAAGTAACATTTGTGAGCTTGGAAATCACCTGGCCAGGTAGTACGAAATCATATTGATTACATCACAGTAAATGAACGCTTCCGAAACGCAGCACACAGGTAAAAACTTTCCCCGGCGCAGATGTGAATAGTGATCACGTACCAGTAGCGGCCACGATTAAGTTGAATCTAAAAAATTGAGAAAGGCAAAGTTTAATTCAAAGAAGAATATTGATTTATTAGGAAAAGATGAAGACATAACTGAAAGATATACGGTAGAAGTCCAAAACAGATACGCGTCATTAGAAGAGGATGCCGCTAAGGGCAGTGCTGAAGAGCAGTGGAATATTTTGGTAGGAGCTCTGCAAGAGGGCGTGCGAGAAGTTATTCCAGATGTCAGACGACGGAAGAAGAAGCCATGGATGACAGAAGAAATATTAGATATGATAGAGCAAATAAGACAGTTAAAAGGCCGGGATGAACTGCAATACAGAATCAGAAACAGAGAAATTCCCCGAGAATGCAATAGAGGAAAGGAACAATGGCCAAATGAACAATGTGAAGAGGTAGAATAGCTGTGTAGAACACATCAGAACTCAAGATTTGGGAAGATAAAAGAACTTAGACAGAAAAAGAAATGGAACAAGGGCAGAGCTGTAAAGTGGAAAGATTGGGACAGTGGTGATAGAAACGGAAGAGGTGAAACAGAGATGGAGCGAGAACATTGGAGAATTATTCTATGATGAGAGAGAATGGTTAGAAGACTTGCCCGAAAGAGAAGAAGAAACCCCAGAAATTCTCGAAAGGGAAATAAGAGATGTAATGAAGGATATGAAGAGAGAAAAGGTTGCAAGAAATGATGAAGTTATGATAGAAATGCTACGAGCTGCCGGCGCTACGGCAGTAAAGGTTGAACTGAAATAACAAACAAAGATTACAACTCAGGTCAGATAACAAACCAAATGTGTAAATCAGTTTTCATTACAATTCTCAAATTAAGTGAAACATTTAAATGTAAAAAGCACAGAACAATAACAAAAATCATACTGAGAGTAATACTAAAAAGAATAAGAGGAAAAAAAGGCGAGAAATATCTGAGGAACAATGTGGTTTTGTGGAAGAAAAGGCACAAGCAATGCAATATTTATGCTGAGAGTAATGTCAGAAAGAATAATAGAGAAACAGAGAGATATAATGTTTGTTTTATTGATTAAGAGAAGGCTTTTGATAAAGTTAGAGATGTGGATTTAATGGAAGTTTTGAAAAGTATCGATGGAAATGAATACAAAGTGATTAAGAACTTATACTGGGCACAGAAGTCATGTGTCAAACTAGATGGTGAAGAAACTGACTTCCAGGCAATTAGAAGAGGAGTAAGACAAGATGTGTGTTGTCACCAGACCTCTTCTCATTATATAGTCAAGTAATAGTGAGGAATATTGAAGAATACGAAGGGATAAGAATTAGAAGATGTAATATCAATAATTTAAGATACGCGGACGACACAGTAATAATAGCTCATTCAAGGCAACTGTAGAGGAATTGCAACATAAAGGCTCCCGGAGGGCCAGGCGGACATATACATTAAAGTCCCCCTTCCCCTTTGTGGAGAAAGCCAGAGAAGCAAGCCCCATGGGAACGGTAGCCGGCGAATAACAGTAGCTGCCTACCCTGATTAATCTCCCCGCTGCATAGGTAGTTGGAGCGACCATCTATGTTAAGGAAACCACCAAAGGCCCTTAAACGACGCTCAAAAGATCCAATTACCTACGAGATCCGCTCGCCCGCGGTTATGTCACCAAAAAGCGGTGCCAAGCAAAAGGCACGCCAAGGAGGGTGGCGGTTGGGGGGCTCTTTAATTAACAAGCCGACTTGGGCACGTCAGTGCCAACCTGTTCACTCCTCGCTCTCCCAGATGCGACCTCGCCACTCGCGCTCCCCTCTGCAGCCTTGCCCCTTTTCCCTTAGATGGGGAGGTGGTCCGCCTATAAATAAGCCCCTGAAGGAAAGAGAAAATATTATTATTCGGTGAGAACGACATAGGATCAGTTCGTGAAGATCGATCCTTCAGCCAGTCAAGATTAAACGAGGAGAGACGATAAAGGATCAGATTGAGAAGATCGATCCTTCCACCCCAGTGCCGAATTAATATAAATCGTCAAGTTCTGTATCGGTGCGATACTGAAGAATCCTTTACAGACTTAAAAGAAGTCTGACTGGAGAAAAGAAAACCCGCTCACACTCGAGTGACTCTCACATCTCAAGCTCCGTAAGAGTGAGAGGAGAAGAACCAAGCCCCAACGAGGTTCCATTTGTTAATTACGGTAGAAATTCCCTCGTATACCCAAATTCTAACATCGGCTAATTCCACTCTCCGAAGCGCGAGAAAAGCCCTCCAGCGACATCCGGCAACCTCTAATCCCTTCTGTTATGTAAGTTAGAAAGAACATTTATATTCATATTGCGATAGTACGAGTTTATTACGTTTCACGATTTAACGGAAGTAGAAACAATTGTGCGTAAACCCCTGTCATATTGACTAGTAGAAGAGAGTAATTTAATTTAATATTTAACGCTAATCAAAAGGAGGCGTGATAAAATAACTAATCGGCAATTGGTGTGTTTACGTGTAGCCTATTTGTTTATTTTTGTCTTTGAGAGATATTGTAATAGGCACAGTTGCCAACCGGTTTGGCTTCGGTTAGCATAAGAGGAGGATATAAATGTATTTACTGTTTTTTTGTCATAGTTAATTGTTAAGTTTAAAATATATGTTTATTTTGGGATAATTCCTGTGCGTTTCTTTATATCCTTACGTGTTGAAGCGACTTATCCTTAAAAACAACGAAAAATAGCATTCTTAGACAAAAGAATACCTCAAAAAAAGAAGTATATTACGATCAAAAGGTATTCTTTGACAGCAACAGTTGCCACTAGAATTTAATAAAGTAAAAGAAGAAAGTGAGAACAAAGAGCTAAAAATGATTGTATGAAAGACGAATTTTATGGCTATATGGAAGAATACACCAGTGCGAAGATTTGAATTACGTTTTGGAGACCACACATTGAAGCAGGTAGAGTCATTCAAATACCTAGGAAGTGTGATGACGGATGATGTAAGAAGGGACAGTGAAATCATAGGAAGGATAAAAATAGTAAAGATGGCATTTGGAAATATTAGAAATATATTAGCGAACAGGAAGTAATCGATAAAAAGGAGGACAAGTTTAATAAAGACGCACAGTTTTTTTTTTAAAGAGCTCACCTGGCGACTGCCTACTTGAGCATTAGTCGTCTTATTAAAAACTGCCTAGTACTAGGCTACTTTAAAATCTAATGCAATAACACAAAAAAGGAAAAAACAACCCAAACAACACCAGAAATTAAAAAAGGGGAAAGGACACGAGTAGTAAGCAAGCACCTGCGTCGGGGGAAGACCCCCCCCTCCGTGCAGGAGCGTGCAAACTATAAGGGGAAAAAACAACAAAACAAAAGAAAAAAATTTAGTTAAATAATAGGGAGAAGGACGGCCTCCCCCCCAAAAGTCCCCTGTAAGGGACGCAGCGATTTGCCATCCTGGCCGCCGTGCTGACAGGACTCAGCACCCCGTGTGGCCCCAGCTTAGCCTCTCTTCCTTCCTTCAAAACACTTGTTTCCTCTCTTTTCACACAACCTCTCCCACAACTTTCTCTGGTCAGCCTCTAATTTCACAGGGTAGATGCTGACCTTCTTCTCAAGCCAACCACCCCGGATCGGGGCTGAGGGGGAAGGGGACATTGTTCCCTAACCTCTGAGCTCCGTTTCGGGATGGTTTTTTTTTAACAACCTGCTTCATCCCCACCCATACCTTCCTCACATCCCTTTTCCTCTCCACGTTCTATCCATTTTTACGCCGTGTCTAAGGTGGAGCCGCCATGCCGATGGACTGCCAGGCCACCAGGCGGGAGGGGTGCTTTCGGGCACCTTCCTCTTACCAGCGGCAGTCCCCTCTGTTCTTTCCAAGGGGACTGCCAATAAAGCCAGCAGGCAGCCCTTAGCCAGCCGCTCCACATCAAAGCTACTCGATAGGCCAAACCCCCTTAGGGGGAGGAGGGAAGCCAGGCCCCTTCGGTCGCTTCCCTGAAAAGACCTGCTGGCAAGAATATTAAACCTTGCCGGGGTCAAGGCCTGTGCCTCCCCACAAAAGACTCATGACGCTGCCAAGGGGACCTGCGATGTCCTGGGAGGGGATAGCCAACTGGAATCCCCTCCTGTGATAGACATGGTTCTTGAGGAAAACCAGCCTCAGACGGTAAAGCCTTCCATGGGGGGGAAATCCGGGCTGGCGTCAAGCACCGAACCTGAATCCGCCCCTATGCAAGGTCCTCCTCAAACGGCTGGGAATACTTAGGCAGTACACGCAGGAGAGGGATCTCCTCCGGATGATGCCCCTAGGACCACAAGGACCTTCTCCATTTCGGGGAAGGACATGGCTGGGGCCGGTACATCTGGCCTGGGGGATTCTACCGGCAGAGGTGAGAAGCGGGTTCATTCCCCGCCCTCCTCTCCTAAAAAGAAAAATAAGACAAGAAAGATTAAAAAGACTCGGGGCTCCTCTCCATCCGCGGAAGCTGTGGGGACGGATGGGTCTGCTGCCACTCTGGCAAGCAACCAAGCCAAGAACGGCACATCTGGCCCCTCTGCCCCCCGTGGACGGAGCTCCTGACCATGACAAAGACCAAAAGTGCACAGGGCGGAGCCTCGATGACATCGGGGCCCCTCATTCCTTGTTATTCGCTCCACTGAGGGCAGCATGTTGTCCAAGGGTGACATGATACATCAGAGGAGAGCAGTAGCTAGTGTAATTGCTAGAGAGCCGAAGGTGACCCGTTTCTCGGACGGGAGCCTTCTGGCAAATGCGGCGAATCCCGCCAAGGCGGCCAAGATAAGTGCTCTTCGGACACTTCATGGCACTCCGGTGAGTGTGACGCCGCAGTCTACCATGAACTTTGTGAAAGAAGTAGTTTATGCGAGGGAACTCGTTGACTACTCCATAGAGGACATCACCCTAGAGCTGGCCGATCATAGGGCGGTCAAAGTCGAACGTGTGATGAGAAAACAGGGAGGGGCCTCGAGACCCACCCCTACACTCTTCGTCACGTTTGACTGTGACAAGCTCCCTGAGTCGGTGCGTGCCGGTTGGTACCGCTACCGCGTGAAGGCATTCGTGCCACTGCCGTGGAGGTGCTATTACTGTCACCGCTTCGGCCATACGAATCGCTCATGTAGACGTGCAAAGTCGAGGTCACCCGAAGTCTGTGTAAATTGCTCCAAGGTCGCAGACGATAAGTCCAAATCGTGTGTGGCCAAGTGTGTCAATTGCGGAGAGCCGCACCCTGCTGCTTCGAAGAAATGTGGTGCATATCTCCTTGAGAAAGAAATCCTGGCCGTTCAGGCCCAGGATCGATTCTGATTCCGCGAGGCTAAGGACTTGGTCCTGGCGCGCCCGGCTCTGCCTGGTACGTTTAAAGCTTCAATAGTTAGAAAGACACCCTCTGCTCCTGGCCCATCCAGGCCAACGAGTATGGTTATTTCCGCGCTCAATCAGAGCCCTTTTGCGCGCTCTACTCAACCTGGGCGTTTCTCTGGTAAAACTAGCGGCAAAAAGGATTCATACCCAGCCCCGGCTAAAACCAAGGCTCCCCCCTCTTTCCCCAGCGTGACCGTTTTCCGTAAGGCAAAACGGCCACGCGCCTCCACCGAGTCTTTAGACTCACAGGAGGCAACACCCCTGAAGATGGTCGCTAGGCGAACTTCCGGGTTTCCTGAAGCTGTCTCCCGCAAGGAGGACAGCAACAAAGGAGCTTCGGCTGCTTCGCCTACCCCCCGAGGTGTGACGAGTGGCTCGGAGACGTTGGTTCCTCGATAAGAGGGCCCCCCGCCTCCGAAGCCGCAACGCCCACCTAAGGTTTAGAGGCGGAGGGAGGAAAAGACTCGCATTGCGATCCTAACCTTCCCCAATAAGTCCTCGAAGGCGACAGCGCCTTCAGCGCTTTGTCCGGCCAACAGCGCCCGGTGTTCTGTCCCCGGGAAGCGTACGGCCATTCCCGTAAGGGTCTTCTGTTCGAGGAGAACCTTCGCGTCTCTTCCGAGCTAGGCCTGGAGGGCATATTCCTTCAATGGAATTGCCGTGGACTCCAGGCCAACTGGGAGGAGCTGCGAAGGATCGTCTCGTCCCGTTCCCCGTAAGCTATCTTTTTGCAGGAGACCATTCTAGGCGCGTGCCCCCTCTTTGCCCTCCCGGGGTATAAGGGTCTTGCGACCCCACCACTGCGGGATGGCCGGGCTGAGGGATGCGCGGTTTACACCCGGATGATGTCTCCGTTGTTCATTTCTCTTTAGATACCTCCTTTCAGGCAGTGGCTGTGAAGCTACACCTGGATAGGAGGTATACTATCATTTCTGCGTACATTCCACCGTCAGCTGACTTCGACGCGGGGGACTCATGCCGCGTCGTTGCACGGTTGCCGAGGCCCTATCTCTTGCTTGGAGATCTGAACGGCAGGCATCCTCTCTGGGGAGATTACTCCATAAATCCCAGGGGACAAGTCCTTGCGGATCTGATCGAAGAGCTTGAGATAGGTGTCCTAAACGTGGATAAGTTTACGCATCACTGTTCGAGAACCACTTCATTTTCTTGCCTTGACCTATCTTTGTGCTCTTCGGATGCACAGCCTGGTTTGATTGGGGGGTGGTCGATGACCTCCATGGTAGTGATCACTTTTCCATTCAAATATAATTTTTAGGGCAACTGCCACCTGAGAGACCACCTCAGTGGTGCTTAGCGCGGGCGCTGTGGCCTGCATTTCAGGAAATGACTGAATTCTCTATCTCAGTCGAGGAGTTTAGGTGGGTAGATGAGGCCGTTGAGTTCTTCTCCGGCAACCTCATCGCCGTGGGCCTGACTACTATTGCTAGGACGTCTGACCGTCTTGCTCGCCGACCACTCCCATGGTGGTCAGCCGAGTGTGAGACGGCCCTCAAACAGAAGCGTTATGCCTACATGCGCTATAAGCGCGGCCAGAACGATTTCACTGTCACTGAATTTCGTCGGGCTAGGGCGAGGTTCCATAATATTGGCGGGCATACTTGTCTTCACTTAACGGGAAAACCCCTTTAGCTGAGGTGTGGAAGCGAGTTAAAAGGATTCGGGGCAAGTTCTCGCAGGACCCCCCCTCCCGTTCTCCAGGAGAATGCGACCGCAATCTCGGACAGGCGGTAGCGACCCCATCCATCCAGGTAGCGGACAGGTAACGTGCGCGAAGATCACCCAGACTGGGATACTCGACAAGAATGTGCTGAACAGTATGGGAGACGAGGCAGTCGTCACAATAGGGCGCAGGCGAGCGCTTCATCAAATAGCGATGCGTCACACGAGTATGTGCGATTCAAAGACGACAGATAGCGACTTGAAGCCGTCGCGGCATTGGGGGATAGGTCCATTGGAACAGTCACGGCGCAATGGCACGCAACTTTAAGTTCCATTCGACCGTCTCCCATCTTCTTTGCCAAGCAGTCCGAAGAACTGCCCGTATTCCTGCCATGTAGTAGGTGTGAGGAAGAGCGAAACGCTGGACCAGTCGTAGAGTCCGCGCGGACTCTTTGGTGACGTCATCAGCGCGCTCATTCTCCGCAATTCCTACATGTACAGGAACCCACCAGATAATCTCGACATCCGCCCGGCTCGCCAAAACCGTGGCGTCACGGATTTCGCGAACCAGGGGATGCGGAGATTCCAATGCCCCGAGAGCACTCAGGGCGCTTTGTGAGTCGCTATAGATCACAATCCCGTCTCTGAACCGGGCACGTTGCGTAATCTCCCGTACCGAGTGGTGTATTTCCACTAGCTCAGCCGTGAAGACAGACGCAGCGTTTGGCAAAACCCCGCTGACTTCAAACAGAGGGGAAACGGCGTGGAAGCCGACCCCCACTTGGGACTTGGAGTCATCCGTATACACTGGCACGCTTCCAGCGTGACACGAGGTGGGCTCCAAAAAGTTCGAACGCAATACTCCCGGCGCTGTACAAGCTTTGGGAGCAGAGACGTGGCGGCAAATAACCAAATGTGGTACCCTCCAGGGTGGCGTCCTGGGCGGAGCCAGCGGCGTCACCGGCCGCAGAGCTATACCTAGCTTTCGAAGGAGTTTTCTGGCCCTAAACTTAAAGGGCTTAGGGTATGGTCTTGCGTCTATCGGTGGCATAGGCACCGCCGAGATCAGCTGCGGATGCAGTGAGAGCTGTTGGCGACTGGGAGGGGCGCTGGGTCGCGCATACAGGCGAGTGATGTGCAGTACGCAGCGCAGAGCGAGTGGTATATTCCCAGCATCGACCAACAGGCTCTCAATGGGGGAAGTGCGGAAAGCACCGGTCGCAAGGCGAAGGCCGCTGTGGTGGATCGAGTCCACCTTCCGTAATAAACGCTCGGCTGCGGATGCATAAATCTCGCATCCGTAGTCGAGCTTCGAACAAACACAGGATCGATAAAAAAGTAAGGCAGTAGCACAATCAGCGCCTCAATCGCTGAACGTCACGGAACGGAGAATATCCATGACTCGGGTACAGGAGACCCTAAGGCTGCGAATATGAGCCTCCCAGGTGAGGCATCGGTCAAATAGAAGACAGAGAAATAATGCGATTTAAACTCTTCCAGGCGCACCCCATTAAGACACAAATCTGGGTCGGGGTGGAGCTGTGGATGGTGTCAGAAGTGCACCACCTTAGTCTTGGCCAAAGAAAACCAAAACCCGTGCGCTTCGGCATAGCGAGAGACGCCGTTTAATACCTATTGGAGTCGACGCTCCAGAGTTGGCATCTTCGCCGCGCCAAAAGAGATCAAAAGGCCGACCTCTAGAGCGTAGCGAGAACACCTTTCGGCCCCACCGAGGTAATCCCACTGATGCTCAGAGCAAAGAGTGTGACATTGAGGCCTTCCGCGACATCCCGACGTGTATTGAATGCTGGTGGAGAAGCATCCCGGCTAGAGAATGCGGAGAAAGCGGTCGCGAAGGATTCCACCACGGACGCGGGGTCCGAGATTGCGGTCCCATTCTCCTGGAGAACGGGAGGGGCTCCTAATAGACTTTGCTGGGAAGCCTTTTGATTCGCTTCCGCACGTCTGCTAGAGGGGTCTTCCCGTTAAGTGAAGACACGTATGCCCATCAAGAAGAGCGGCGGGCGTGCTGCGAAATATACCGGAACCTAGCCCTAGCCCGACGAAATTCAGTGACAGTGAAATATCTTGGGCGATGCATATAGTGCATGTAGGCATAACGCTTCTGTTTGAGGGCCGTCTCACACTCGGCCGACCACCATGGGAGTAGTCGGCGTGCAAAAAGGCCACACGTTCTGGGAATAGTAGTCAGGCCCGCGGCGATGAGGTTGCCGGAGAAGAACTCAACGGCCTCAACTACCGAATTAAACTCCTCGACTGAGATAGAGGATTCAGTCATTTCCTGAAATGCAGGCCACGGCGCCCGCGCCAAGCACCACCAAGTTAGGCTCTCAGGCGGCAGTTGCCCTGAAAATGATATTTGAAGGGAGAAGTGATCACTACCATGGAGGTCATCGACCCCCCCCTAATCAAAATCAGGCTGTGCATCCGAAGAGCACAGAGATAGGTCAAGGCAAGAAAATGAAGCGGTTCTCGGTCAGTGATGCGTAAACTCACCTACATTTAGGACACCTATCTCAAGCTCTTCGATCAGATCGGAAAGGACTTGTTCCCTGGGATTTATGGAGTAATCTCCCCAGAGAGGATGCCTGCCGTTGAGATTTCCAAGCAATAGAAAGGGCCTCGGCAACCGTGCAACGACGCGGCGGAAGTCCCCCGCGTCGAAGGCAGCTGACGGTGGAATGTACGCAGAAATGATAGTATACCTCCTATCCAGGTGAAGCTGCACAGCCACTGTCTGGAAGGAGGTTGTCTAAAGTGAAAGAAAGGACGGAGACATCATCCGGGTGTAAACCGCGCATCACCAAGCCCAGCCATCTCACGGTGGTGGGGTGGCAAGACCCTTATACCCCGGGATGGCGGGCAGGGGGCACGCGCATAGCAAGGTCTCCTGCAGAAAAATGGTTAACTGGGAACGGAACGAGACGAGCCTCCGCAGCTCTTCCCAGTTGGCCCGAAGTCCTCGGCAATTCCATTGGAGGAATATGCCCTCCAGGCCTAGCTCGGAGGAGACGAGGGGGCCCTTTTCGAACAAAAGACCACATGAATGGCCATACGCTTCTCGGAGACACAACCTTGGGTGCTATTGGCCGGACAAAGCGCTAAAGGCGCTGTCTCCTTCGAGAACTTATTGGGGAAGGTTGGGCTTGCCATGCGAGTCTTTTTCTCCCTCCGCCTCGAAACCTTAGGCGGGTATTGCGGCTTCGGAGGCGGGAGGCACTCTTTTCGAGGAACCACCGTCTTCGAGCCACTCAGCCCATCACTAGGCGTGGGCGAAGGCGCCGAAGCTCCTTTTTTGCTGCCTCAATAGTTAGAAAGGCACCATCTGCTCCTGGTCTATCCAGGCCACCTTTAGAACACCTTTAGGACACCTTTCGGAACCCCGGAAAATGTCGTAGAGACCAACTTCAGGGGTGTTGCCTCCTATGAGTCTAACGACTCTGTGGAGGCACGTGGCCGTTTCGCCTTACGTGAAACGGTCACGCTGGGGTAAGGGCGGAGAGCACTGATTTTATCCGGGGCTGGGTGTGAGCCCTTTTTGCCACGAGCTTTACCAGGGGAGCGCCCGTGTTGAGTAAAACCCGCAGAAGGGCTCCCAATGGGCGCCCCCGTAAGGGGCGCGGCGATTTGCCATCCTGGCCGCCGTGCTGACGGGATCCAGCGCTCCGTCCGGCCCCAGCTTAGCCTCTCTTCCTTCCTTCAGACAGCCCGATTTCTCCCCTACCTTGTCGCTTTTCATACAACCTCTCCCACAACTTTCTCTGGTCAGCCTCTAATTTCAAAGGGTAGAATGCTAACCTTCTTCTCAAGCCAACCACCCCGGATCGGGGCTAAGGGGGGAGGGGACATTGTCCCCTAACCCCTGAGCTCCGGTTCGGGATGGGGGTTTTTTAACAACCTGCTTCATCCCCACCCATACCTTCCTCACATCCCTTTTCCTCTCCTCTTCACAACCTATATTTTTTACGCCGTGTCCAAGGTGGAGCCGCCATGCCGATGGACTGCCAGGCCACCAGGCGGGAGGGGTGGTCCCGAATGGCGGTGCCTGGCTCTGCCGGGCTTGTAAGCACCTCTCGCAGTGCGGGCTACTGCGAGGGGTGATGAACTATTGCGTCCCGTGGCAAAAATAGGGTCACCATGCCCATAGATGAACAACAAAAAAAAAACCCCAAACCCCTTTAACTCCCCCTTGCTCATCGACGGAGCCGCCCTTGGGCAGCTCCACCGAAAAAATGGAGGTCCCCCCCCCCTGTGCTTGCACAGGGGACCCTCCATATTTTTCTAACCGGAGAGGAGGCTTACTCCTCTCCTTCGCCTACGGGTGCAGGGGACTCCCCCTCACCCCCTTCTCTGGAGGTGCTTTCGGGCACCTCCCTTTTCCCAGCGGCAGTCCCATCTTTTCTTTTCAAGGGGACTGCCAAGAAAGCCAGCAGGCAGCCCTTAGCCAGCCGCTTCCCATCAAAGCGGCTCGGTAGGGCAAACCCCCTTAGGGGGGAGAGGGAAACCAGGCCCCTTCGGTCGCTTCCCTCAAAAGACCTGCTGGCAAGAATTTTAAACCTTGCCGGGGTCAAGGCCTGTGCCTCCCCATACAAGACTGGCGACACTGCCAAGGGGACCTGCGATGTCCTGGGAGGGGATGGCCAATTGGAGGCCCCTCCTGTGATAGACATGGTCCTTGAGGAGACCCAGCCCCAGACGGTAGGGCCTTCCATGGGGGGGAATTCGGGCTCGGCGCCAAGCACCGAACCCGAATCCGTCCCTATGCAAGGTCGTCCTCAAATGGCTGAGGGCTCCGAGGCAGTAGAAGGAGGGGAGGGATCTCCTCCGACAGGTGCCCCTACGACAACCAGGACCTTCTCCATTTCGGAGAGGGACCTGGCTGAGGCTGGTCCATCTGGCCTGGGGACTTCTGCCGGTGGAGGTGAAAAGCGGGTTCATTCTCCGCCCTCCTCTCCGAGAAAGAAAAAGACTAAAAAGACTAAAAAAACCAAAAAGACTCAGGGCTCCTCTCCATCCGCGGGGGCTGCGGGGACGGATGGGTCTGCTGCCACTCTGGCAAGCGACCAAGCCAAGATCGGCACATCCGCCCCCTCTGCCCCCCCGGTTGCGGAGCCCCTGAAAGAAGAAGACTACTACCAAGAGTGCACAGGGCGGTGCCTCGATGACATCGGGGCCCCTGATTCAGAGGTTACCTGGCGTTTTCGAGCCCGCTGGCTTCAAACGCTTCCTCGTTATTTGCTCCACTGATGGCACCATGTTGTCCAAGGGCAACATGATCCATCAGCGGAGAGGATTAGCTAGTGCAATTGGTAGAGAGCCGAAGGTAACCCGTTTCTCGGACGGGAGCCTTCTGGCGAATGCGGCGAATCCCGCCGAGGCGGCCAGGATTAGTGCTCTTCGGACACTTCATGGCACCCCGGTGAGTGTGACGCCGCACTCTACCATGAACTTTGTGAAAGGAGTAGTTTATGCGAGGGAACTCGTTGACTACTCCATTGAAGACATCACCTTAGAGCTGGCCGACCATGGGGCGGTCAAGGTCGAACGTGTGATGAGAAAACAGGGAGGGGCCTCGAGACCCACCCCTACACTCTTCGTCACGTTCGACTGTGACAAGCTCACTGAGTCGGTGCGTGCCGGTTGGTACTGCTACCGCGTGAAGGCATTCGTGCCACTGCCGCGGCGGTGCTATTACTGTCACCGCTTCGGCCATACGAATCGCTCATGTAGACGTGCAAAGTCGGGGTCACCCGAAGTCTGTGTAAATTGCTCCAAGGTCGCACACGATAAGTCCAAATCGTGTGTGGCCAAGTGTGTCAATTGCGGAGAGCCGCACCCTGCTTCTTCGAAGCAATGTGGTGCATATCTCCTTGAGAAAGAAATCCTGGCCGTTCAGGCCCAGGATCGACTCTCATTCCGCGAGGCAAAGGACTTGGTCCTGGCGCGTCCGGCTCTGCCTGGGACGTCATATGCCTGAATAGTTAGGAAGGCACCCTCTGCTCCCGGCCCATCCAGGCCAACGAGCACGGTTGTTTCCGCGCCCATTCGGAGCCCTTCTGCGGGCTCTACCCAACCCGGGCGCTCCCCTGGTAAAGCTGGCGGCAAAAAGGGCTCATACCCTGCCCCGGCTAAAACCAGGGCTCCCCCCTCTTCCCCCAGCGTGACCGTTTCCCGTAAGGCGAAACGGCCACGCGCCTCCACCGAGTCGTTAGACTCACAGGAGGCAACACCCCTGAAGATGGTCGCTAGGCCATCTTCCGTGGTTTCTAAAGCTGTCCCCCGAAAGGAGGACAGCAACAAAGGAGCTTCGGCTCCTTCGCCCACGTCCCGAGGTGGAGCGAGTGGCTCGGAGACGGTGGTTCCTCGAAAAGAGGGCCCCCCGCCTCCGAAGCCGCAACGCCCGCCTAAGGTTTCGAGGCGGAGGGAGGAAAAGACTCGCATGGCGAGCCCAACCTCCCCCAATAAGTCCTCGAAGGCGACAGCGCCTTCAGCGCTTTGTCCGGCCAACAGCGCCCGGGGTTTTGCCCCCGGGAAGCGTACGGCCATTCCCGTGAGGGTCTTCAATTCGAGGAGGGCCCCCGCGTCTCCTCCGAGCCAGGCCTGGAGGGCATATTCCTTCAATGGAATTGCCGTGGACTCCGGGCCAACTGGGAGGAGCTGCGGAGGCTCGTCTCGTCCCGTTCCCCGTAAGCTATTTTTTTGCAGGAGACCATGCTAGGTGCGTGCCCCCTCCCTGCCCTCCCGGGGTATAAGGGTCTTGCGACCCCACCACCTCGGGATGGCCGGGCTGGGGGATGCGCAGTTTACACCCGGCATGATGTCTCCGTTCTTCCTTTCTCTTTAGATACCTCCTTTCAGGCAGTGGCTGTGCAGCTGCACCTGGATAGGAGGTATACTATCATTTCTGCGTACATTCCACCGTCAGCTGACTTCGACGCGGGGGACTTCCGCCGCGTCGTTGCACGGTTGCCGAGGCCCTATCTCTTGCTTGGAGATCTGAACGGCAGGCATCCTCTCTGGGGAGATTACTCCATAAATCCCAGGGGACAAGTCCTTTCCGATCTGATCGAAGAGCTTGAGATAGGTGTCCTAAATGTAGGTGAGTTTACGCATCACTGTCCGAGAACCGCTTCATTTTCTTGCCTTGACCTATCTTTGTGCTCTTCGGATGCACAGCCTGATTTTGATTGGGGGGTGGTCGATGACCTCCATGGTAGTGATCACTTTCCCATTTAAATATCATTTTCAGGGCAACTGCCGCCTGAGAGACCACCTCGGTGGTGCTTGGCGCGGGCGCGGTGGCCTGCATTTCAGGAAATGACTGAATTCTCTATCTCAGTCGAGGAGTTTAGGTGGGTAGATGAGGCCGTTGAGTTTTTCTCCGGCAACCTCATCGCCGTGGGCCTGACTACTATTCCTAGGACGTCTGGCCGTTTTGCACGCCGACCACTCCCATGGTGGTCGGCCGAGTGTGAGACGGCCCTCAAACAGAAGCGTTATGCCTACATGCGCTATAAGCGCCGCCCGAACGATTTCACTGTCGCTGAATTTCGTCGGGCTAGGGCTAGGTTCCGGTATATTTCGAAGCACGCCCGCCGCTCTTCTTGGCGGGCATACGTGTCTTCACTTAACGGGAAGACCCCTTTAGCTGAGGTGTGGAAGCGAGTCAAAAGGATTCGGGGCAAGTTCTCGCAGGACCCCCCTCCCGTTCTCCAGGAGAATGGGACCGCAATCTCGGACCCCGCGTCCGTGGCGGAATCCTTAGCGACCGCTTTTTCCGCATTCTCTAGCCGTGATGCTGCTCCGCCAGCATTCAATGCACGTCGTGATGTCGCGGAAGGCCGCCGGCTGGACTTTACCTCCAGAGGCGGAGAACCCTTCAACGACAAGTTTACTGTGAGTGAGTTGCGCTCCGCTCTCGCTTCGTGCGCGGACACCGCCCATGGTCCGGACGATGTCCCGTACGCCATGCTTCGACACCTAGGTGAGCGAGGCATGGCCTTTCTGTTAGATTTGTTCAACAGGATCTGGGTGGAAGGTCTTCTCCCAGACTCCTGGCGAATCGCTACTGTGCTCGCCTTTCGCAAGCCGGGGAGAGATCACTCTACTCCGACCGGTTTCCGCCCAATCTCTCTAACCTCTTGCGTGTGCAAGTTGATGGAGAAATTGGTAAATGTTAGATTAGCCTATTTCCTGGACAGCGGAGGCCATCTGTCTTCTGCACAGTGCGGCTTCCGTAAGTTCCACTCCACGTCGGATGCTCTGCTCCGACTGGAAAATGCCGTCTGCGAGGCTTTCCTTCGTAGACAGCACTACGCCACGGTGTTTTTTGATCTGGAGAAGCCCTATGATACCGCATGGCGATACGGTATCATGGAGACTCTCCACACGATGGGGGCGAGGGGACGCCTCCCAATGTTTATATCTGAATTTTTGCGAGATCGTCGATTCCGCGTACGGGTGGGGGGAGCCCTCTCCGGCCCAAAGGAGCAGGAAGAGGGTGTCCCGCAGGGAAGTGTCCTCAGTGTCACACTCTTTTCCCTGAGCATCAACGGCATCACCTCGGTGCTGCCGGAAGATGTTCTCGCTACGCTCTACGTGGACGACCTTTCGATCTCTTTTGGCGCGGCCCAGATGCCAACTCTGGAGCGCCGACTCCAACAGGCATTGAACCGCGTCTCTCGCTATGCCGAAGCGCACAGGTTTCGGTTTTCTTTGGCCAAGACTAAGGTGGTGCACTTCTGCCGCCACCCACGGCTTCACCCCGACCTAGATTTGTTTCTTAATGGGGTGCGCCTGGATGTGGTTGAGTCGCACCGTTTCCTTGGTCTTGTATTCGACCGACGCCTCACCTGGGAGGCTCACATTCGCAGCCTTAGGGTCTCTTGTACCCGCGCCATGGACATTCTCCGTTCCGTGACGTTCAGCGCTTGGGGCGCTGATAGGGCTACCGCCTTACTTTTTTATCGATCCTTTGTTCGCTCGAAGCTCGACTACGGATGCGAGTTTTATGCATCCGCAGCCCAGCGTTTATTGCGGAAGGTGGATTCGATCCACCACACCGGCCTTCACCTTGCGACCGGTGCCTTCCGCACTTCCCCCATTGAGAGCCTGTTGGTCGATGCTGGGGAGATGCCACTCGCTCTGCGCCGCGTGCAGTGCATCACTCGCCTGTACGCGCGAGCCCGGCGCCTCCCTCAGTCGCCAACAGCTCTCACTGCATCCGCAGCTGATCTCGATGGTGCCTATGCCGCCGAGAGACGCCAGTCATACCCTAAGCCCTTTGGGTTTAGGGCCAGGAAACTCCTTCGAGAGGTAGATATAGCTCTCGGGCCGGTGGCGCCCCTGGTTCTGCCCAGGACGCCACCCTGGAGGGTACCACATTTGGCTATTTGTCGCCACGCCTCTGCTCCCAAAGCTTGTACTGCGCCGGGAGTATTGCGTTCGACCTTTTTGGAGCACACATCGTGTCACGCTGGTACCGTGCCAGTGTATACGGATGGCTCCAAGTCCCAAGAGGGGGTCGGCTTCCACGCCGTATCACCTCTGTTTGAAGTCAGCGGGGCTCTACCAGGCGCTGCGTCTGTCTTCACGGCCGAGCTGGTGGCAATACACCACTCGGTACGGGAGATTACGCGACGTGCCCGGTTCGGAGACCGGATTGTGATTTATAGCGACTCACAAAGCGCCCTGAGTGCTCTCGGGGCATTGGAATCTCCGCATCCCCTGGTTCGCGAAATCCGTGACGCCACGGTTTTGGCGAGCCGGGCAGATGTCGAGATTATCTTCTGCTGGTTTCCTGGACATGTAGGAATTGCGGGGAATGAGCGCGCCGATGAGGGCGCCAAAGAGTCCGCGAGGACTCTGCGACCGGACCAGCGTTTCGCTCTTCCTCACACTGACTACATGGCAGGAATACGGGCAGCTCTTCGGACTGCTTGGCAAAGAAGATGGGAGACGGTCGAGGGGAACTTAAAGTTGCGTGCCATTGCGCCGCGACTGTTCCCATGGACCTATCCCCCAATGCCGCGGCGGCTTCAGGTTGCTTTCTGTCGTCTTCGAATTGGACACACTCGTGTGACGCATCGTTACTTGGTGGAGCGCTCGCATGTGCCCTATTGCAACGACTGCGTCGTCCCCCAGATTGTTCGGCATATTCTTGTCGAATGTCCCAGTCTGGGTGATCTTCGCGCACGATACCTGTCTCGGTACCGGGATGGGCGGGGTCGCTACCGCCTGTCCCTTGTACTCGGGACGAGTGCGTGCACCATGACTGGCGGACTTATTGACTTTTTGGGGGAGGCCGGCCTTCTCCCCTTTATTTAAGGTTCCTTTTTTTTGTTATTGTTTTGTTTTAGGTTGCACTCTCCTGCACCGGGGTGAGGGGGACCTCCCCCCGCTGCCGGAGATTGCTTCGATTGTTAAGTTTTTCCAATTTATATTCATTGTTAAGTTTTCATATTTTAACTTTAAAGTAGCTTAATTCTAGGCTGTCGTGTTTTTCGGCGACTTATGCCCAAGTGGGTAGTTGCCAGATGGGCTCTATAAAAAAAAAAAAAAAAAATCCCAATGGGCGCGGAAACAACCGTGCTCGTTGGCCTGGATGGGCCAGGGGCAGAGGGTGCCTTTCTACCTATTGAGGCTTTAAACGTACCAGGCAGAGCCAAGCGCGCCAGGACCAAGTCCTTAGCCTCGCGTAATGAGAGTCGATCCTGGGCCTGAACGGCCAGGATTTCTTTCTCAAGGAGATATGCACCACATTGCTTCGAAGAAGCGGGATGCGGCTCTCCGCAATTGACACACTTGGCCACACACGATTTAGAATTATCGTGTGCGGCCTTGGAGCAATTCCAACATAATTCCGGTGACCTCGACTTTGCACGTCTACAAGAACGATTCGTATGGCTGAAGTGGTGACAGTAATAGCACCGCTGCGGCAGTGGCATGAATGCCTTTACGCGGGAGCGGTACCAACCGGAACGCACCGACTCAGGAAGCTTGTCACAGTCGAACGTGACGAAGAGTGTAGGGGTGGGTCTCAAGGCCCCTCCCTGTTTTCTCATCACACGTTCGACCTTGGACGCCCCATGGTCGGCAAGCTATAAGGTGATGTCCTCTATGGAGTAGTCAACGAGTTCCCTCGCATAAACTATTCTTTTCTCAAGTTCATGGTAGAGTGCGGCGTCACACTCACCGGTTTGCCATGAAGTGTCCGAAGAGCTCTTATCTTGGCTGCCTCGGAGCGATTCGCCGCATTCGCCAGAAGGCTCCTGTCCGATTAACGGGTCACCTTCGGCTCTCTAGCAATTACACTAGCTACTGCTATCCTCTGATGGATCATGTTACCCTTGGTCAACATGGTACCATCAGTGGAGCGAATGACAAGGAAGCGTTTGAAGCCAGCGGGCTCGAAAACGCAATGTAACCTCTGAATGAGGGGCCCCAATGTTATCAAGTCTTCGCCATCCGCACTTTATTCTTAGTTCGGGGCTCCGCACCCGATGGGATAGAGTGGCCGGATGTGCAGATCTTGGCTTGGTCACTTACCAAAGTGGCAGCAGACCTATCCGTCCCCAAAGCCCCCGCGGATGGAGTGGAGCCCCGAGTCTTTTTAGTCTTTTTCTTATTTTTTCTCTTTTTAGGAGAAGAGGGCGGGGAATGAACCTGCTGTTCCCCTCCGCCAGCAGGAGCCCCGAGGCCAGATGGACCGGCCTCAGCTAGGTCCTTCTCCGAAATGGAGAAGCTCCTGGCAGTCGTAGGGGCACCAGTCGGAGGAGATCCCTCCCTCCCTTGTATTGCCTCGGAAACCCTAGCCGTTTGAGGAGGACATTGCATAGCGAAGGATTCGGGTTCTGTGCTTGGCGCCGAGCCTGGATTCCTCCCCCATGGAAGGCCCTAAAGTCTGAGGCTGGGTTGCATCAAGGACCGTGTCTACCTCAGGGGGGGCCTCCAGTTGGCCATCTTCTTCCCCAAGACATCGCTGGTCCCCTTGGCATTATTGTCACTAGTCAGGTGGTGTGGAGAGGCACAGGCCTTGACCCCGGCAAGGTTCAATATTCTTGCCAGCAGGTCTTTTGAAGGAAGCTACCGAAGGGGCCTGGCTTTGCCCTACCGAGCCCCTTCAATGGGCGGCAGTCGGCAATGGGCTGCCTGCTGGCATCCTTGGAAACAGGGAGGTGCCTGAAAGCACCTCCAGAGAAATGGGTGAGGGGGAGTCCCCTACACCCGTATTCATAGGAGAGGAGTTAGCCTCCTCTCCGGTTAGAGAAATATGGATGGTCCCCTGCGCAAGCACAGGGTTTGAAAAACCTCCATTTTTTCGGTGGAGCTGCTCGAGGGCGGCTCTGTCGATGGTACAGTGTGAATTAAAGGAGGGGGGGGGGTTGACTCATCATCTGGCATGGTGACCCTCTTTTTATTACGGGATGCGACAGCTGATCACCTCTCTCAGTAGCCTGCACTGCAAGGGGTGCGTACAGGCGTGGCAGAGCCA